>OW240912.1:284749548-284772170 GCA_933207985.1 Pelobates cultripes
GCAGATTGCATTTACTCATCTATCTAGCTCCCCTCAGTTATTTAACCGAAGCTAACTTACTGATTAACCTTTGTGTTTTAACTAGTCCACATATATATCAGAACTTCGTACAAACTACTCATGGCAAGCTTCCCTCGATATGGATACCTACAGTATAAGTGTCGTCAATAGACTAAAAATGTCTTAACTAAAACTTGCTAACCTGTTTCATAGTGACAACCTAACCTTAATATCATAATGCTATTGTTCTAGCTCTAAAAACATCTGCCAACCCACTCAACATATCTTTTAAACATGTGGGTACCTAGGAATGTTATATCAATGCCTAGAAAGAAACAAAATTTGTTGTTGAACTCAAAACTATATTGATAATAGTTTGTTTTCTCTACCACTACTTATTTTATTTTAAAAATGTATGTAAACTTAACATGCCACACAACTGTTATAACTACGACTAGTGAGCCTGCTCACGCTGTTGTGGCGATACAGGTAATGTTGTACCTACTTGCATACCAAAAATAAAGAATTAAAAAAAAAAATTGTCTTCCAATTTCTTGAAAATGAAGAGGAAGTTCCCAGCATCATTGCCTATCACATGACATATCAATGTCCTTTTTACAATACAGCAGTGATTGATAGAGTAGCTCAAAAGAATAAACAAAGATGCATGTGAACAAAATGTTCAGTAAAGAGGACACAAGTTAATGGGTTTGGTTCTCAGGAGCATATGCTGAGGAAGCAAAAACTGAGATAGCATTAGAATATGAAAGGTAGAGAAAAGTTAGGACAATCAAGGTCAGGATTACAGTGACAGTAGAAAAAAATCTGAGCAAAGGAATACAGGTAGTAATAAACAAATCCAGGGTCAAACACCAAAAAAACAGTGACAAAAACTAAATTTTAAGCAACATAAATGCAGTGCGATGTCCAAATGATGCCATGGATTCAGTCACTTTGAATTTACACAGGACACCAAAAATATAAGAGGACATCAGATGACAGCGTACGACATCATAATTGAAGTAGGAATGGCACACAGTCAGACAATATGCAGGATAAGAATGGTTAACAGAGTTATGTACTATGACACTGGGGGATTAAAATCAGGAAAAAAGAAGGAAAGGACAAGGACAGCAGTTCCAGTGCTGACTTTGATAATAGTGTACAGCAGTTTACATTTTACTGTTGGATTTTACAATGCTCACAGTGAATTTAATAGTAGCAAGAGTCTCTGATCCCCCCCAAAAAACAGCAAATTTGTCCAAAGCACAATGTTCAAGCACCCTTCTATAGTAAAGCATTTACTGTAACCTGAGATAAGGTCAAAATTCCAACCATTATATTATAGCCATTATAGCTATATTAGGAGTTGTCAGCTGTGTGCATTTTTGCTATAATGGCAAGAAACACACAGGTAACAAGCCCATCATTAGTAAGAAACTTTTCAGGGTAATTGCAAACAAAATAAATTAGAAAAGTGTGTAGTGTTCATCAATGGACTAAAAAGAATATCATAATGTGTGGGGAAAAGAGAAGCTTTTTTTGCCTTTTTAGAGATCCAGATAATGATTTTATTAACATTTACACATCAATTTACCCAAACTATATGAATCTTGAAAATTACAAGTAACTAAAGGAAATTAAACATTTTAGACACCTGGGAATGCTGGCAATCTGGGATTTGATTGCTATAGAAAATAATTTGGATGCGATAAGTACAGACGCAAAATGCCCAATCCGCATGGTCCAATTTTCTAGGCATGATTTATTAATAATGCAATAACAATTTGAGTTCTGTGTGTGTTGGTGCATATTTCGTTGCATAGAAATAGTTAAAAGTCATAATGTGACATTTGTATTTATCTTGAAATAAAAATGATCTTTTGCAGAAGTGTTCTACAGCTTCTAGCCAATTTTCTTGCCACCTGCACTACTTATAGACACTAATAATTCAGTCTTTAAGAAAATAACATCCTAAAACATGATGATGAAGACATAACCAGTTTGCCATTTAAGCTTAAAACCACCCACCATTTTTGACAGCTAAGTGGGAGTAATTACATAGCAAATTGTTGTTAAACGAGTAGCCTAGCTATAATGTACATGTATAAACTGAGATATAAAATCATACAACACTACTGTTCCTTTTTTCTTTTCTTTTTTTAATATACCGTATATACGCGAGTAGAAGATGAGTTTTTCGGCACATTTTTTGTGCTGAAAAACCCCCACTCGTCTTATATTCGAGTCACTGGCTGTATTATGGCAACTTACCACTGCCATAATACAGACCAGGACCGCCGGGCTCATTACAAGCCTGGCGGTCCAGTTGGGGGCTGGCAGAGAGCTGTAACTTACCTTTCCTGCAGCTCCTGTCAGCTCCCTTCTCCTCCACTGTAAGTCTCGCGAGAGCCACGGGGTAAAAGCGTTGCCATGGGTTACCGTGGCAACACTCCGTGCGGCACATAGACCGTGGAGGAGAAGGGAGCTGACCGGCACGGAGGTGAAGGGAGCTGACAGGAGCTGCAGGAAAGGTAAGTAACAGCTCTCTGCAAGCCCCCCTGCCAGCCCCCCTCCTACACAGCCAATGCCACTTGACCACCAGGGAATGAGAGCCCCCTTCCCTGGCCAGCTAACAAGCAGGGAGGGGGGACAAAAAAATATAAATACAAATTGAAATAATAATATAATAAAAAAATTAATAATATTAAAATAAAATAAAAAATAATAATATTAAAAAGCACAAAATTTAATATTAAAATAATAATAACAATTAAATACCCCCCCCACCAAGGTTACACACTATGCATCACACACACTGCATTCATATACACACACACACACACACACACACACACACACACACTGCATTCATACACACACTGCATTCACACACACACCACACTGCATTCATACACACTACACACACTGCATTCATACACACTCTGCATTATATACACACACACGCTGCATTCATTATATACACAAAATAAATATTCAATTAATGTAATTTTTGGGGGTTCTAATTTTATTTAGAAATTTACCAGTAGCTGCTGCATTTCCCACCCTAGTCTTATACTCGAGTCAAACATTTTATATGGCAATGTGTCTCCTCTTCACATATCTAATGCTATTTGGCAGAAAGCTTAGTATTCATGCGATGAAGCCAAGTGTTTGACAGATGCATGAAAATATATATTTTTTTCATTTGGGATTATAATAAATGATTCTGTTGTACTAAAAATGTGTTTTTTTCCTGAAATGTTAATTTAAAACCCAGCCTTACAATATTTTTTAATATTCTGAACTATAATAAACAAAACATTATTATTTTCAAACACTCTGGGCACCAAACAACTTCATTGGAATTATGTTATTATGGTACTAGCAGATCCCTGGTGCAGGCTTATCTTTATGAGTTAAACCATTCTTGAATGATTTAACCGCAAAGCCTTCTCTCAGATTGTTAAAAAGGAAGCCTTGGTATAGGCGCTGATGATTGGCTGAGATCATCAACTGATCCGACAAGCCAATCAGTAGCTTCTGATTCATAAAAATAGTTTGAAAGACATGTATTTCTCAAGTTGTTCCTTAAATAGGGAGCTACTGATTGGTTTAGAGTGTCAGGTTAACTCTTAGCCAATCAGCAGCACCCTTGTTCTAGGCTTCCTGTTTGATGAATCTGAGAAAAGTGGGGGGATGGGGGAGAGATAAATGGTGCAGGAGAAAAGACTTGATGGTTAAACCATTCATGAATGATTTAACCCCTAAAGGTAAGCTCGCACCAAGGATGGTGATGTTGTAATGGCGTAAAAACACCATTAAACCTTCATACTGATGAAGTTGTTACGGTGCCCTTTAATATAACAACCAATTTCTACATGCTAGGTTTTCAGAATAATTACTTATGTACTTTCATCATTACAGAATTAGTTTTACTCCTACCATATTGTTTTAATCCTACCTACTTTGATAAACCAAGAGGCAGATCTCTATATTACATGTGTCTAAATGGTACGTAAATAATTGATTGGTTATATTCACACTATTAGATCATGGGTGTGAAATAAATCTGTGATCCTTAAATTTTCACACAGTTCCAAACAGAACAATCAAAAAAAGGTATCAACATGGTTACTCATTCATGCCTGACTCTTGTGTCTCTCCTTTAACCCCTTAAAGATCAAACTTCTGGAATAAAAGGGAATCATGACATGTCACACATGTCATGTGTCCTTAAGGGGTTAAATTGGCTTGTTTGTAATCTAGATTTTCTAACCTAGTTAGTTAACTATAGTGCTATAATACAATGATGTCATGGAGCATATTGGAGTGGGGTTGACTAGATGAAACACTATAGTTCACATACTGATGGATCCATGAAAACATTTACAAGAGAAGGTTGCTAGCTAGTCACTGTGAATCGATTCCAATCATGAAGAGAGAAGGCTTTAATTCTACCGAATATGTGGAATAAGGTTCCTCAAAGAACAATTATACCATGTCTAAATAGAAAGCTGGCGGCTAAATTTCGGACATACATCTGGCACAAGAAGGAAAAGAAAGTCCCAGGTGTCACAATTTAACAGGAGGTTCTCTGTAACTGCAACTTGGAATTATGAATGCATAGCATTCCACTTTAACATCACCTGTGAAATTCCTCCAGAATATTCAAAAGCTGATAACATACTCTGGATTTACCAAAAAGGTGATCTCCAATTTTTGATTAACTACATCCCCCAGTGACTGTGAACATTAGACTGAGCACTGGTTGATTAATATAATAATTAGAATAAAATAAGCCTATAACTGAAAATCTACCTGGTCACTCAGCTTTAAAAAAATTAAATCTTTACAGACCTTGGAATCAGACCTTCATTTTGTTTAAACTGTCTTAGCAACTGTACTGAATAGCAGAAATATTAAAATGTGTTGACTGTGGTTCACTGCCAACTGTTACTTGTTTCCATCCATTTTAAAGGGACATTCCACAGCCCAAATAAAAATAAATGTATAAACATCACCACTTAATACACATAAACCCAAGCAAAATATGCATTCATTTAATTATGCATTTGTATTGGTGTATATCTAAAACAGCTTACAAAAGCTCCAGATATTTTGTCTGAAGCATTTGCAAGCTCACACCTCCTTATCGCACACAGACATTTTGTGCTGTCTAACTACAGACTTCCCAATGGAGCTCAATGAGAAGTCTCTACAAAGCAGATGCTCTGGGCAATTGCTGCCTTTTGTGTTTAGCTCCACTGAGCTAAAGAAACCCGGAAGTAGCAGAGTTTGTGTGATTGATAGCCGAGGGGGTGTAACTAGGCTAATTTTCCAATTTCTACTTAAATTTGCATTTGTTGTAAACTGAAAAAAAGATGACACACTCTTCACAGAAGCTGAAAAGCTTTATGTATATGGAGTGGTCCTTTCAGAAAACATATGCTGATTCAGTCTTTGAGCTATACTCCACCTCACATAAATGAACATGTAACTACCTTCAGTTCATATGAGGTTTGCTAAACCCATCACTGAGATCAGCAGATCTACTTGTTTTCTAGACAAATATAGCTTGATAATCTCATCAATTCAGACATAGAATGACAGAGGTGACAATTATCACAAAGAAAATTATTCACAGGTTTTATGATATTGTATAAAAAAAATACATTGTCTATTTAAAGGTCATGTTGGCTCACATAATCACAGTTTATGGTGAAGTACATTACACCCAATCATAGATGTTTACCAAGTTACCTTTACTTCATTGTGCTCAGGACTTTTAGTCAATAAATACAGCAATGTACAGTTGTGCTCAAAAGTTTCTATACCCTTGGAGAATTGGTAAGATATGTACCATTTTTAAAGAAAACATGAGTGAGCAGGCAAAACACATTTCTTTTATTTCTTATGAGATTCATATTCAACTGTAGGTTATAACAGAATGACACAATCATAAAACAAAACAAAACATGGCAACAAAGAAAAAAAATGAAATGACCCCTGTTCAAAAGTCTTAGTCCTTACTACTGCGTATTGCTCCCTTTAACATCAGTGACAGTGTGCAGTCTTTTGCAAAAGGTGTCTATGACGCCCCTAGTCACCCACCCCCCCACCCAAATAAAAAGTCCCCTACCTCCCCCCCTCACCCTAAAACTCAATCTCTCAAAAACTGAGATTCTTGGCTTTCCTCCTCATAATATTGATCATCCTCTTTCGCTCTTCCTTCAAGTTGATGATACCCATGTGAGCCCATCCTTGCAAGTTCGCTGTCAGGGTATAATATTTGATTCTGGCCTTACATTTGAACCTCACGTCCAGTATATTGCCACCTTAAAAACATTGCCCGCGTCCGCCCCTTTCTTATGCAAGATGCTGCTAAGGAGCTTGTTCATGCTCTAGTAATCTCTCGCATACACTATTGTAATTCTCTCCTAATTGGTCTTCCCAGAAGCCATACTGCCCGCTACAGATTTCCCTCTCCAGTTGTTGCTCTTACACCTCACCTCTCTGTCAGTTCTTACAGAGTTTTCTGTATCCTATACGAGCCAATTCAAAATACTACCCCTTATATATAATGTACTGAACAACTCTGGCTCCTGTTATATTTCTTTACTGATTCATATGTATGCCTCTTCTCAGTCTCTCCGCTCTGCCGGTGACCTTCTCCTGTGCACTGCCCTACACCCATTCTGCTAACTTGTGCTTGCAGGACTTCTCGCGTGCAACTCTTTTCCTTTGGAAAAGGAAATGCCTACCACTATCAGACTCTCCCCTAGTCTTCAATCATTTAAAAAGTGCCTAAAACCCATCTATTCAGGGAACTTTATGGTCTCACAGAGTAACCTCTACCTACCATACTTGTCCCTTGCTCTCGCCTAAAGGGCAGCACTCTACTCTCTCCTCCAGCTGTGCTTCACTCCCACCTTGTTTGATTGCTATCTTCTGTCCTATTGTGTTTTATACTCAATCTCCTCTAAACTGTAAGCTCATTTGAGCAGGGTCCTCTTCAACCTATCGTTCCTGTAACACTTTGTAACTGTCTCATTTATTGTTAAATTTCCCCTCTTATAATATTTGTGAATTTGTTGGCGCTATATAAATGCCAAAAATAATAATAAATAATAATATTATCTATTAAACCCTCTTATGCGTTGTTCCTCCACTTGTATTTGTTTTAATTTACCACTTCCTCCTAAATTGTAGGCTTGTTTTAGGGCTTTGTTCACGTTTTGTGTGTTTGCCAGTCAATTATGTATTGTTATATAACTCCACTGTATGACTGGAAAGCTGTGTATAAAATGTTAATGCTATATAAATACTACTAATAAAATGAATAATAATATAGTGGGCCTCAAAATGACAAAAGCTTCATGAAACCGATTGTAAATCCCAATATGAATCTATATATAGCATTTGGCTTTATTAGTGCAGCATTGTGAGCATATCTCTTTTTTCATGCCAATCTTCAGGAACTAGCCGCACTGATTTCTAATCAACTATTCAGACCCTAGAGGCGTTAAGCTTTTGTCTCCAGCATAATTACAGCTGTGATTAGAATGCAATGAAACTGAAGAGAAAATATCTGCATGATGAATATAGGACTCCCTCTCACTCACTGGGTGATAATTCAAACAGCACATTGTTAAGGTCAGTAGCAAGAGGATAATGGTAGTTGTTTCCTGCTATGTTAATATAAAAATCATTTTTTTCACCCCAAATAAATGATACTTTTTATCTGGGCTAGTAATATTGTTACTCTGATGGTGATGATTCATCCCTGCTTAGTGTTAATATAATTTGATAACCAAAAATAATAATTGTAAAAAATATGTAACTGAGCACTTGGAAGACAAAACAGTCTATTTTATCTTCTTATTACTGTGTCTCATATTTCCAATGGGACATAAATGCATTCATTGAGATTTAGTAATATCCTGATAAAGTATTTGCACACCTACCAAAAAAGTGAGAATAGGGGATTATGCAATAATATCGTTCTCCACGGATAATAGAGTGACCATACGATACTCCAGGAACTAAGTGAATTACGCAATGCAGAACAATACTGTCAGGGTTATTTACTAAAGTAAAAATTCTAGTCAGACAAAAGTCCATTATTCTGTATGAATTTTGAAGGTATCTGAAATGAAAAATCTCAGATCCACAGTGTGCCCTGTACAAAGAGTTTATTATGGCACACAAAACATTAAAAGCGCTAAATGGAGCTAAATAATTTGCTTATCAGGAGATAAATCTCCTTATTTTACTGGGGGACAAAGGAACTGCTTCTAGGCATCTGTGATGTGACATGTAGAGATGGTTCCTCTAGTTCTTGCCTGGAACTCATGTCATTCTATGCATTTATTTCAACGCTTGCACGGTCCAATCACATCTCTTTCTCACATCACAGAGATTTAACACCTGACTAAATTAGCTTAAGCCCCTATTTTGTGTTTTTTCACCTTTTTTGAAAATATTATAGGAGAGTGATCCTTCTCTCATACTTATTTATTTTGAAACTTGTTTTTTATTGAGTTTTATTATTTTAAAGACCAAGGATAGATACTTAAAGCAGCACTGTCATGCTGAACTACCTTTCTTCCATTGTTTCCTCTTCTCTTCCTCTCTCAGAATCTGTTCTTTTTTTCTTTATGTCTTATCTAGTTTTCCTACACTTGACTTTCTTTGACCAAAGAAGAAGCTTAAGTCAACTTATCGTATATACTCGAATATAAGCCGAGTTTTTCGGCATATTTTTTGCGCTGAAAAAGCCCCCCTCGGCTTATACTCGAGTCACTGTCTGTATTATGGCAACTTACATTGCCATAATACAGACCAGGACCGCCAGGCTCATTACAAGCCCAGCGGTCCTGTTGGGGGCCGGAGCGAGATGTTACTTACCTTTACAGCCGCTCAGTGCAGCTCCCCTGTCAGCTCCGTGCAGCTCCCCGTTCAGCTCCCAGCAGGCCCGGCCACTGCAGGGCCAGCGCTATCCTAGCGCCTGCCCCGCTGTGTGCCTCAATGGGCCGGTAGGGAGATCACAGATCTCCCTCACCGGCCCACAGGCAGTGTTACATGTGGCCGCCGGCTGGGTGAGGGAGGGAGGGAGGAGAAGACCGGCGGAGCTATAACCAGCAGCTCCGCCCGGTCCTCTCGCGAGAGTGAACTCTAACCTGCAGGTTAGAGTTCACTCTCACCATTGGACCACCAGGGAAGGCAGCATGGTCCCCCCTCCTCCATGGATACCCGGCTCCCCACACCCACGCAGAACGGGGGGACATAACTTTTTTTTTTTTTAAATGATTAATTATAATAATATTATAATTATTAATAAAATAAAAAATATATATTTAAAACAGCCCCCCCAGACACACACAGCACCCCACAGACACACAGCCC
This sequence comes from Pelobates cultripes, assembly GCA_933207985.1. Lineage (NCBI taxonomy): Eukaryota > Metazoa > Chordata > Amphibia > Anura > Pelobatidae > Pelobates > Pelobates cultripes. Next base: position 284,758,957 of record OW240912.1, read on the forward strand.
CCCCAGACACACACAGCACCCCACAGAGACACCCAGCACCCCACAGACACACACAGCCCCCAGACACAGGCCAGCCCCCCAGACACACACAGCACCGCATGGCAGCACCTCTACCTGACACACACACAGCCCCCCAGACACACACACAGCCCCCAGACACACACACACAGCCCCCCTGACACACACAGCACCCCACAGACACACACAGCACCTCCTAGACACACACAAAAACTCACAGGCACACAGCTCCCCAGACATGGCCACAGCCCCCCCAGACACACACAGCCCCCCAGACACACACAGCACCCCACAGACACACACAGCCCCCCAGACACACACAGCACCCCACAGACACACACAGCACCCAGACACACAGCCCCCAGACACACACAGCACCCATCACACACAGCACCTACAGACACACACAGCACCCCACACATACACAGCCCCCCCACAGACACACACAGCCCCCCCAGACACACACAGCACCCCACAGACACACACAGCACCCCACAGACACACACAGCACCCCCAGATGCACACAACACCCTCACTCCCACACATATACAGCACATATATATTATATAAAATAACCCTCAGTGAGTTAACAGACAAATAAAATTAGAAACCCAGAATGTGACGGCAGATAAAAACACCCTCACACACAGAACCCCTCTTACACAAACACGCTGCGCACCTCAACATACAATACGTCCAAATATATTTTTTTATATATATATATATATATATATATATATATATATAAAACACAAGATCCAGCGCACTCACCTATCCACTAAACAGCAACTTCAATGTTGAAAGATTTTATTAGTTTTTTTAAAAACACCTAATCTAGGCAAAAATAATGGGGGTTTAGTTACATTATATGATCATACATTGCATAAGCCTGCCACAACGTCAATGTACCCCATCTGTGGCAGGTCCTACACTAACAGCCTAATGTCTGCTCTTATGAGATTAACCACTTACTTGAGGAAAAAATCCATCTGGGGCTCTCTGCAGTACAAGGCTAATAAAATCTTTCAACATTGAAGTTGCTGTTTAGTGGATAGGTGAGTGCGCTGGATCTTGTGTGTTGTGTGTTATATATATATATATATATATATATATATATATATATATATATATATATATATATATATATATATATATATATATATATATATATACACAAAAATCTAAACTGAGGATGCACTCACAGGACTTGGTTAAAGTGAAAAAAAGGGACTTTTAATTATTCCATGTGAAATGTACAGAAAAATCAATTTTCCATTCACATGGAATAATTAAAAGTCCCTTTTTTTACTTAAACCAAGTCCTGTGAGTGCATCCTCAGTTTTGATTTTTGTATATTTCTGACGTTTGGGATATAGCACCCAGGCTATTAGTTCTTTCTTATTACTTAAAGGAGAGTGCCAAGCATCCTGTTTTTTTGAGATTATATATATATATATATATATATATACACACACTACAGCACCCCTCACACTGCACCACTACACACATTACGCTCCAGATACATGCTAGATCCCTTACCCTATATGCACTCTTAACCCTCTACACACACACACAATCTTCTATACACACTCTGGGTCCTTTACACACTAGATCTCTTACACACACACTGCACCACCCACACACACACTACATTCCTTGTAAGCAAACACATACAACATTATCTAAACACACCCTCTCTACACACAGTAGTGTGTGTGTATAAGTGACACACACTACATCACCTATACACACACACTACTGCCCGTATGCACACACTCGCTACATCCCCTATAACACTATGCCCCTATACACACACTCTCTACAGCCCCTAGCCACACATATTACACCACAAACACAAATGAAATTGACATATTTACACAATACCACACCACACTCTACACACAGGCAATCCCACAAGCATGCGCCAAACACATGCACCATACACTTTCCTGGCCCTTTTGTCCTCTGGTATCCCACTTGTGGAGACACCAGAGACAATTTAAAAGCAAACACAGCGCAAGCATGTTATTACATTTGCTTGCGCTGGGCAGAACAAATACAGGGCCTTTTTCTAATGCTAGAGCTCTTCAGCGGGGCTCTGCGCATTGAACCAACATGCTCACTTTCTCTGGCCCCGCCCCCTTTCCGGGGGGCCGCTCTAATAGAAAGATGCCCGGGCCTAATTGTTTTCCCAGTCCGGCCCTGGCTCCCAGTGTAAGTCTCGCGAGACTTGTGGCTGTCAGAGCATTTCCACGGCTTACCATGGCAACGCTCCACACAGCACGCAGACCGTGAGACTTACACTGGTAGCTGAACGGGGGAGCTGCACGGAGCTGACAGGGAGCGGCTGTAAAGGTAAGTAACAGCTTGCTCCGGGCCCCCCCACTGGACCACCAAGAAATGTTACAGCCCCCCTCCCTGGCCATGCAACAAGCAGGGAGGGTGGCTAAAAAAAAAAAAAAAATTTAAAAAATATTAAAATAATTTAAATAATAATATTAAAAAAATATTCAAATAATTATATTAAAATAATATTTTTAAAAAATTTAAATAAGAAAAATGCCCTCCCCCACCTAGTTTACACACACACACTCTGCATTCACACAAACACACACTCAGTGTGTGTATATAATACAGAGTGTGTGGTTGTATGAGTGTCTGTGTATATAATGCAGAGTGTGTGTTTGTATGAGTGTGTGTGTGTATATAATGCTCTGCATTATACACACACACTGCATTCATTATATACACACTGCATTCATTATACACACACACTGCATTCACACAAACACACACATTCTGCATTCATTATATACACACACTACACACAATCTGCATTCATTATATACACACACAAACACAAACACACACAAACACTGCATTCATTATATACACACACTACACACAATCTGCATTCATTATATACACACACAAACACAAACACAAACACACACAAACACTGCATTCATTATATACACACACAAACACAAACACACACACACACTGCATTCATTATATACACACACACTACACAAACACACACACTGCATTCATTATATACACACACACACTACACAAACACACACACACTGCATATACACACACACTACACAAACACACGCATTGCATTCATTATATACACACACTGTAAATAAATATTCAATTAATGTAATTTTATTGGGATCTAATTTTATTTAGAAATTTACCAGTAGCTGCTGCATTTCCCACCCTAGGCTTATACTTGAGTTTTCCCATTTTTTGTGCTAAAATTAGGCGCCTCGGCTTATATTCGGGTAGACTTATACTCGAGTATATACGGTATTATCCTGTGTCAGAGAAAGTACTCACCCTTCTCCTTGACACAGGAAATGGAGCTGACTTAAGCTCCTCCTTTGGTCAAAGAAAGTCAAGTGTAGGAAAAACACATAAGACAAAGTAGTCCCTACTCTGTCCTGTGTTTTAAAGAACACTAGATAAGAAATAAAGAACAGATTATGAGAGAGGAAGCGATAGGAAAAAGTTAAGTTTGACGTAACAGTGCTGCTTTAAGAATATCATGGCAGGCATGCAAGACCGCTTAAGAACACAAGAACACAAATTATGGATAACTTTACCAATATACAGTTGTAGAGTATTTTATTTTATGTGTTTTTTTTCCCACATGATATCAGCTCCATGGACTATCAAATTAACTTGAAATACTGAGTTTTGATTTGCTTTGAAATTCTGCAATCATTGTAAACTTCTCGAAGAATATCCACTATGAACGCTCAAAACCATATACAATAGCAAAGTTGAATACATTTAAATTTTGCCTGATTAGCTTTGCTTGGGAGTAATTCACATGCAACATGACTTAATTTTTTGCCCAAGTCAATAAATGAGCATTGTCCATACTGAAATCAGTGAAGACATAACCATTGATATTTATACAGTGCCTGGAGCTGCTAGGCTTACATAAAATGCAAATTATCTTTTAACTCTTATACAGTGTTGGTAAAAATGTTTTCTACAATTATTATTAGAGTAGAAAGTTTTGCCTTATTAATCCAGTTATGTAGATATAAAATAACAATTAAACAATGAATCTTGTAATACCGTTTTTATTGGAATAACGTCATTTTGGAATGGCAAGCTCTTTGCAGATCCTCCCTTTTTATTGACTTGAGACTTATTATTACAGTTATTATTATTAAACTATCATACCAACGCAGTGGTTGTATGAGCATCAAATCCCAGTGCAAAATGACTAGATATGCTGTCTATTCCAGATATAATGCTAATGTTATTTGTGCAGCTTTCAATGAACATATATAAATATGAACTCACCAGAGTAGCAAAAAGATGATACAGGATGAAGTAAATTGCTACCACAGGAGCCCACATATGCCCTACAGCATTGAGCGTCTGATCCATGACGTCTACCCATCCTTCCTGTGTCAGAATCTGAAACATTGACATGAATGCCTAAAGGAAATTAAGCACAATATTAAAAAATATGTTTTAAAAAAAGCCAAACATATAATATTGCTAAAACCATACAAAACTGTATCTTCATGGAGATGTACATCTGTCAAGCATTCTTGAGTATAGTCATGGAAATGATAAAGTATTCTATGGTTTTACATATTAGAACATATTAACAATCATCTGTTCCTTAGCAGGTCTTATAATTAGGTAAATACAACCTTAGATGAACAACAACACGACATATTACACCATGTTATAATTTATTTAACAAAAATAAAGCCAAAATTGAAAAGTCATGTGTGAAAAACTAAGTACATTTTTTGATTAAATAGCTTGCAGGACCACCTTTAGAAGCAATAACTTGAAGTAATCATTTCCTGTATGATTTAATCAGTATATCACATTGTTGTGGAGGAATTTTGGACCACTCTTCTTTACATGGTTGTTTCAGTTCATTGAGGTTTGCTGGCATTGGTTTATGCACAGCTTTCTGTCAGGATTACTGATAGAATTTATATCACACCTAGGACTAAAAGGTAACTTCTTACCGGGCCTTAGAATGGCCGGACTTAACGTACCAAAGAACAGTCAGGATACTTGCCGGGGTCGGGGGGCACAGACTGGGAAACAACGATAAGGGAAAGCCAGAAGTCAGGGATACCAGAATACAGGGAAGTCAAACAAAGCCAAAGTAAAAAAACAGAAATGAACGCTCAGGAATACACTCTCGGACAACCAATAGGGAAACCACGACAGGGCAATGAGTAAAAGTAAATTTGAGTTTAAATAAGTGCTGTACAGTTCTGATTTGCCAAAAACAGCCTTTGACCCCAAAACGCGCGCGCGCATCTCCCGCGTGACGTCACATGCCGACGTCATCATCAACATGGGCGGACGTGGAGTTATAATTTGGCGTGCATCCGCTGGGTGCAGATACCGCAAGGTAAGGAGGAATATGTTACACTCTCTTAAGATCCTGCCACAGCATTTTTTAATTGGGTTGAGGTTTGGACTTTGACTGGGCCATTGTAACACCTTGATTCTTTTCTTTTTCAGCCATTCTGTAGATCATTGTCCCAGGCTCACCAGCAAATTTACAACAGAATGGCCAATTTCAGCCAAGCTTGAGATGTCAGACAGACAGCCTCATATTTGATTCTAGATTACTTTAGTATATAGAGATGTTCATGGTTGACTCAATGATAGCAAGGTTCCTAGGTCCTGTGGCTACAAAACAAGCCCATATCATCAACCCTCCATCTCTGTGCTTGACTGTTGGTATGAGGTTTTTGTGCTGATATGCTGTGTTTGGTTTTCACGGAACGTGGCGCTGTGCACCATGGCCAAACATCTCCACTTTCGTCTAGTTTGTCCAGAGGACATTGTTCTAGAGGTCTTGTGGTTTGTTCAGATGCAGTTTTGAAAACCTGAACCATGCTGCCATGTTCTTTTTAGAGGGGAGAGGCTGTCTCCTGGCAACCCTTCCAAAGAAACCATAATTGTTCACTCTTTTTTTAATTGTACTGTCATAAACTGTAACGTTTAACATACTAACTGAGGCCTGTAGAGTCTGAGATGTAACTCTTCGTTTTTTTGCAATTTCTCTGAGCATTGCACGGTATGACCTTGGGGTGAAATACTGGGCTGTCCACTCCTGGGAAGATTGGTAACTGTCTTGAATCTTTTCCACTTTTAAATAATCTTTCATACTGTAGAATGATGGACTTTCATTTTTTTGGGAAATGGCCTTATAACCCTTATAATTAGTGATGTCCCGAATGGTTCGCCGAACGGTTCGCCACGGACTCATCATTGAGTAAACTTTGACCCTGTACCTCACAGTCAGCAGACACATTCCAGCCAATCAGCAGACCCTCCCTCCCACCTCCTTCTTTTTGTCCTGGTCATGGAGACTATTCTGCAGACCATCAAGCACAATCCAAATATATCTAGGTTTTGGTACTCTGGTAGAGAGACAAGGGTGTCCGCATTCATTGATGACATTCTCTTCTCTCTTTTAGATTCTAAATGCTCACTCTCCATGTTGTAAGTGAACCAGATAGATACAGCATCTTGCACATTCTCTAATGTCAAGGTCAATGTGCAGAAAAGTTAAATATTGGGACTGACAGTTGCAGGACTCTTGTGGACCTCCTTGTTACATTCTTTAACGTTTAGATGGTCCGACTCAGGAAGGAAATATTTAAGGGTCCAAATAATGACATCCATAGTAAGCCTCTAGAAATCTAATTGCCCCCTTTGATAGTTTGATCTCATACCTGAAGCACTGGAATATGCCACAATTCTTACACTTTGGACGTGTCAATATACTAAAGATGATGGCATTACCGTGAAGCTTTGGCATATTGTATGACATATCTGGAGGCTAAGGAGGATTGTTTATTGTATGAGTGCTTGTAAATTGGTGTGTATGTGTGTGTGTATGTGTGTTACATTTCTGTATTTCTGTGTGACTTTATGTAAAGTTGTGTGAGTTTGTATTGGAGTGACAGCGTGTGTGTGTGTTAGTGAGAGAGTGCCAGTGAGAGTGTGTAAGTGACAGTGTGTATATGTTAGTGACAGTGTGCAAGCGACACTGTGTTAGTGAGAGTATGCAAGTGACAGTGTGTGTGTGTGTTATTGAGAGTGAGTAAGTAACAGTATGTGTGTTAGTGAGAGTGTACAAGTGACACTGTGTATGTTAGTGAGAGTGTGTAAGTGTCACATATTCACCCGCACATAAAAATGTGGTTAATGGCATTTGCTGTCCTGACAGGAAAAGTTGTGCCGAGCAACATTACTGTCCTGACAGGAAAAGTTGTGCCAAGCAACATTACTGTCCTGACAGGAAAAGTTGTGCCGAGCAGCAATCAAATCCACAGGAGGGTTTGTGCTGAGCAGCAATTATGCAAATGGAAACCTGGTAATTGCCTTTGGGGTTAAAGGTCGTTTACAGTCATTCGGATCAACAGCAGGGGTATTTAGGCCCAGTTCTCCTCGTGATCAGTGCCCTGTCATGGTTTCATGCCCATGGTTATCGAGAGTGTGTTCCTGATCTTGATTTTCTGGTATTTGACATTTGGCTTTGTTTTGAATTCCTTGATATCTGGTATCCTTGACTTTTGGCTTTCCCTCATCTTTGTGTCTGATTCTGTGTCCCTGACCGCGGCAAGTATTTTGACTAATTAAGTCCGGCTATTCTAAGGTACGATTATATGTTTTCCCTAGTCTTAGGTGTGACACAGTACTGCGTGCTGGATCAACTTGTAATCCAGTTACACTGTGTATGTCAGTGAGAGTGTGTGTTAGTGAGAATGTGTAAGTGACACTGTGTATGTGTGTTAGTGAGACTGTGTAAGTGACACTGTGTATGTCAGGGAGTGTGTGTGTTAGTGAAAGTGTGTCTCTTTCTTTCCCTAAATGTGTGCTTACTATGTTTCCTAAATATCTCAATAGTCTCTCTATCCTTTCCCTAAATGTCTCCCCAGGCTGTTTCCGTTTTCTAAATGTTTCACTGTGCATCTGTTTTCACTTTAAGGGACACTATAGGCACCCAGACCACTTCAGCTCATTGAAGTGGTCTGGATGCACTGTCCCAGGGCCCTTAACCATGCAAAGGTAATTATTGCAGTTTTTAAGAAACTGCAATAATTACCGTTCAGGGTTAACTCCACCTCTAGTGGCTTTGCATGGGGATGTCCAGCGTCACGCAAAACCACATAGGAAAGTATTGTATAATATTTTTCTATGGTGAAATTCTAATGGCAATCCTTCTGCACCACAAGGTAGGTGCACTTGACAGAGGGGGAAGCTATAGTGCCAGGAAAACAATTTTCCCTTTAATGTCTACTCAGTGTGTCTCTTTCCCTAAATGTCCCTTCACTGAAATTCAAAGTTTAGTGAATAAATCTCTGAGGGAATGTAGTTGCATTCATGAGGGGGCGGAAAAATGGAATGTTGCCTAGAGCGGCAAGAATCATTGCATCGGCCCTGCATGAGCTAATCCATACTGCAACAGTAATTTAACCATGTCCATCAGACTATCCATTAGACTATCCAAGCAGTTCTAGTCAATGATAACATACCAACTAACACAGTGCTTCTGTCAGGATTACAAGTTGATCCAGCACGCAGAACTGTGTCACACCTAGGACTAAGGATAACGTATAACAGGACCTTAGAATGGCCGGACTTAGAGTCTCCAAGAATAGTCAAAATACTTGCCGAGGTCAGGAACACAGATCAGACACAACGATGAGGGAAAGCCAAAAGTCAGGGATACCAGAATTCAGGGAAGTCAAAACAAAGCCAAATCAAATACCAGAAAATCAAGATCAGCAACGCACTCTCGGATTACAATCAGGATGAAACTTCGAGCAAAAGGAGAATTGGGTTTAAATACCCCTCCTGTGGATCCGATTGGTTGTAACTGGTCTTTGACCCCAAAAGCAATTACCAGGTTTCCATGTGCATGATTGCTGCTCGGCACAACTTTTCCTGTCAGGTAATGCTGCTCTGTACAACTTTTCCTGTCAGGATGGTAAATGCCATTAACCACATTTTTATGTGCCGATGAATACGTGACAGCTTCTAAGAGAAACGCCGACATCCGTTTGGATTTCAAATTTTTAGTTTCCGCCAATTGACCCATTTCATTTAAACTACATTCTTCTGACGATGGTAACCTTGGGCGTTATGGCAACCATAAACTAAAGCCAAATCTTAACCAAGTGGAATATAACAAAGAAAATGTGGAAGCTGTAATAGAAAATATTTGCTTGGGGCAAAAGAAGGGAAATCAAGATGACATATGTTATAAACCATCTAATGTTAACATTGATGAGGAAGAACAGCTGTTAGAGCAAATTGGGAAAGCTGCACATCTGGTTAACATGCTCATTATTGGTGATTTTAACTATAAATTGGGATAGAGGGACAACTACACTTAAACAAAATGATAAACGCAACACTTTTGTTTTTGCCCCCATTTTTCATGAGCTGAACTCAAAGATCTAAGACTTTTTCTATGTACACTAAAGGCCAATTTCTCTCAAATATTGTTCACAAATCTGTCTAAATCTGTGTTAGTGAGCACTTCTCCTTTGCTGAGGTAATCCATCCACCTCACAGGTGTGGCATATCAAGATGCTTATTAGACAGCATGAGTATTGCACGGGTGTGCCTTAGGCTGGCCACAATAAAGGAACATTGGCTTAACTCCTTAGTGACGAACATTTTTAAATTTTCTTACAGCTAAGGACCAGGGTTGTTTTTAGATTTCTGCAGTGTTTGTGCTTAGCTGTAATTTTCCTCTTACTCATTTACTGTACCCACACATATTATATACAGTTTTTCTCGCTATTAAATGGTCTTTCTAAAGATACCATTATTTTCAACATATCATATAATTTACTATAAAAAATATAAAATATGATAAAAGAATTTAAAAAAAACCACTTTTTCGAGCTTTGACCACCAAAATCTGTTCCGCATCTACAACCGCCAAAAAACACCCGTGCTAGTTTCAAAATTTTGTCCTGAGTTTAGAAATACCCAATGTTAACGTGTTCTTAGATTTGCACTTTGCTATTTTCAAATCATTTTTTTTTCAAAATTAACAAAGGTTACATTGTATCTGTCAGGAATCCCTGAATAACCCTTCACATGTAAATATTTTTTTAAAAGAAGACAATCTAAGGTATTAAACGTGGGGTATTTTCACTTTTTTCATGCAACCATTTTACCACCAATCAATGCCAAATGTAGAAAAAAATTATAATAATTTGTGATGTTTTTGACACAAATAGCAATTTAAGAATACATGTACTGAGAACTTTAAGGGTTACTGCCAAGAACACCCCAATATGTGTTCAGCAACATCTCCTGAATACAGCAATGCCACCCATGTATAGGTTTGTCAGGTTGTCTGGGGGCTAAAAGATCTTACTTGGAGGGTGTGAATTCCAGTTTTTCAACTTGTTACTTTCACAGCTGGTCATCATGCACCCATGTCCTATTTGGGACATTTTTGAAGCCAGACAATATAATTTACCCCCATCAGATCATATTTTTTAAAAAGTAGACACCCTAGGGTATTTCAAATGGTGGTATTCTAACACTTTCCATACACTAATTCTACCACCACTCTTTTTCAAACTTTTGGGTAGTCATTTTTTTGTGTTATTTTTCTCTCTCATTGTACTTTAGGCATGGATTCTCAGGTTCTGTTATGTGTTACTGACAAAGTACACCCCAATATGTATTCAGCAACAGTACTCCCGATGTACAGGTTTTATAGGTTTTTGCAAAGTTACAGGGTTCAAATATAGGGCTTTCCCCTTTTCCGTGTTTCACGTAGAAATTTGAAATATTGGTTTGCTGGGCCTATGTTGCTTTGAGACCAGTCCAGGAATGAAAAAGTAGACAATCCAAGGTATTGCAAATGGGGTATGTGCAGTCTTTTTAGTAGCCACTTAGTCACAAACCCTGGGCAAAATTTGCCTTTATATATATATGTTTTAATTTTTCACAAATAAACTGCCATTTCATGAATGATATCAGTATAATACATTTTATTTCTCTAAAACACTCATTTGTGTAGAGTAATATCTCACGAGTACAACAGTACCCCTCAAGTACAGGTTTTATGGTGATTTGGAAAGTTACAGGGTCAAACATAAGATTTGCCAATTTCTGTTTTTGTAAATTGCTTTTTGAGACAGTATGGCAGGCCAGAAATGAAAATTAACCCCACCATGACATAACATACCATTTGCAAAGTAGACAACCCAGAGTATTCAAAATGGGGTATATCCAGTCTTTTACAGTAGCCACTTAGCCACCAACGCTTGCTAGAGTTAGCGTTCATATTTGTTTTTTGCAAGTTTTCTTTACACAAAAACTGCACTTTTACTGGTGATTACATCGTTGTGATAAGTTTTATTGTTTTAAACACTCATATTTGTGCTCAGCGAAGTCTCCCGAGTATAACAATACCCCCCATGTACAGGTTTTATGGTGTTTAGGAAAGTTACAGGGTCAATATAGGGCTTGCTCAATTCAGTTTGCCAGATTGGTTTGCTGGGTCTATGTTGCCTTTTGAGACCATATGGAAGCCAAGGAATGTGAATTAACCTCATCATGGCATACCATTTTCAAATGTAGACAACCCAGGGTATTCAAAACAGGGTATTTCCAGTCTTTTGTAGTAGCTACTTAGTCATAAATGCTGGCTAAAGTTAGCATTTTTATTTGTTTTTTGGTTTTTTTAAAACAAAAACTGCACTTTTACTGGTGATATCATTGTCGTGATAAGTTTTACTTTTTAAAACACTCATATTTGAGTTCCACGAAATCTCCAAAGTATAACAATACACCCCATGTAAAGGTTTTATGGTGTATTGGAAAGTTACAGGGTTAAATATAGGGCTTGCCAAATAAATTCTATGGACAGTCTGTCTGGGTTGTATTATATATGTGTGTGTGTGTGTGTGTGTGTGTGTGTGTGTGTGTGTGTGTGTGTGTGTGTGTGTGTGTATATATATATATATATGAAAATTTCAAAAAATGTTTTTTTTATTTATTTTTATATTTTTATATGTAATTTGTAAAAAATTATATTATATATATATTTATAATATGTGTGTCTGTGTATATATATATATATATATGTACATGTGTATGTATGTACACTGCTCAACAAAATAAAGGGAACACTTAAACAACACAATGTAACTCCAAGTCAATCACACTTATGTGAAATCAAACTGTCCACTTAGGAAGCAACACTGAGTAACAATCAATTTCACATGCTGTTGTGCAAATGGGATACACAACAGGTGGAAATTATAGGCAATTAGCAAGACACCCCCAATAAAGGAGTGGTTCTGCAGGTGGTGACCACAGACCACTTCTCAGTTCCTATGCTTCCTGGCTGATGTTTTGGTCACTTTTGAATGCTGGCGGTGCTTTCACTCTAGAGGCAGCATGAGACGGAGTCTACAACCCACACAAGTGGCTCAGGTAGTGCAGCTCATCCAGGATGGCACATCAATGAGAGCTGTGGCAAGAAGGTTTGCTGTGTCTGTCAGCGTAGTGTCCAGAACATGGAGGCGCTACCAGGAGACAGGCCAGTACATCAGGAGACGTGAAGGAGGCCGTAGGAGGGCAACAACCCAGCAACAGGACCACTACCTCCGCCTTTGCGCAAGGAGGAACAGGAGGAGCACTGCCAGAGCCCTGCAAAATGACCTCCAGCAGGCCACAAATGTGCATGTGTCTGCTCAAACGGTCAGAAACAGACTCCATTAGGGTGGTATGAGGGCCTGACGTCCACAGGTGGGGGCTGTGCTTACAGCCCAACACCGTGCAGGATGTTTGGCATTTGCCGGAGAACACCAAGATTGGCAAATTCGCCACTGGCACCCTGTGCTCTTCACAGATGAAAGAAGGTTCACACTGAGCACATGTGACAGATGTGACAGAGTCTGGAGATGCCGTGGAGAACATTCTGCTTCTTGCAACATCCTCCAGCATGACCGGTTTGGCAGTGGGTCAGTAATGGTGTGGGGTGGCATTTCTTTGAGGGGCCACACAGCCCTCCATGTGCTCGCCAGAGGTAGCCTGACTGCCATTAGGTACCGAGATAAGATCCTCAGACCCCATGTGAGACCATATGCTGGTGTAATTTGCCCTGGGTTCCTCCTAATGCAAGACAATGCTAGACC
>OW240912.1:284772270-285040027 GCA_933207985.1 Pelobates cultripes
TATTCCTCAGTTTATATAATTTTCTTTTCCAGGTAGGGACATTTTGGTCTAGGTAGGTACTAGTGGATTTATCCATGGTACCAAGGTATTTTTAGGGTCAGCTTCTTGTTACATAGCCTGCCCCTAGGATACCAGCATATTTTTAGGGGATTGCCTCTCTGATGTTACCTGCCTACACCTTGGGGGGTTTATGTTTGTGTTTAGGAGGTCGTATTATTTTTAGGGTCTTGTGCGGAGTTACTCCTTGTCTGTGTTTTTTCCACAGTCGTTTTCATCCCTTTACCCTTCCTTTGTATATATACACCTCTCCCCCCTCCTTATGTGTTCCTAGTTCTTGGCATCTGTGTAGATCCCTCCCTGGAGTTCCTCTAGACAGGGATCAATCTCTGTTTCTCCAGAGTTTCACCCCGAGACCCCCTTGTTTCAAGGGATTCCCCACTTCTTCTCTATATTTTACCTTTGATAGAGGCTGCATTAGGACCTAGTTATAGACTCCCATTGCCTCTTTGGGTATCTAGATCATTAATCTTGATATAAAAATATTTTCAAAAAATCCTAGTGGACAGACTGACCCATATAATTTCAGATCTAATTCATTTAGACCAATCTGACTTTATAAAAGGAAGATCAGCTAGTGACAATATCTGTACAATTCTGAATATGGTTATAGAAGTTGGTAAAAAAAATCTATTTCTACAGTTTTTATAGCAGTCAATGCCAAAAATGCATTCGACAGAGTAAATTGGAAATTTTTATCAGCTACACTTTCTGCATTTGGGATCGAGGGATCTTTTAATGATTTAACAATGTTATATTCTTCTCCTATTACAAAAATATATGGCAACGGTCTAGACTCTGCTTGGTTTTCTATTAAAAATGCAACCCGTCCGGGATGTCCATTGGCACCTCTTCTTTATATTCTTTTTATTGAACCACTGACAGCGTATATAAGACAACATCATAACATAACTGGGGTAAGTTTAGGAAATCAAGAACAAAAACTAATTAGGTTCGCGGATGACATAATTTTGACTTTAACAAACCCTGAATCCTCAATACCATCCACACTACACTGTATAGAGGAATATAGCAGATTTTCTAACTATAAGATTAATATGCAAAAAACACAAGTTTTACATGATAACCTTTCAAGTTCACTAATAATATATCTGAATAATAACTGTAAATTTAATTGGTCCAACTCTTTATGTTATTTGGGAATAAATATCAATTTTAATATCGAAGAATGGACCACTGATAATTAGAACATACTCTTTAGAGCATTTAGAAATATGATCTCAAAATGTTCTAAACTACAAATATCTTGGCTTGAAAGAATAAACATTATTAGAGCATATTTACTTCCAAAACTTGAATATCTATTTCATACTATTCCTCTTAGAGTCCCAAAGAAAATATTTTAACTGTTTCATGGTTTATTTGCGTAACGGCACTCACAGCATCAAATAGTAAAACCGCCGTTTAGTGAATCCTCTCCTCTCACCATAAAGCAAGCTTCATTCGTACCAACTCCAATTATACGAACTGCAAGCAGGGGAATACTCCAATCTCCCTAACGGGACCCGTACGGGTACTTCACTTCCCGATCAGTAAACTCACGAATCGCCACTAACAACCGAACCCATATATCTCCCAAGCGGCTAATACTTCCATCCGGCAGTCGCTATTCATGTAGTAAATTCCCCTCCACTAACGAGACCAAGCTCCGCATTGAGGGTAAAACATGAACTGCGTTTACTGTGGGCTACCCGCCCGTATTTATGCAGGTCTCCCACTTGGTGGACACTCCCCTAGGGGACCAAATGGGAGATTGTAATGGCAGATGGACATACAGCATTTCAGGACACACAGGCACATAATATTCCCAGCATGCATCATGGTTTCCTCCCCTCTGCCCTGGAGATAATTGAGAAGTAATTCAATTATCTCCCAGGAGAGAGGCGAATCGCCATTTTAGATGCGACCCAAAAAACACATAAAAATATATCATTTTACAACTACCGAACATTTCCCATTCGTGTAACCTATCCCCAGATAGCCTGGATCTGAGTGCATATTATTGTCGAATAGCGCTCAGATCCCATACGCACAGTTCAATCACCATGGAGTCAAAGTCTTGTACAGTCTTTCGGTATGTGATTGACTCCATGGGAAGGCTATCTGGGTTAAGTCCATTCGTGCGGTTCAAACTCCCGAACTGCCAGTGTTCGCATGCCTTTGTCGATTGAGAAGGGAGGTTGGTGGTTTTAGCGGTGTTCGGCATAAAAAGTGTCCGTTTTCAGTTCCATAGAATCTGTGCTGAACACCACTGGTCTTTCGTATGTTTTAAAATGGCCGCCGCCTCGTGGTCGACATACGAACGACGACCACCCTGTATTCGGTTATAATTGAGAGGTGTCTGCGGTTAACCACAATGTTCTAATTGGGATCAAGAGGTTAACCAGCAGCACACTTCTCTTCTGGGTGGCCGTCCGTTCGGTAAGTTCATTCGGTAGAAAAGTCAAATAAACGAACAGGGGCATACGGACAGGTAATTCCACGAAAAGAGGCAAAACATACCAACCAGCAATCTTAGTCTGTACAGATGGATCTGTCACAATTTGTATCCTATGTTTGGGGTAACAAAAAAACACAGGATTGCCCTTAAAATTATGCCAGCCAGATTAGCAGAAGGAGGCTTACCCTTTGCGAACATATTTTATATTCATGATACGGTAATATTTTCACACTACTTAGAATGGGGAAACAATAAATCAAAGTTGAAAGCATGGTATATATATGAAAAGAGCCTATGTGACAGTGGCGTACTAAGGCGGAGGGTGGTCACGCCCGGTGGGTGGGGGTACTTCTGACCGAAGCCCCCATGCAGCGACTGTATTGCAGGCGGTGCGTCCATGAGCGGACGCACCGAGCAGCCTGAGGAGAGGCTGACAGGAGGAAGCGCTCAGCGCTCCCTCCTGTCAGCTTCCTCCTTTGCTGTAGCGTGGCCGAGCCCTGCAGCATTGATAGTCCGACGGGTACAGAGAGCAGCTGTCTCCTGTACCCGGCCGGACTAACAGGAAGTGCACACTGAGTGTTCACTTCCTGTTAGTCGGCGAAGACTGCCTCTCTACCAAATGAACTACTACAGAGCTGATCACGCTACAGAAGTAGGGAAGGGGAGAAAGAGGGTAGTGAGAAAAGAGGGGTTGAAAAGAGAAATGAGAGTGAAAAGAGAAAAGGGGTGAGAGAAAAGAAAAAGGAGAAGCGGTGAAAGAGGAGAAAGGGGGTAGAGAAGAAAGGAGGGTGAGAAAAGAAAATGAGGGTGAGAAAGAGGAGAAAAGGGGTGAGAAGAAATGAGGAGGTAGAAATCAGGGTAACGAGAAAGAGAAAGGAGAAAGAGGAGAAAGGAGGGGGGTGAGAAAGAGGAGAAAGGAGGGGGGGTGAGAAAGAGAAAGGGAGGGTGAGAAAGAGGATGAGAGAGAAAGGAGGGGGTCAATATGCACAATCACAACCTGAGGAAAGCATGGTCAGACCTACAAAAAGAGATGGAGAGATGGGGTGGGATGGAGCTCTCATGGCTGGGGAGGGTCGCATCTATTAAAATGACGATACTCCCCAAAATTTTATATTTTTTTAGGACCATTCCTCTGTCCATTCCATTATCATTTTTTAATAAAGTTCATTCGACAATGTTGAAATTTATATGGGGGAACAAGCCTGCCCGAGTGAGGCTCACTTCCCTGCAGCACCATAAATTGAACGGCGGTATCGGTGTCCCCGATATCAGCAAATATTATTTCGCCACTAATGCTGCAGTGGTTGTGAGCTTTAACAACCAGCATGATAAACCCAGATGGATGGAGATAGAGGAATCAAAAATTTCACCGGTTAGACTATCAGAATTACCTTGGTTAAATCCTAAGAAAAGACCTGGAATTACAAAATTATTTTTATCCACGAGGACTACGCTTAAGGCCTGGGACATTGTTTTTAAAAATGACCAGTCTCCCAGTTTATATAGAGCAATGCCTATTGAATTATTGAAAGATCATATACCATCCTTAAAAATAGAATTATTGAAGGATTGCTCTATAACTAATCTGGACAATTTTTTTTATGGCAATGCTATTCTTTCTTTGGAAAAATTTAAGCTTAAGTATGGATTGTCGAATGCATGTGAACTGGAATGTATGATAATCATTGATAAATTGAAAGAACTATACCAGGTACCTGAAACCGATAAAAATTATAAATCACTTGAGATATCTCCTTTAGAGAAAGTTATTTTATACAGCCCTGCTAGTAAAGGTATGATATCCTTATGTTACTTATCTCATAATGCCAAGCCCTTAATTAAATTAAAACATATGCTGTCATGGGAGACGGAGTTGGGTGCCCAGTACGATTTAGAAGAATGGTTCGGTTTCTTTACAGGTTTAAAAGGTATTTCATATTGCACCGACCATTTTGAAAATCATTATAAAATCTTATATCGCTGGTACCTGGCTCCGTCTAGATTACATAACATGAACAATATGTATTCGGACCGGTGTTGGAGAGACTGTGGGGGATTGGGCAATATGGCCCATGTCTGGTGGTTCTGCCCCAAGTTAATTAATTATTGGAAAATGATCCACGATCTGATTATTAAAGTGAACGGAACCATTAGTATCTTAACCTCGGAACTAGCCTTATTTAAAAAACTCCCGGAGTCTGTTAATAGATCAGATAAAATAATCATAGGCCACATTCTGATCGCTGCTACATCCTGTTTACCTAGACATTGGAAGTCTCAAAATGTGCCATCTTTCAGAGAAGTTTTTAATTTGATTTTAGAAAATAAGGCACATGAATTATCACACAGAGCCAATATGCATGGTTTCCCAATACTAAAATACAACTGGGACAAATGGGAGGAAAAAATCAAAACAATTTATGGTCTTTGATATATATATTGTTAAAGTGCATTGTTGTAAAACATTTTTCTTTTTGCCATATACTTTAATATGTTTATTTCATTGATGGATGGATACCCCTTCCCATTTCCATGTTACCCCTCCTTTCCTACCCCTAATACAATGTTTGTATTATTATCATTTGTTATACAAAAAAAAAAAACTTTAATAACAATTATTTGAAAACAGAAAGGAGGGGGGTGAGAGAGAAATTAGGAGGGGGGGAAGAGAAATTAGGGAGGGAGAGAAATTAGGAGGGGGGGTGAGAAAGAGAAATTAGGAGGGGGGAGAGAAATTGAAATTAGGAGGGGGAAGAGAAATGAGGGGGGAGAGAAATTAGGAGGGGGTGAGAGAGAAATTAGGAGGGGGGAGAGAAATTAGGGGTAGAGAAATTAGGAGGGGTGGTGAGAAAGAGAAATTAGAGGGGGGAGAGAAATTGAAATTAGGAGGGGGGGAGAGAAATTGAAATTAGGAGGGGGAAAGAGAAATTAGGGGGGGAGAGAAATTAGGAAGGGGGGTGAGAGAGAAATTAGGAGTTGGGGAGAGAAATTGAAATTAGGAGGGGGGGAAGAGATATTAGGAGGGGGGAAAGAGAAATTGGGGGGGAGAGAAATTAGGAGGGGGGGTGAGAAGAGAAATTGTGAGGAGGAGAAGGAAATTGGAGCGGGAGGAGAGATTGACATTCATCACATACACACAATGCACCCCTTGCACACAGAAAAACACACAATGCATTACACACACAGACACACATACACAAGCAATGCAACCGTTACACACAATGCATCCCTTACACACACAGAAACACACAATGCATTCATTACACACACTCAATGCACCCCTTACACACATTCAATGCATCCCATACATACACAGAAGCACACCTTGCAGCCCTTACACATACAAACACAATTTCACACAATGCATTCCTTACACACATATCAGGACATCCCTTACACACTCCACCCCCTGTGAACAAACTCATTGGTGGAACATGAAGGTGGACCCTGGGACCCAGACCTTGAGCTGTGTAAAGGACCCCCAAAAAATGGAGCTGCTTCCCGTTCTCCCAGAACATTGATTTTTGTGACGACAGTTACAAACCGCCTCCAGAGAGCCTGTTCTGCACCAGACTAGTGGAGCCAGACTGCAGCTAGAGCCCATCATCATCCTCAACTGGTTGTAAGTAGTCAATCTAGTATATTATTCGTGGCACTAAGCTCTAATTTACCTCACATTAAAGAAACACTCTAGTCCCCAGAACCACTTCAGCTTAATGTAGTGGTTCTGGTGTCTATAGCCTGTCCCTGCAGGTCTTTTAATGTAAACACTGCAGCACTGGCGTTAGTTAACATAGCAAATCATATGGGTGGGGCATTGTGATGTCACATGGGGGGGCGGCAAGCACAGGATCCGCCCCAGGTGCCAAATGCTCTAGGTACGCCCCTGGGTGGATGGCTATGCATCTTATTTGCAGCGGGTCATAACAGCAAGCAGGTGCTCTACTAGGTACTAAAAATGCTGCCATTAAGGGGTTGAATAATTTTGATACTAGAGAAGTTATTATAAGTTTAATTTTCATTTGAATGTTGGTATACAACTTAAAGCATTCGTTGTGTTGAGCTATTTCAATTCCTTTTGTTTCTTTCGTTCATTTCAAACAGCTGAAAATCTGTAAATTTTGACAACAAACCTGATTTTTAAAGGGGGTTGAATACTGTATCTATCTCGTGTTCAAAACAAAACAATTTGTATTTTTGTAGCATTCTATTGAAAGAGCTTGTTGCCGGAGAAAGCTTATTCTTTTTCTTTTATGAATGATATTTCCTCATTTTCACTTACAGTTTTGATCAAATAAGCTTATAAAGGGCAGATGATAGGAAGCCAGGTCACTACCACCAAAGCGGCAGCATTTAATTTTCCTTCTTTATTCACAGCGGTGCTGAAGGCTTTAATAAGGCTCTATTGTAATATTAAAAGGTAGAAACAATCATATATGTTGCAATAAATTATATTAATCCAATTCAATGCCAATTTTGAGTTTCAGAAAGATTGTGTGTTTTTGTTAGTTATGAAGATCATTTTATCGGACAACAAATCACCCACACATATTATCCACATAAAAGCACCCAAACTGTTACAGTTAGAGGTTAGAACAAAATATAAAATGTTACTGCTGGATATTGTGACCTAAATTAGCAATTTTTTGTTAAAGGACCACTCTAGGCACCCAGACCACTTCAGCTTAATGAAGTGGTCTGGGTGCCAGGTCCAGCTAGGCTTAACCCATTCTTTTATAAATGTCTATGAATGGGTTAAGCCTTCCCCCAAAGCCTCTAGCCGCTAGAGGCGCTTGCGTGCTTCTCACTGTGATTTTCACAGTGAGAGCACGCAAGCGTCCATAGGAAAGCATTGTAAATGCTTTCCTATGCGACCGGCTGAATTCGCGCACAGCTCTTGCCGCGGGTGCGCATTCAGCCGACAGGGAGGAACGGAGGAGGATCGGAGGAGGAGAGCTCCCCGCCCAGCGCTGGAAAAAGGTTTTTACCCATTTCCCCCTTGCAGAGCCGGGCGGGAGGGGGACCCTGAGGGTGGCGGCACCCTCAGGGCACTATAGTGCCAAGAAAACGAGTATGTTTTCCTGGCACTATAGTGGTCCTTTAACCCATTAGCGACCCAGGACTGTTCAGGACCGTCATCGGAATTTTTGCCTTGAGGACCGATGACGGTCCTGAACCGTCCTAACGGTCTCCGTTACTTACCTGATCGCCGTCGTTCCCCCGGCGGCGATCAGCGTTGCTCCGGTTGTGGGGAGACTGCCTGCAGCCCAGACAGTCTCCCCACACTGATTTAGGACCCCTGTGGCCATGTGATCGCTTAACACAGCGATCACATGGTCACAATAGGTGTCCATGTGTCTGCCTGCAGGGGGACTGTCTGTACTGACAGGCAGTCTCCCTGCTAGTGTAAAATCAAAAATAAAAATAAAGTTAATGTTAATAAAAAATAAATAATAATTATATATGTATATATGATATATAGACATATATTATATCTATATAATATATGTCTATATATCATATATATATATAATGTCATACTAAGTGTATTTTTATATTAATATGTACTTATATTAATATAAAAATACACTTATAATTAAATTACACACGTATATATATAATATATATAATAACTATATATATATTGTATATATATTATTATAAAATATAAATAATAAGTAATTTAAATTAAATATTTTTTTTTTAAAATAATAATAAAAAATTTAAAAAAAATATATATATCTATATGAAATTTTATTCTAACTGTATTTTGATAGTAATATATATATTTATATCAAAATACACTTAGAATGAAATTGTATATATATTCATGTATATATAAATAAATAAAAATAATACGAAATATACATATGTCCATATACAAAATTACATAAATAATTATATAAATATAAACGTAGACTTCAAATATATAAATATGCATATATATTTAAATTCTACGTGCGTATTTATGTAATATTTTTACATAATTCAGTAATTTTATTGATTGCAATTTGAGGGACCTGCCTGCCAACCCAGGCCGAAATTCCAGAGAATTGAATTTGCTAGCACTGTATTTTACCCTGTAACGTTCTACGACACCCTAAAACCTGTACATGGGGGGTACTGTTTTACTCGGGAGACTTCGCTGAACACAAATATTAGTGATTCAAAACAGTAAAACATATCACAGCGATGATATTGTCAGTGAAAGTTACTTTTTTTGCATTTTTCACACACAAACAGCACTTTTACTGATGATATAATTGTTGTGATACGTTTTCCAGTTTTTAAACACTAATATTTGTGTTCAGCGATGTCTCCCGAGTAAAACAGTACCCCCCATGTACAGGTTTTATAGTATTTTTGAAAGTTACAAGGTCAAATATATGGGTCAAATATTTTTACATTGAAAATGGCCAGGTTGGTTACGTTGCCTTTGAGAGCGTATGGTAGCCCAGGAATGAGAATTACCCCCATGATGGCATACCATTTGCAAAAGAAGACAACCCAAGGTATTGCAAATGGGGTATGTCCAGTCTTTTTTAGTAACCACTTGGTCACAAACACTGGCCAAAATTAGCATTCAATTTAGTTTTTTAACTTTTTTCACACACAAACAAATATGAATGCTTACTTTGGCCAGTGTTTTCGACTAAGTGGCTACTAAAAAAGACTGGACATACCCCATATTGAATACCCTGGGTTGTCTACTTTAAAAAAAATATGTACATGTGGGGTGTTATTCAGAGATTTATGACAGATAATAGTGTTACAATGTCACTATTGATAAATTTAAAAAATTTATGTTTTGAAACCGCAATATTCTACTTGTACCTATAGCCCTATAACATGCAAAAAAAGCAAAAAAGCATGTAAACACGGGGTATTTTTAAACTCAGGACAAAATTTTGAATCTATTTAGCAGTTTTTTTAATTCGCTTTTGTAGATGAGTAAAAGATTTTTCAAGTAAAAGTCAAAAAACATGTATTTTTTTCAATTTTTCATCATGTTTTTTTATTTTTTTTAAATTAAAATACATGAGATTATATAAATAATGGTATGTAAAGAAAGCCCCTTTTGTCCTGAAAAAAACAATATATAATTTGTATGGGAACAGTAAATGAGAGAGCGGAAAATTCCAGCCAAACACAAACACCACAAAAGTGTAAAAATATGCCTGGTCGCAAATGTACAACATCGCAAAAACAGTCCAGTCCTTAAGGGGTTAATACTTAAAAATTCCTAGCATAGTAAATAAACCTACATGGTTAAATAGCAAAAACAGTTGTGTTTTTGTGTTTGTTTGTTTTTTTAAGTTTCTTTTTTTGTAATTTTATACTTTTGGGTTTCTTGAAATTAAAATATATAACTGATAGTAATATACAATTATCTGATCATTCAGATTTTTTTTCTGAAAAAACTCTTTGGAAAAGCATGTCGCATTTTATATTACAGCAGAAATGATTAATGCGCATTGCATAAACGAGGCACAATTAGAGACTGGATGCAAAAATAATACAAAGTTATAGATGTTTACTAAACAGCAAACACAGAGCAGCAGATGTAATTAGTAAATATTTTTAAAACAGACTTCTTATCTGCTCTGAAAGTAGACATGATTAAAAGCATAATTTCAACTAAGCATGACTGTTCTCAGTGTTCATTTAGCTGTGGTATTAATTGCAAATTGCCATATGTTCGAAGCACAATCAAACAGCTGAGAGATGACTTTTCTGCTTCGTGTTGAGTGTTTTTCCAGTAAGTAAACTTCATTTAAATTGTATTCCATTATGAAAAACATATGAAAACAATTATATTGCAATGGGAGAATCTAGAGGTGGTCCACATATCCAAATATTTTTATAAATACATCTTAAAGTTTTATAAACTACCATGTTCCCTAAAAGGAACTGTGATTGTTTTTTAATGTCTTCTTAAGTGATAACTCCTTATGGACCAATGATGACCTCTGTGATCATCATAATGCAGTCATCAAAAGGCTCTGTTCCAGAACAGATTGTTCTACTTGTTTACAGTCAGTTGCTCTTCTAGAGGGTTTATACTAAAGTCTTGTGAATACTTTGTGTCAGTGCAAGACTTTGGGCTAGGACTTGACTGAACAATGAAGGGCTCTAGGAGTTAGTTTAGGACATTTTAATAGAGGGATTTAATTGCTGGGAAAACTGGATTGTCATGGGTAACTTCTACACCACTGCAACTTTTTGAAAAGAAATTATTAGGCAGTAGACATGTGAAAAATTTTTTTTTAAAAACAATTGGTCCATAGAAAATTCCCTGCAATCGCAGAATGTAGTAGTTTTTATATTCACCAGTTGGTGATAATTGCAAACTAACTGTTCTTATTGTAATGATGATATGACATTGTACTTGTATTCCTGGACTCTTTTCTGTATACCTTGTGAAGATGATAGGTTAAAAAAATGAATACATAAAAAAAAGTTAATTTGTATGCCTTATTTCGGGTCACATCATCCAAGGGTAACCCAAACGGAACTGACCAATTGAAGAAAGCAGAGAAAGAATAGCTGAAAAGAACAATCTAACTAAGGGAAAAGACACAACGATCACCCAGTAACTCTGGATTTATTGCACCCTCTAAATCAAATACAAAATAATATCCCATAAATCTAAGCAGCTTTGCTGTGAGAAGTAATCTCCAGTATGTATAGGTAAATGACTCTGAAGGTAGTAAACTCTTTTGCAACCACACATACATAAGAAATAAATTTTAAAAATGAAGGTTAAAACATAAACTGGAGTATGTGCTCTAGAAGTATAATGATCTGCATATGTACGGTTTCTTAGAATAAATAAAGTGGTGGTTAGGGAAAAAATAATACAAATTTTAAGAAAAACAAAAAGTGAATATGTATTATACTACATAAAAAATAATGAATGGCTAATTCATTGTTTTCTATATCCCTTAGCCTTCGCAAACTGAATGAGCTACATTGAGATGTAAAACAAAATTGGAAATTTCAGTAAATCCATAGCTTTTGTAAAAGGGTAGAAGAGATAAACAATTATACCGTGCTAATATTTCCATTATCATCATTTGAAAACGCAACATTGAAACATTATAACTATGCCTCCAACATTTCTATTCAACTGTGAAATTCTTCTTTCATTTCCTGTGATATCTTCTCATTTTGTCACATATTTAGTAATTACATTTGCTTTGTGTTACATCCGTCCTATTATTCTCTGTTCAATTATGCTGTCCATTGAAATCTGAACAATACCTGAAAAGATTTCTTACCTCCAAATGTAATGATTTGTTTAACCCTTGTGCATTCCTTCCAAGTTTGTCGATTTTCTGTTGGACGGTACAAAGTTGGGACATTGATTACAAGCATGTGACTCCTGATTAACTAACGTACGGTTCATGCATGTTTGGTTAATTCATGCCAAATCGGCATGTTTGACTGATTGCTCAATAACACAACTTTAGCTGTACCTTACCAGAGGGCTCATAGTTACATAGGCCGAAAAGAGACATTCTCCGTAACTCACATCTGTTTTTGCAGCTGATCCAAATAAGGCAAAAAAACAGTTTGAAGCACTTCCAATTTTTCAACCACTTGAAATAAAACATATTCTTCACCACAGAATGACTCACCAACTAAATGGTAACAGTATGCCTCTGTGGAAGAGTACATGTGGCCTCCTGTTTCTCTTGCAGCCCCTTATAATCATATTTGCATTGTTTCTGATGCTGAATAAGAAGCTACCTAATGCTTGTGTCTTTTCGGCATCAATTCTAATGCATTATACTGACCTCCTGTGTGTCCTTACATTACGAGATGCTCCAGTGTCAATTTCCAGAGGCAACCAGCCCTGTGTCATTCCATTAGACATGCACTGTCATTCCAGTTCTTAGAGAAAATTAAGAGTATTAGTATTGCAGTGAGCGGGATTTGTGGATTGAGGCCAAGAAACAGGGATGGAGTTAAGGCACAGTTATAGGACATGGATAAAAAAAAACTGTTCTTCAACACCGTGTATCCATTCCCAATCACTTGTACTTATGTATTAAAAATATTTTAAAAATATTTTATTTCCCACTGTGTGCACCTGGTTTTCACACAGTAGAAACCAGTGCTCATGTACCTCAGAGGAGCCTGTACAGGTTGATTTGTACAGTGATGCTAAATAGCAGCCATAGGGAGGAGCCAGAAAAAAACTCTGGGCACATATCTTGGTTTTAGATTTAAATATATACTTACCAGATGTGTGCAATATAATCCTGTACAGAAAAAATGCATGTGTTCTGTATGTATTGTTTAAATCTGCATCATTAAAAATACTTCCTGTTTGTTGTTTTTTATGAATACCCATACATTAGTTATTTAGCCATTTTATACGTCAGGTGTAGCATATAATACAAAAATAATTAATGACCAGAGATATTATAAATCCATAATACTTTACAGTATTCCGGTAAATTATTAATAAGTAGTAACAATGCATGCACATTTTTTTATATCTTTGCATAGCAATGGTCTTGCTTTATGCCCTTTGTTTTAAAAAAAAATTGTATTTTTTTTCCCCTAAAACACTTTGCAGAAAACGCATGTAAAGGCATAATTTAAAATGTGTTATCATTCTTTAAACAAATTAATGTATTGCTGTAAATAAAGTGTCAACAACACTGTTACACACAGTCCCCCCCACAACTCCTGTATTTCAAGATAAGGCTGAAGGAGATTTTTTTGTCCATCCAAAATCATTGGGGAAAAAAGTGTACCAGTCTTGGATGAATTTTGTGTTTTCCTGCTGCCTAAAATACATAACAACACATGTTACTAAATGCCTTTTTCAATTTGCAATTAAAAATATTGCTTTTAACAAACGTAACCTAATCTTTTTTTCCTTTCCATGAAATTATATGCATCTAAGCAGTTAAGCAAATAATGTTGCTTCAATTAAACGTAGCCTGGAAAAATAGAGAAAGTTAAACTACCTGATCCTGATCTATTTTCTACATGTGATGCCGTAGCAATATAGCATTGACATGTAGAACGCATTGTAATATAACAAACCGCAGGTATTTACTGTTTTATCTCTCTGGGACGCATGTAGTGACTCATTGGGCCATATATATGAAGTCACAGCAGGAGCCATTCTGGGGCAAACTATTCCTTTTTGAGTAATCACCAAAGCATTGGCGCATTTCTGCTGATTGCTACAAATTCAGAATTTTGCTCTAGTTTATCTTTGATAAACATGGGGAAATATAGAATTTTATTTAACTATTTGCCTTCTGGCTGCTAGCTTTGCCAGTTAACAAATAGTCTGGAGTTTTAT
This sequence comes from Pelobates cultripes, assembly GCA_933207985.1. Classification (NCBI taxonomy): domain Eukaryota; kingdom Metazoa; phylum Chordata; class Amphibia; order Anura; family Pelobatidae; genus Pelobates; species Pelobates cultripes. The sequence goes on from OW240912.1 coordinate 284,786,118, forward strand.
AAATTCCGCTTCTGATTTAGATTTTATGACTCTGGATTATCATTGTCTGGATTTGTTATTTCAGCTATTTGGCCGAAATCCAGTGGACATTCATTTGAATTCTGCTGTACAAAATCGTACGTTGATATAATCTTGTGTACAGTGTCCAGATTTTGCCGTACAAATGCTCCCACATAGATCCAGATAATTATTTGTTTATTTTTACTGGTGCATTCAGATTTTAGTGAATAAATCACTAAAATATTACATTTATGGTAGCTACTTTGTAATGCTAGCTCCAAAACGTCACATTATGTAAATATAATGTGGAAATTACAAGGTTACACATTACCTTTGACTTTTATTAATGTCTGTCTGTACTAACAAAAGATGAAAGCCATATGAAATGCTTTTCTTATCTAATTACTCATCACATCCCTGCCTTGCACTTCATGTCATTATCTTCGGAGCACTCTATTTGAAGATGCCTTGGCACAAGTTTTAGAGTTCCAGATTGCAATGTTATAGCACTTGTTTTCAACAGTGTGCAGTTGGCAGAGGTGGAGCATTGCATAATGGAAATAATTTCTTGAAAATGTATATTTATGACTTTCAATTGCATATTAGAGTTTAACTCTAGATAAGATAGTGCGATCTGGAGATTGCATTATATATGTATGTAGTGCATTAAAAATATGAACCAATAAAATGAAAATTAAGACCTTTGAATTTCCTGTATGCCCTGCAAATCCCTATGGGTTGCTTCTATGTTGACTTCTTGTGTAATCAGGAAAGGTTTTGGATCATTTTGATGCTTCTACTATTTTCAGTAACGGCTATTTCAACTGCTGCTTGTTCTCAGTATTCTCTTGCGCCCCGTTTTTTGCTCTCCATAAGTTTAAAGGGTAATCCAGACGTGGACCCCTTGCTCACAAGGCCTAAGGAGATATCAGCTATGCCTCACTGATGATGCCTAACAAGGCTGAAACGATCGTCTGGGGTTGATGTGTCTCTCGTGCAGAGGGAACTTGCTGGCATTTCGGATCTGGAAGGCCCTTATGGGTGGGACCAGTCTGATATGTTTCAGAGATGTTCTCTCTTTAATGGCACAAGATGAGCTAAAACCAGCTTGAGAACTGAGCGGGGACCCACCGAAGGGCAGGCTATTTCAGCTGCTGCCTGTTCTCAGTATTCTCTTGCGCCCCGTTATTAAAAATTTTCAGTAACACCCTACAGTGTATCTAAGCAGGAAACAGGTTCAATAGAAAGTGGTAAAAAATCTCTTTCTGTTGTATGGGCATAGTAAAGTAACAGTGTTACTGATTGGAATGCATTTATGGCCCTAATATATGGAGATTTCTACACTTGTCAGGGAAATCCTGACTTCTGTATGATTTACAGTTCAAGATTAGCATGTATAGGTTACGGGCCCAGAGAAATCATTTAACACGGCCTCAGAAAAGCAGTCTAGGCAATTTGAGATGAGCTAAATTACATGTATATAGAATGTCTAATGTACCTTAAAACATCCCCATTTGCAGAACCAATGTGAAGTTACACTAGATTGTTATTTACTACTCCAAAAGCTCTCCTGGGATAGAAAATAATTTTACTTTACTTTACTAGCACAGTGAATACTATATTTATTTTTCCTGTTTGTGTTACTTTGTAAGTTTTTTTACATACTGTATGTTTGCACGTTTATAAGACTGTACTTTTATCTTCATAAAATATTTTTTTAGCATTCTGTTTTTGTAGTGATTTTAATCAAATTGTGTTTTGAAGTGTTTAACATAATTTTAGCAAGATATTCTAGATCTCCACATTAAAATGTCCTAGTGTTGGTAGCTTTCATATCAGAATTAGTGGTGTTCACTGGGGGATTATTACCATTAGTTTGTAACTCTTGCATCTACATAACCAAGGCAAGTCCATGCCTAGAATTACTCAGAATTTTCAGACCTGTTAGGTTTAAGCAGCCATTTTGCATCAATATTGACACATTATCTTTATAATTGTGACATTCCATCCAATGCATACCATTCTGTGTCATTCTTGCAACCTCGCCCATGCTCCTTTTGGCATCGCAGGAATAACACAAACCAATCACATGTGTTTTAATGTTATTTAAACCCCGTCTTTCTGGATAGTTTTTGCCTTGTCTTTGTTTCCCTTGGTGGTAAGCAGAGAATGCATGTATTACTGCTTATTCTGGTTCCTTGCATATTACTTGTTTTAGTTTGACTATTCTATCTTCTGTAATCACCTTGGCTTTGTCTATTGTTATTGTGAATCCATGCAACCCATAACCCAGGCTATTGTTCCTATTTCTCTTTAGTCCTATGTCACCTCTGAGGACCGGTAATACGTATCTATCCATTCTATCTTCTACTTTGGTAGGTTTGACTTAGATCTTCATCCTATTCTGACCCATTGCTAAGTCAGAAGGGAGGGGGATAAAAAAAAATGAAACTGGGAACTGAACGCGTTTCACATTACTACTGGATGTAGAGAAAGCATCCAGTAGTGACATGAAGCGCGTTCAGTCCCCCACCCTCTCTTTTGTTTTGATGCCCAGAGCACAATATTGTAATACATCTGCACTACAAGGATACTCGTTCTCCAGATAGCTCTTCTTTTTATTCCATTAAGTTCTTTTGAATGCAGTATTGCTATTTTTGTGAAAATATATAGAGTAGTAACTGAATTAAAGAAACTAATGAAAGGCTGCAGTTAAAAGTTCTAAAGCACTTGTTATTAAGTTTGGATTGGTTCAGCCAGTTCCTGAATCACTGTTTGACTTTATTTTAAGTCTCATTCACACATTTGTGATCTAAAAAAAGATTGGGTAGAAATCAACATTTGAATGGCAACTGAGGAGGCATGGAAATTTAGATTAACTTTACTTTCCATCCAAAAAACAAGTGAATGTTATATTTAGAACAATAATTTGCATGAACTGATACATTTATGAAAGCATCATATACTCCAGCTGAATATTTACGTGGATAGCTGTCACTTAACAAGTAGGTTAAATTTTCGAAAGTCATTATCTTATTTATTCACTGGGAATAATGCATTGTTAGTGCTCCCATGGTTCAATGAAAGTAAAATAAATTCAAATGTATATTTTTTTCTCGATTATATTTACAGTTGTGTTCATATGTCTATATCAAGAGTATAGTTGAAGTCGAAATAGTAATTTCAACTCTTTTAAAGTGAAAAATCAAATACTCTTGTAAGAAATTGAAGTAGGAGAGCATTTCACAAGAAGTGGAAAAATTGATAATGGTTTATAACATAAGGGAACTGTAAAAGCAAAAAATACAAATAAGAGAGAAAAATTGAGAGGGGACTAACCAAAGGGCAAACTATAGAGGTTTATCTGAGCTTTTGTCCCTTCTCATAGCATTTGCTTAGGTTTCACCTAAATTAAAAGGGTATTCCAGACGTGGGCCCCTTGCTCGTCGGCTACACCTCGCTGATGGCGGCCAAAGAGTTCCTGAATCTCTTGTGCAAATAGAACTTGTCAACATGTTGGATCTGGACTTTCCTTGAGGGTGGTATCAGTCTAATATGCAATTGGTATAGGTTTTCTCTGGAATGGCACAAGTGAGTGGGGATTACCTTGTGACAAGTTTCTCTGACCTTTTACTCATTTTCAGAGTTCTTATATTCTCTGTTGTTGTCAGAAAGAATAAAGTAAACAGCAATAGGGATATAGAAATAAGATGTTAGCAGGTTTTACGTATGAGGATTTATTTAAAAAGTAATCTTAAAATGCGTTTAGACAGTGTCCCTAACATAAACTTAATTTACAAAAATAAAGTTAACTAGTTCATATGACTTTTTTGTGCAGTGTAATTGCTAATGTGCTTATATAATATACATGACCTGAAGTAAAAAAAGATTATTTCAAATATTTTATTTTACTTGATTAGGGAGAGAGACCTAAAGGAGCAAGGCGAACAGGAGAAAAACACTTTATGAAACGGTATTTTTAGGTACTCTGCCTTAAATTATTCTGCACATTTCTTTTGGTTAACCTTATATATTTCCATAAAAATAACCTAGAGGCAAAACTGGAAAAGATGTTTGGTTCTCTTCTCTTCTTTCATTTTTCTTTTATTGAAAGTGACAGGACAAGTAGTTTGCATAGCCCTAGGAAATTATATGTTCACAAAGAGTGCATTAAATAGATTGAGGAAGACCTTAGTCTCATGTGAACAGTAACACATCCCGACAATGAAACAGATTTACATATTTTAAAAAAGGCTATAATTAGCTTTATCTATCAGCTAAGAGTAATTTTCTGACAATTTAATTTTAGATTCAGGTAAATTTCTGCTCATAAACATATTTTTGAGTGGTGTTATTGGAGATAGATTTAAAGTGGTATTGTTGATTATAGATTTAAAATGGTAAATGAAAGTATTTAATTCACACCAAACTATGTTTTTTTGTTAATATGTAACCACTCACAAATGGTTATCGATAAGTTAAAGGAACACTATAGTCACCAAAACAACTTTAGCTTAATGAAGCAGTTTGTATGATCTATACACCAAAACTTCTTGATTATGTTAAAGTTGTTTCGGTGACTATATTCTCCCTTTAAGGAAACACTCTTGACACCGTAACAACTTTATTTTAATAACGTTATAATTGTGCCCGTAGGTGCTTGTTGGCATCTTACAGGGTTAAACCTGTTTGTATTCCAAATATATACATTACTTATCAATATATCAGATAGAAATCATACATTGATACAAGGTATAGTTCCGGTAAACAAACAGTGGAGCACACAAGAGACAAACAGAAGTATTCACATATCAACAAAAAGTTGTAACAGTATACCAAAGGAATCTGCATTATTCAAAAGGTGCAGTAGTAAAATAAAGTAACATCATCGGTACTGAATTTAGAGGAGTTATCAGAAACTCTGTAGAACAATTCTTCATACTTTCTAGTATGAGCCAATCTCTATATTACAGCCTGGAGCGTCGGTGGTCGGTAGCCACCACTAATATATGCTTAGTGTTAGTCTTATTGGGGTCTTAAAAATGATCAGGAAACATATCTAATAATAATGTTTCTGGAGACAGATGTAGCAGGACAGAGGAGATGAGACACACCATTTCTTGAATTTTCACCCAAAAGATTGAAAATAGTGAAACATTGGGAATCAAGTGCAAACATTGAGAAACTAAGTACCAAACAGATTACAAGTTTCCTGTGGGTTTCCTAGTGTGTAATGCACTGTGAGAAATGGCACTCTTCCAAGCTTCTTCACTGAATTCTTTGCCAAGGTCTCATGCCCATTGAATCATAAATTGGAGTTTATCTTAAGCAGATCAATTAGCTTGTAAATAATACTATAATAAAAGTGTCTTACATAAACATTTAAACACTAAGCTAAATTCCCAAAATAGATTGGGATAAAAGAATGTGTTTAAGGTATTTAAAGAGCTTTCCAGGTGGGAGATGTATTCATTTTGTAGCTCAGAAAAGGCCTAATCTGTGTTGCTGTTAAAAGATTATATATTTTGGTAGCCCCAACTGGTGTCCACCTACCCAGAGAGAGATTTTATGTGTATAAGTGCAAGTGGTTATTGGGCCCAACAAAAGAGCAGGGAATGCTTGAGATAGCTTTCTGTCATATGTGTAGAGAAAACCTAGTACGTGGAACCGTTCGCCAACATCAAGTGTTGGATGGTTAAATCAATTTTAACCCTAAATTGCTGATGTTTTGTGGCCATCTTCTACCACCTCCATCACCAGTTCCAATGAAGAAGCAAACGGACTACGCATTGGTGGCTTCCACTGGCTTCCCAGTGAGAAAAATGCACGAGAAATGTACATACACCACTTAGGCATTAAACCATTTGTAATCAGTTTAAGTTAAAATAAGACAATGTCCAGTGCCTCCAGGCACAATATCAACTTCTTTGAGATGGTGCCTGGAATAGTCAATTAACTAAGTCACAGTTACAAAGATATGGAATAAAATAGATTGATCAAAAAATATGAAGATATTCATTTACAAACTCTTTTAGCAAGATATTTCACCGACATTAAGAAATAGGTTTATAAAATAAAATGTTATAAATATATCACACATACCAGTTTATAAAGTATATTTAAAATGCATCATGTTATTGGTTTTAAAGTGAGTTTAAAAGAGCCAAGCTGTGATGATTTTTTTTTTTCCAGATCAGCTACACTAGCTTAAATAATTAAAATTAAATTTACTATGAATTCAAGTTTAGTGAATAACTGTGATTGGTTTGTAAAAATATTTATTCCTAACACTACAGTGTCCCTCGCCCTCATCCTCCCCCCACATCAATCAAAGGGTAACATTATCTTTAAACACTTATCTGTCTCTAGCTCAGACATCGATCAGCTTTGGCTCTGTCTTCACCACCTCTGATATCTGCACAAGGGGGAATGCATTAGGCCTTCCCTATAGGAAAGCAATAAATCAATACTTTCCTGTGGGTGATTTGAAGATGCTGGGTGCAGGGCTTATCCTAGTGTCACAGATGCCTGGGTGCAAAAAGTTGTTTGGGCAGGCGTGGTCATTTTACTTCTATGGCAATGACTCCACTTCTTCTTCTATAAGCCCCACTCCTTTTTGTACACTCTCACTCACAGACACACACTCACTGATTTGACACACATTGATAGATACACACTCACTGACAGACACATAAGCACACACTCTCAATGATATACACATAATCTAACTGATTGAAACACACTCACTGGCAGACACACTCTCAATGACAGACACACTCTTACTGATTTTAAACACTCACTGACAGACACACATACAAACTGACAGACACACTTACTGATAGACACACTGACACACACTCTCAATGACAGACACAAACTCTCACTGATTGGAACCACACTCACTGTCAGACACACACAAACACAGACACTCCCTGACAGACACATGACTAACAGGCAGATGTACACTGACAGACACACTCACACATTTACACATTCTTGCACATACACTCACAAATTTATTTTATTTTATTTTTTGTGATTTATTTTATTTTTAGGACCCATCCAGCCTCCCTACCTTTTCAAGAGCTGTTGTTGGTCCTCTCCCTGGGGTCCAAATGGGATCTTCTCCCTGCAGTCCAGTGGGGTTCCTTTCCCTTGGGTCCCGTGGCTCCTGTAATCTTCCAGTTCTTCACTACTTCCTCACAGGTTGTTTAGTGATGCCAGGGCCTGAGTGATGTCATATTCTGGCTCCCAGCAGGGTGTAAAGGAGCAGTAAACAACTGGAAGAACAAAAGGACTCCCTCGCAGCCGCCTGCCCCTTTTCTTCCTGGTATATTTTGCCAGAGTAGACACCTGCTGTCTAGGTAAGCAGGTGTCTACTCTGCCTTATGGAATGTTCAGTATCTCCATTAAAACAGGGAAATGCATAAATCCTGGACTGTTGGTAGTCCATGAGGACTGGGTTGGGGGACCACTGCCGTAGATGACATATTGTGATCAGCTGGGGTAACTGACAAAACTTGCATTAGCACTTTATGAGATACTCAATTTTTAAGGGGGGAGGAGGGGGAGGTTAAGATACCAGTTTATGAATTAGATGACTTAGATATATTAAATAAGTAATTTTATAATGTTAATAAAATTATTAGATGTAGCTTGGGCATTATATGAGAAATAGATCACCATGTGATCGGCATGTGAAATGAATCAGAGGTAGAATATTGCTAAAATGATATATCACAAACATCAAGAAACCATTGGTAAATAAATTAGCAGGATATACCATAAGCATTCTAATAACAGTTAATAAAGTAGATACATTAGATATCTCAAATAACTTAAAAATGTGAACTAGGGGGGCGGAATCTAGCCACAGAGCAAAGCAGACGTGTGGTGCCAGGGCTCCCATGTCCTGGGCTGATTTGGGGCCATTTGCCCCAGTTTTGAGCAGCGACATCTCACCACAGCTACCTTACAAGCTGGGGAAACACTTCTGTGCACATCGACATCTCACTCGAAGCGCCAAGGCGCCCTGCTGAGACCTATCATAGACAGAACTGGGAAGAGGCGGCTGTTCTCCCTGGATTCCTGTCCTGTAACCTGTCGAGGCTGTTCTCCTACTCCCCCCCTCCCCCTCTGGACTAGCGTGGGTTATCCCGGTCCCCACTGGGATAATTGGTACCCGTCATCCTGCACTCCCTTGTAGCACACCGCAGGAGGAATCTTCACACAAGATGGTGGCCTCTCTTCTATCAGCCGGAAAAGGCCTGAGCCCACCTCGTGAGCCTCCTCATAACCAAGCCGCAAGCATCCTGCTTCGCCTAGATGCAATATTTCTGACCTTCTGGGAGAGGATTCAGGCACGTCACCGAGCGGGACTGCCACAGCACCAGGAGGTACGAGTGGAAAGCGAATCGCAGGGGAAAGTAAGATCCCTCAAGGCGATCCAGTCAGCACCATGCCTCCCAACACTGTCACTCACCTTCCTAAGCCGAGAGCCACCCGATACACTGCCTCACGCATTGCCCACATGTGTGGATGATCCTACGCTGCCAGCGGATTACACTAACTAGATCCCCCCCTTACCCCGGACAAGGAAAGGGCTTGGTCTCTGACAGAGCCAGAGTCCATGGACTCATTATGCAGGCCCTCATACAGGCCTGGGGCCAGAAGAGTGCCCTGCTCTGGTGTGGATATGCTGATTGTGACGAGTCCAATCTCACCACATTGCATTGGAGAAGCCTATTTGCCAGCCTCCTTCCACATGACTATGGCCCCTGGGAGATGGTGAAAACGTATGCACTTTTATTGGGTGTGTATGGCCCTTTAAGACAGTCAGTGGGCATATTGTGGCTTATGGACTCTTTATGGGACTGGTGCTGGCCCTTTAAACACCTTTTTGGGACATCAGGAAGATTGGGACACTGCCCCTTTAAGACGGTGTCCCCAGACTTGTTTGGGACACTGCCCCTTTAAGACGGTGTCCCCTGTGTCCCCAGACCTGGTTCAAACCCTTTGTGCCTGGCTATTTCCCACTTGGTTCAGTAAATGGGGCTTACTGAACCAAGTACCACACAGGCAGACCACCCAGAAGTGGAAGTGTGCAGGCAATTTACCTCCCAGAAGTTGCGGTTAACCGCAGCTTAATTGACAATGCTGGGTGGCCTTTGTTCGTTTGCCGAACACGTGGCGGCGGCCATCTTTGTTAATGCGAACGAGGTCAGCGGTATGTGTAGCCAAATTCATGGAACTAAAATCGGCTACACATTTCCGCGAACACCGCTGAGCCCTACCTTCTCCCATACTGATTTTACAGCTGCAGAGACTAAGTCCCATTCGGCGATGGGACTTAGTCGTTTTTTCAGCCTGAAATAGACCGGCCGCACAGCCCAAATCTATGGAACTGTTTTGGGCAGGAAAATGTGCTTGCGGTCGGTCATAAAGGGACCTCCAGCTAACTTTTTAACCCCTGGATGGATTTGTCTGATTTTTGGTTATGTTTATGTTTAAAGTGTGCTGATTAATAATATGTAAGTTTAATATTGGATGTATAGTTTTAAAGTTACAGTGTATGGATAAAAACGGAATTTTTACTGCCTGTGTTAATTATGTTAAACCATTGTGCAACATAATTATATCACAGGCAGAGGGGAGGATTTTTGGGTGTAATTGCTGGGAGTGTTTCTGTAATGTACGTTTATGATTGGTTGTTGTGTAAAACCCTGTGGGTGGTACTAATGTGTAAGAATGTGTACATAAGCACAATAAACCCACAGGTCTGTCTGTTCACTGCTTGACCCTCAACACGGAGCTTTGTCTCGTTCTTGAGGGGATTTATTGTATGCTGTTCCAGTTTGACTGCTAGGAGTGTAAACCTATTCGTATGGTTTTTCCTATTCGGCTGTTTACAGCATTCATATGGTTTCCTGTTCGGCGGATTGGTGTTCTGCAGTAGCTGTGTCTGTATCTCTGGAAGGGAAGATCTACTAAACGGCGGTTTAACCCTTTTATGCTGAGGGTGCCGTTACACTGATCATCACCTGCACTGCCCGGGCTGCATAAGCTCTATACAGGACTTTCCCATGGCTACTTTGAGCTTCCCAATACTGGGAGTCAGCTGACTTTCCCAACAGGCCTACTACTATTGATCTTAATTATTCCTGAATGAAGCGGACGCTGTTTAACTCACTTACCTCCTTTTGTTCCTTCGCAATTTGATTTATCTTCTAATTTTAATTAGTTTTTTTGCGCTTACCTGCTGGAGGGATTGACTGACTTTCTGCTCCCCACCAACATGACAACCTAGTGACTAGTCCCTTCACCTCTACAGTTTAGTTGACGCTGTCTTGTATCATGCTGTCTGTTATATTACCTTATGATGAGTTTGGTTCCAGTGGCTACAGCTTGTAAATTTAGTTTGACTATAATTCTTGGTTATATATATATATATATATATATATATATATATATATATATCACTCTTCATGTTTATTCCATTATCTAGCTCTGATACAGCCTTTGGCTCATTGTGGCTTTAGACATGACTGACTAGCTTGATAAGATTACGACAAAATTGTGCTATTTTCTCTCATACCATACAAATGTTTCTATACCATTGTGCCTATCAATGCTGTTGTGGCATCATAGGCAACAGTACTTCATGCACAGCAAAAAAACTATTTAAAAAAACAAAGTAAAAAAATGTGAACTAGGTATAACTGAAACATTAAAACATTACTTTGTAAAACAATGTACTAGATATAGCAGAGTTATAAAGAGGATTATAAACAACTACTTTAATGGCATTTAAGAAATCTTAAGTAAAAGGGTCCTAGAATAATTGAAAATGGTGGTTATAACTGCATTGTCTCATTTAATTGCTATGGTGTCTCTATTGGAATGCAGCAGAGCAGTCATTGTCTTTATAACCCTGAAGATGAATACTATGAACAGGGCCTCCCCTTTGTCAACCGCCTCCAGTGAGAAGATCAGCCTCTGTTTATAGATCATTCTCCACTTGGGTACACCACTGGGTATGCTACTGTGCAAACTCCAGGCACCTCCAAGGTCTTGAAAAAAGTCCAGGCAGGACTGAAATGTTAACTATTGTTTTCATTAATTTATATCAATAAAACATCAATTTGAATTGTAAATCCTACTTTGAAATCATTAATTTAAAAAATGTATTAGCTAAATTAATAAATCGAGGACTATATCTTAAAGTCTGTCTAAATAACCTCTAGCTATCCTAACTTGGTCTCCTCAATCATAACCTGGGCATGAGATGTCCTTACCTCCCACTGAAGCTTGTGATGGTCTACTTTCCAGATTCAACCTAAATCAACAATCAGGACCTTAAAAGAGCACTATAGGCGGGGGGGGGTGTGGCCTGACCGTTGAGGAAGATGGCAGCATAAACCTATAGCTCCCTCCTCCCAACAAACCCAATCCGCTAACATCCGCACCCACGAGCACTTAAACGACTCGAGAGAACACAGAAACCATCCTTCTAACCACACAGCACACAATTACGGCAATGGGTGGCGGCAAACAGAAACGGGAACAGACTCCATCGGTTGCCACGATGTTCCGCCCGCAGCAAGATCCAGGTCGGCCATCTTCCCGCCAAAGCACGGAAGAGACACTGGCAGACATGGAAGGGCCCATGCACACCACAGCCCCGGAAGCACCCCTAACCCTGCGAGACACGCGGCAGATGCTTAATGAAGCCACCGCAGAAATCAAAACCCACATGGCATCAGAGCTCGACGAGGCTCACAGGCCTCCGTGAAGACATTGAAACAGGGCACACCACGCTGAATCGTGCATCACAGACCTAAACTCCAAATCCCAAGATCACTTACAAGACATCACTTATCTTCATGCAAAAATTGAAGCGATGGAGGAAGGCCTGGAAGACCTGAACAACAGGTCTCTGCGTAACAATCTAAGGATTAGAGGCCTACCTGAAACTGTCACGCCTGACGGCCTACACACCACACTCACAAACCTATTCCAGGCCATCCTACCCGAAGCCTCAGCACAAGATCTCCACATGGACCGGGCCCACAGAGTGCTCCGACCGCCAGCCTTGAACCCAGAATCGCCCAGAAACATCATAGTCCGCATGCATTATTTCAACATCAAGGAAGGGATCCTCAAACTCACCAGAGCAAACCCCCCGACTTACCAAGAAACCCGCCTAGCCTTCTTCAAGGATTTGGCCCCATCTACCCCGAAGAAGAGAAGGGACCTTAAACAAAACCCTCACGCTCAACCATTATGGGGTACGTTATATGTGGGGTCACCCCTTCAAACTGATAGTCAGAAGGGACAACCAGACCCACATCCTTACAAATGCCACAGAAATGTCACCATTCGGTGAATCTCTGGGACTTACCTTACTACCGGCCCAGCAGACAACCTCCGCAAATCTGGGAAGCAGGCCGCGACCACAAAGGGAGAGGCTCCCTGACTCCCCCCGCCGAACGTCACGCAAGAGGGCCACCGCAAGGCCCGATGATCAGAACGAATACACCCACAACCGAGCGACTTCCATACCTGAACAAGCCCATGGACACAAAACCGGACCTTACCTGATAACGGACATCAGACCCACCGATGCTGGCAAGTTTCCCCCTACATCGGCCTTAAGCCCACAGGTCTCGAACATGCCCACTCCCCCACGAAAGCGCACCGGACACCTGCCTGCGAAACTCTTTCACCAGGGAGCGGCCAACCGGAAGAACGCATGTCCGAGACACCCACTTACCGCAGCTGAGCTGGGCACCTTCTACGCTACAACAGAAACGAAGAACCATGGACTCTGACACTCAAACCTCACATTACTATATACACCTCCCTGCTGACTGGTATTGTATTGTTTGACCCTAATAAGTATATGCAATATGCTCTCCAATAACGTCTGTAGGGGTGGGGGGATCTTGGGGGGCGCAGAGGCATGAGGACCCACTTCCCATTAAAGGGGCGACCCCTACACCATAACACCAGAATACCCTAACGACACCCCCTCAGTCAGCGCCGCATAGGCGATGAACTTCAAACCAGGGAATCACACTAAAGGCGAGACGCCAACAAGGGCTATCTCGCAATCTGTCCCGCACATACTACACGCACACACTTAGCCACCCGAAGGGACATGTTAGATGACACACACCACCACAGCGCAAGCATCCACAAGGAAACCACCACGCACCCAATCAACACGGACAACATGCACCCCACAGGGACACCCACCTAAGCCACACAAAAGAACACAAACCAGTACCGTAAATGGTTCCCTTAGGTTCGATAAAGCTGTACAATGTCTTGAAATGCTATGTGACCCTGTTGTACTACGAATAAGGGACCTCCCAAAAGGACGCGCCCTCAGTAGGTCTTAATCTTACTGAGTTCAACCCTCAAAGTAAACGAAATGTACAATGATTATGTACATGAAATGGAATGTACCCTGTGGGATGCTTAACAGAAGTGCACACCGATGACCCCGACACAACGCCCCTCCCCACCCCCCCAAATCTTCGCCATACCTTGCAAACTCAGGGTCCAAAACAAGCCCCAATGGACCCCCAGGGAGACGATCACCAGTCAGCGACTCAAACCCGCACCAACTCATAGGTGGGACAACCACAGCACGCACTGAACACATAACAGGGCCCCCACCACCTTAGGGTACCCACAGGCATCCCAGCCAGTGTAAATCACAACATTCCAACCCTCACCACAACATGCTAGGCCATAGGTGGGTCAGATATACCCAATACCTCAGGATGAAAATGTCAATGTATAAAAGTTTCATATATGGTTTACAAACGTTATATATATATTACAAAATGTTTTACAACTGTTCTCTTACTCATGCTCAAGAAGGAACACACCACAACCAAACGGGGCGACGAACCCATGACGCCACTGACAATACCAAACAAAGGGACACCGAGAGACCCCCAAAGACATACACTACCTGTTCTCTGCTAACGAATAACCACCTTGTGCAGGTCAGGAACCAGGGAAGAGATAGACCCTGTCACCAACAGACGACCCTATCTCACCGACTCCCTCCAACGAAACACCGCCCATGTAGGTCCGACATAGAAACGACCATCCAAAAGCCTAGCCCAGAACGACCTGGCAATACTGATATAAGACAAGGCCACACACACGACTGACCCCCTCACTTACCCATCCCCCCGGACACCAACACACGTACTATCTACACTCACCCACTCTCTACTCTAGTCTGCTCTCCGCCCACTCAACACCCCGCCTCATGTTGCAGCACCGTATACAGGAGCCCTCTCCGGGACCCAGAGACAAACCGGAACACAAATCCGCAAGCCTCACATGTTTTTCCATAAAATGTAAAGGCCTCAACAATCCAAACAAAAGACACCACCTGCTTAGGTGGGCCAACTGCACCGCATCCGACCACTACGAACAATCCAGAGCATTCCCCCTCTTAAACAGACATTATCGAGAATGCTACCTAGCAAACTCCCCAATGGGGAAGAAAAACGGCGTAGCCGTGATGGTCTGCAAAACCTGCCCCATAACATTCACGCACACTACAACCGACCCACAGGGCAGGTATATAACACTAGCAGCTCACATCGGACCCCACAGATACGCCTTTACCTCAATATACGCCCCCACCGTCCCAGACATTAACTTCTGGGAAGCCCTACAGGCCCATCTCTGCCTCTTCCCATTGCACCACATGATTGTGGGGGTGACTACAATGCAACCATGTCCCCCGAGGCAGACAGAAGGAGACCGAACATACCAAGCACAAGACGCCCGGTGTCCACCCGGACGGACAAGATGCTGCAAACATTTGCAGCACACACACAACTAGTTGACACATGGAGAATACCCCACCCTTCCACCTTAGATTTCACCTTCTATTCGCACTCCCACTCCTCCTACTCACGCATTGACATGTTCCTCACATCCCCCTCCCTACTCCTGTATGTCATAGGCTCGATCACATATGTCATGCCGACATTCTCCTCCAATTCACAATACCACAAGCCACTAAAACATGGTCCTGGAGACTCAACCCCATTCTCCTCCACAACATGACCATCAAAGAAGCCCTCGGGAAAGACATAACTGATTACTTCGAACTTAATAAACACTCGGTCTCCTCCGTAGGCACCCTCTGGGCAGCCCATAAGGCCGTCATAAGGGGAAAACTAATAGCAGCGGCCACGGCTTACAAAAAACAACAACTAAAACAACTTGAGACTCACTTAACTGCCCTTAGAACCGCGGAACTCCAACACAAAATGGATCCCAGCCCCCCAACAACCCAACTACAAATACACAGACAAGAAATTCAGAAATTTATGGCACAAGATGCTAAAAAGACGCTCCAATGGACGAGACAAACGTTCTACGAGAAATCAAACAAAGCAGACACACTGTTGGCCCGCAGGCTACGCCAAAGGCAATGCTCCAGACACATCGCCCAAATACAAGCACCTGATGGTCAACTACGCACACTACCACACCAAATAGCGACCGTCTTTCAAGATTACTATGCCTCTCTGTATGACCATAACCCAGAATCATGACAAGATCCCAACAACACACGGGTAAAGATAGAGACATTCCTGGAACGCATCCCCATGCCTTCACTAACAGATGAGGGCCGAAAGACTCTTACTACACCTATCACCACCAAAGAAATCGCGCTAGCACTGAAATCCATCAAGCCAAACAAATGCCCAGGCCCAGACGGATTCCCCAGGCTTTATTACAAAACGTACCCAACGACACTCCTACCACACCTCCTATCACTATTCACCTCTATAATGGATGGAACCCCCCACACCCTGACATGCTGAGAGCCAACATCTGCTTACTTCCAAAACCTGACAAAAACCACCTAGACCCAGGCCACTATAGACCAATCTCACTTCTAAACACAGACATTAAACACTTTACAAAATTATTGGCCAACCGACTACATCCATTCCTCCCCAAACTTATCCACCCAGACCAAGTAGGCTTCATCCCATACCGGCAGGCAAGCGACAACACACGGAGAAGATACGACCTTATATGGATAGCCAACCGACGACGACACCCCATGCTCCTTCTCTCCCTAGATGCTGAAAAAGCATTTGACCGCATACTCTGGCCCTACCTATTCGCAACCCTTGACAAAATGGGCTTCCCGGAGGCCTTCGTGGACATGATCAGGGGACTGTACTTCCACCCCACAGCGAACCTTCTAATCCCAAATGCCCAACCCCCCTCCTTTACAATCCACAATTGCACGCAACAAGGCTGTCCCCTTTCCCCCCTCCTCTTTGCCTTGTCATTAGAACCCCTCCTTAAAATAATAAGACAGGGGGGCGTGTCCGACTGCCGAGAGGAACGGACGCATGGAGTAAGAGCTCTTGGTCCGAGACGGCTACAGCGTGACTAATAGCAGCTTTTACCCCCGGCTGACGGCGAGAAACGGGCGGGTTATCTCCCCCTCACCTCCCATGGCCCCGGCAAAGCAGACTAAGCTGACGGATCCGATCCGCCACGGGAAAAAAGACCGGTTGCGGCCGGCGCAAGATGGCGGCGGTGAGGAGCTGGAATCTTCACAGGCCTCAAACCCTCCCACAGAGAATGAGGAGCAAGTATACACTGATGCCCCAGTTACAGAAAGAAAACTTTATGCAATGCTGAAAGACTTTAGACTCATCCTGCAGTCTGATTTGAAAAAAGCCACAAATGATATTAAGAAAGAAATAGCAGATCTGGGGGAAAGAACAAACAATTTAGAAACACGCACTGATGACATATGTGCAGCGCAAGATGCCCTGGCAGACACAGTACAACAACTAGTGAGTGAACAACAGTTCTTAAAAAGGAAATTAGCGGATATGGAAGATCGCTCACGCAGAAACAATATTCGCTTCCGTGGTATTCCAGAAAGCGTCACGAGAGAGCAACTGCCGCAATACCTTACTTCCCTGTGCAAGTCGCTGGCGCCGGAGATATCGGACCCAGAATGGCTCATGGACCGAGCCCACAGACTACCGAAACCGCAGAATCTGCATAAAGATACGCCACGCGACGTGGTCGCTCGCTTCCACTACTATAAGACGAAGGACCATCTACTGCAGGCGGCGAGGAAAATCACCGAGATGCCCGCACCATACACGGGTGTTCAATTATACGCAGACCTGTTAGCCATGACCATGGGCAGACGCAGAGAATTCATCAACGTGACAAAGTCCCTGAGAAACAACGGCATACAATACAGATGGGGCTATCCTACAAAACTACTTATATGGAGGAATGCCAAAACGCATACCGTCAACGAACCGGTGGTGGGAATGCGCTTACTAAAAGAATGGGGCCTATTCCCGCTACAACCGAGAGACGCTTCGACTACAGCATCCCCGAGAGGACCGCATGCTGACTGGCAGATGGCGGGCTCGCCACAAAGAAAAGAATAGAACTCCAGTCGGGGCCCAACAAGGACATACCACTAACCCACTGTAGAATTGGACACTGAAAGACACTCTAACCCAATACTAGCCTCCGCTCTGTGACATGCAAATGTAACTGGATTGTGAGTATGTCATTCTGAACCTCTTACTGTGATACATTATATGCGAATCCCTATTGTCCAAGGAGTAAAGCATTAGTAGCGGAGTGACCAAACTTGTTAAAACCCAGAGGGTGGGGTACCAGGGCAGATACAATGGGGACGGTAGGGACGCAACTCTAAGAGTACTATAGCAAGTGGGAGGTATGGGGTACAGAAGTCACGACTCGGACAATATATACTACACAGGTTTTGTGACGGCATGACATATACATGATAGCAAGATGGAGGAGAGGGTCTTGTGGGTGCTCCACTGGTGGGTCAAGGTTGGACATCTCAGGCGTGTTTGTGGGGTAGAAATAAGGTTACCCAGAGGAAAGCCGTCACGCACTCGGCTGAACCACCCAGGTGCGTCCCCAGGATGAGACGTGAGACGGACAGAGTCTGCCCGCTCACACCTCACCCACGTAGAGCGCTAGTTCTCTCCATGGCGCTTTGTACATACTTTAGTTATTGTTTTTCCCTCCCTGTTTTTATGTCCACCATCCCTACATTCCCCCCTTTCAGTCCCAGATCAGTAGCGTATCGCATGTCGCAGGCAGCGAATGCCATCCCACGGCCCCAGCATAGCATAACACTACACCAGGATCATGGATGACTCTCTGGCAATCCTAACCTTAAACGTTAAGGGTCTCAACAGCCCACACAAAAGGAGGCTAGCAATACAGGAAATGACCAAGTCCAAGGCAGCGATTATAGGCCTCCAAGAGACGCACTTCTGTATTAGGAAACATCCCACACTAACTGTCAAACAGTATCCTCAAGGATACCACGCAATGTCAGACACTAAGGCTAAAGGAGTTGCTATCTATTTCCATAGGGACTGGGCATTCACGCCATCCAATCAATTTGCCAGTCGAGACGGGAGAATACTAATATTAGTGGGCTCCTTAAATGGTTTATCGGTGACTATAGCTTCCATATATGCGCCGAATGACAAACAAAAAACCTTCCTCAGCAAAGTGTTTAGGATAATTGACAAGCTCAAAATGGGCCATACAATTATATGCGGGGACTTTAATTGCGCTCCAGATCCCGATGTCGATATAAAACGAGAGGGGAACAAATTACCACAACAACATTCAATCTCACTAGGCCAACATTTTAGGAAATTATTGCATGGGCATAACTTTTATGACACCTGGAGAGGCCTGAACCCGAGCGGGAGGGACTACACGTATTACTCGTCGGTCCATAGGACCTACACGAGAATTGATCTTTGTCTACTTGACACCAAAACACTGCCCTTCGCCATTAAGGCTCACATTGGGCCGATCACGTGGTCCGACCATGCCCCATATGTTGTCACTATGCGAATTCCGTACCCAGCTAGGGGTAGAGGCACATGGCTCCTGAATGAAAGTCTGTTAGACGTTCCGGCACATCTTCAACGACTACAGGTCCGGGCTGAAGAATTTTTCGCTGACCACGTAAACTGCTCGTCATCCGACGCTACAAAATGGCTGGCCCATAAGCGGTCATGAGGGGAGAATTAATCCAGATAGGGGCTAGAACAAAGAGGCTGCACAACACAACACTGGACAAGGTAGAGAAAGATCTGGCCTTAGTAGAATCCACCCATAAAACAAACCCTACAACGGCAACACATGAGCGACTGATGTCACTTCGCACAACACTTCATAGCCTCAACCTCGCTGTAACAGAAAGGCACCTGAGGTTTTTGAAGCAATCATACTATGTTATGGGTAATAAAGCTGGGAAAATGCTGGCCAATAAAGCGAAACAAACTAAACTGCAATCTAAAATCCCGTACATAACCTCCACAACTGGGGATAAATTATACAACCCCCAAGACATAGTGAACGAACTAGCGAAATATTATGCCTCATTATACCAACTAGAAAAAGATCCCTCCACACACCAACCGACGGAAGACGAGATAGTACGTTTTCTAGACAGAGCGCCCCTAGCCAGTCTAACGCAAGCACAACGAACCCAACTGGAGAACCCCTTCACGGAGGGCGAAGTAGAAATAGCAATCAAATCCCTCCCCAAACATAAGGCCCCCGGACCAGACGGAATATCCAACTACTACTACATAAAACTGACCAAACAACTACTCACGCCTCTCACCAACCTATTCAATCACATAAAAACTGCAGGGAATATGCCCACGGAAATGCTGGAGGCACATATAGTGACGTTACCCAAACCCAACAAACCCCCCACACACTGCGCAAACCTACGTCCGATCTCCCTCCTGAATGCAGACACCAAATTGTATGCCAAACTCCTCGCTACTAGAATTAAACCAATCCTAGCAGACCTCGTCTCGGAGGAGCAAGCGGGCTTCGTCCAGGGGCGTCAGGTAGGGGACAACACTAGACATTTCCTGAACCTGATTGAATGGGCGAACGTCTCGCATCAAGCGGGACTCTTGCTAGCGCTTGACGCTGAGAAGGCGTTCGATCGCCTACATTGGAGGTATATGTTACTCACCCTCACCAGAATGGGATTCCCACTAAACTTTAGTTCGAGCATAATGGCACTGTATCAAAACCCTTCAGCAAAAGTTTTTAGCACGGGCTTCGTATCTAACAGGCTCGCCATATGTAATGGCACCAGACAAGGCTGTCCCCTCTCCCCCCTAATATTTATCCTATGCTTGGAACCGCTAATAAGAATAGTAAAAAATGATCCCAATATACATGGGCTGCACACCCAGGGGGGCGAAAAGAAACTAGCTCT
Source organism: Pelobates cultripes (assembly GCA_933207985.1). NCBI lineage: Eukaryota > Metazoa > Chordata > Amphibia > Anura > Pelobatidae > Pelobates > Pelobates cultripes. The sequence goes on from OW240912.1 coordinate 284,806,462, forward strand.
GTTTGCCGATGACATACTGCTGTTTGTTACAAAACCAGAGTCCTCCCTTCCCAATCTCATGAGAACGCTGGTAGACTATGGGAAGATATCGTACCATAAAAACAACATAACCAAAACGCAAGCTCTACCCATAAACCTACCAAAACCTACATTAGAAAGGATAAAACCGCAGCACCCCTTTGATTGGCGCACCAATTCCTTAAAATACTTAGGTGTAAACCTCACCAAATCCCTTCAAACGGTGATCAAAGAAAATCACTACCCCGTGCTAAAGAAAATCAAATCCTCCCTCGAACAGTGGGCTAGTATGGATACCTCCTGGCTCCGACGTATCAATCTAATTAAAATGATGACACTTCCACACATACTATACCTATTCAGAACCCTGCCCATATCCCTCCCGACTGCGCTGCTCAAACAATTCCAAAGCACGATCAATGCACACATCTGGAAGAGGAAACCCCCGAGAGTGAATAAAGGGTGTCTGGGTCTCCCTTACGTCCAAGGTGGACTGGGGATGCCGGATGTTACTGCATACTACAGGGCCTCTTTCTTGGCACAGGGTCTGCGACTCATTAAGATCCATAATTTCCCCCGTAAACCGCTCTGGCTGTCATTAGAAAATGAATGCCTAGAGGCACACGACACAGTCCATTACTTGTGGACATGCTCCACGCCCCGAACATCTGCGGGCATGACCCTGAGATGCTCGATCACTATGCTTAAAGCATGGAAGACCTGGTGTCCGAAGGTGCTGGACCCAGTACGGTTATTTAGGGAGGCACCCATCACGACACTAGAAGCCTACTCCCCAGGCATACAGGTGGGCAAATGGCTCAACAAGGGAGCGAGATTAGTGAGGGATTTAATGTCAGGAGACGCGGTGAAACCATTCCCTGAATTGAAAGAGGAACTGGGGTTAGACTTGAGAGATCTGTACCTTTATTTAAGGATCAAAAACATAATACTAACCCATGGTAACCAAACAGCTGCTAGAACTGACTCTCCGGTACTCCAACCTAGCCACTTATCTCTGATAAAGGCAGCAAAACCTCTCTCCCTATGTTACAATGCGTTGGTCACAGAAAACACCCCAGATAAACTGAAATACATGGCAAAATGGGAGCAGGACCTGGGATTTCATATCTCCCAAGCAGACTGGCAGTCTGCAAGGGCAAATACAAAACAGGCATCGAGTAGCCTCTCGCTATGGGAGGCCTACTGCAAGATAACTATGAGGTGGTATCTGGTACCACAGAGACTAGCGAGTATGTACTCAGGCGCTACGAACTTGTGTTGGAGATGTGAGTCGGACACTGGAACCATGCTACATGTGTTCTGGAAATGTCCGTTGCTAGACGGATTCTGGAAACAAATCCAAATCCTGATCTTGAGTAAAACTGGCACCTCTATCCCATTGCGACCGGAAAAGTACTTATTACATGTCATACCAGACCTAGTCACGCATCCACACAAAAAAGTGATTCTGAATATACTGACGATAGCAAAAGTAGCTCTAGCTGGTAACTGGAAAAGCAAACAAATTCCTCAGATAGAGGTGATCATCAACAAAATGAATGTGATTAGTATGTATGAGAAAATGGCCAGCAAACTGAAAGGATGCCTAGGAAAGTATGATAAAGAATGGGTCTGTTGGGCGGCTACATAGTCCCTGACTGACAACTAAGACAAACCGACTGCTCAAACCAAATGGTTAACCATCATAGTGGGCCAGTAAGGGAGCACACAGGCGCAAACGTTAAGGGACCAAAGGGGTCAGGGCGTTGAGGTGCTCAGGGTACATATAGCCTCATCAATCTCACAAGCTACATAAGAAAGGTGATCTGTACTGTACTGCCGGCTGCGATGTGAAGCTGTGTCCAGGGATCTCCCCTCCCCCCCCCTTTTTCCTTCTGTATCCCAACCCCTCCCAAGTTAACTATAAAAAACAAAAAAAATTTACCGCATGCTTTGAAACTGTATGCATCACATCGAACTTCGCCTGACACACAGATTATTTGTATGATTATTTGTACGACTATTTGTATATTTAAGCGGTTAATTGATCAATTGAGCGAGAAATAAGGCTCTACATAGGGCGACATGCAGAATGTTATCCGCAAATATCGCTGTGTAGGCGACCTGTAATTGTTTACCATGTTATGTGTTGCAATTGTCATTCAATAAAAATGATAAATGAGAAAAAATAATAAGACAGACCAAGGCCATCACTGGCATCAAAATCCACAATGAAGAATACAAGATAGCAGCCTACGTGGATGACCTCCTACTGAACTTGACAGAACTGGCACACTCCCTACCCCCACTGCTAGACCTCCTAAACGACTACGCCACAGTATCGGTCTACAAACTGAACCTAAACAAAACAGAGTCACTCCCAATCCACACCCCCGACGACACGTTGGACACACTTCAACTAGAATACCCATTCCGATATGAATTACAGAGCACACAGTACCTAGACACGCACTTACCGGCAGATCTATACCTAACATACCAACTCAACTATCTCCCTCTCCAAAACAAAGCAACTCAGGACCTAGAAGCTTGGCAGCACCTATCCATTTCATGGCTGGGCCATCTGGCATCGATAAAAATGAACCTGCTCCCGCGTTTCCTTTACCTTTTTCAGGCTCTTCCCATCCCCATATCCAAACCAGACTTTAAGTCGCTACAGACTCGAATCGACAAATTTATCTGGGCGGGGAAAAGAGCAAGAATCAAGAGAACAACACTGTACGTCCCACATAAAACCTCATCCCGGAACTCCCGAACGACACCCCACTCACAACATTCGACTACTTTCACTTATTGCAAATTAGAAGTTTCCTAACCCAACCAGCCAACCACAAAACAGCCACCACCACACCCACCATTTGAAAGAATGTGCCTACAAACCCCAATACAAAGGGGACAAATATCCACAATCTATGGCATCCTACACCACACCAACTCCTCCGAGGCCCTCTCATACACAGCGGCCTGGGAAAGGGACATAGGGCCCCCCTCAGACCCCTCAGACTGTAGGGACATTTGGGAAGCCTCGGCATCACTCTCTATCTGCGTTACACACAAGGAACAGACCTACAAAACTATGTTCCGCTGGTACATTACCCCCCTAAGACTCAAACAAATGCGCTTCGCCGCCTATGACCGATGTTGGAAGGGCTGCGGAGAACAGGGTACGTACCTCCACTTCTCATGGGAATGCCCTCAAGTCTCCCAACTATGGCGCGAAATGGCCCAAACAGTCAATAGGACACTACATAGTAACCTCCCACTAGACCCATGGATCTGGCTCCTTTCTAAACCACATGAATCCCTAATCAGGGCCCAAAATAAACTTGCAGCCCAAGTCGCACTGCCCACATGCAGAACCATAGCCAGACACTGGGGCAGCAACGTTACCCCCGCAGCATCAGAAGTACTTCGGAAAATAGATGATGCAATCGAAATGGACAGGTTGTCCGCCCTAATCCACGATACAACTAAGTCCTTCCACAAACTATGGGACCCATGGCTGATAAGAACCGCAATAGCACCATAGACCCTAGGAGGCTTAACCTCCACTGCCTGACAGACCTAACCCCGTGCAATTCCCCCCCCCACTTCCCCCTTTTTTTTTATCTTCCTTCTTCTCTCCCTCCCTCTTTCCTTCCCCCCAATTTCCCAATCTGTCTTCTCTCTATCTCTCCATCCCCTAATGGTCCTTTAAAAAGTGGTCCTTACATGTCTGGAACACATCAGCATTAGAGTAAAGAGGTTGGAGCATGTCAATGGAAGCAGAAAAAGTGAGTCTTTGGAACTGGGTGCAGGGTGATCGAGTCTTTTGTTATCAGTCAAGGAATCTTTGGAATCAGTGGTAGCTGAATGCCAGCAGCCTTTGGGAAAAAACAAGTTATGTAGTACTACAGTACATCACAAGGAACATATGCATAAGGAATTGCAAGAATTCCCTACACTGGATAAAGTCAATATTTGAGTGCATGTCGGCTTGGTCCATAGTGCATTGAAGACATTTTGCCCAAGTCCACCAAACCTCCACCCTAAACTCCACCCAAGTTATACCTATCTTTTCATTACCATTTTATATATTTTATTGTTATGTCTTTTGTATAAGTAATTTCCTTGTTTTGCCTGATTGTTTTTCTTTTTTTTTTCTGTTGGCCCAGTTGTTATTCTACCATATCATTGATGTGTCCTTTTTGTTTACCCTCATCCCTGTAATCAATGCCTCTCACATGGTGTTATTACACAAGCATCTTGAAAACAGACAAACCAAAGCTTAAATTTTAACCTTAGTAAAAGTGTTGTTGCATGACTTAAATTAAACAGTTTGTACATGACAGCCCGCCTTACCCCCCCCCCTCCCTGCCCCCCCAAAAAATCATAGAGCAGTAAAGAAAAAAAAAAGACCATACACCACCTTGTTAATATCCAGGTTAGACAAACAGACATTTGAATGGAGCACATACTGCATTTTCTAGCAGTGACAGTGAGTGACTGTGAATGTGTCTAATATTAAAATTATTTAAGATTATTAAATTAGTCTTTTTCAGATTCCCTTAACAAAATGTAGGCAATAGAAGGGCCGGTTCACATTTTATCATTATTCTATTTATATATTTTTTGTTTTGGATCACATCTGAATGGGTTAAAGTTTCTCATACTACACACAGCTGAAATTGCTGTCAAAATATTAGATGAGGATTGATTGATTTTGTATATTACATGCACCCTTGGTGTTTTTTAAGTAACTTTTATTTTGCGTGTTACCACTTTTCCCTTCCTTCCATAATTACTTATGTTGTCCCTTTTGCATTTTTTTTGTTTATATTTCATAATTTTATTGTATTAGCTCATTTTGTGTCATCCTGTGTTATTCTATGCAAATCCATCATAATCTGCACTTCTTTTACTGTTTAAAGGACCACTATAGGCACCCAGACCATTTCAGCTTAATGAAGTGGTCTGGGTGCCTGGTCCAGCTAGGATTAACCCATTTTTTTTATAAACATAGTAGTTTCAGAGAAACCGCTATGTTTATAATATGGTTAATCCAGCCTCTAGAGCCTCTAGTGGCTGTCTCATAGTGAAAATCACAGTGAGAAGATGCCAGCATCCATAGGAAAGCATTATAAATGCTTTCCTATGAACTGGCTGAATGCGCGCGCGGCTCCTGCCGCGCATGCGCATTCAGCCGATGATGTCGCTATGAAGGAGGAGAGGAGGTGGAGAGCTCCCCGCCCGGCGCTGGAGAAAGGTAAGATTTTAACCCCTTCCTCTCCCCAGAGCCCGGCGGGAGGGGGACCCTGAGAGTGGGGGCACCCTCAGGGTACTATAGTGCCAGGAAAACAAGTATGTATTCCTGGCACTATAGTGGTCCTTTAACTTTGTAACACTCATGTTATGTTTTTTCAGGTCACTTTATATCTCTTGACTGCAAGTTTGTGCTAAATATTTAACTCTGCAGGCAGTTGACATTTTTTTGGCAATCACACAATCTAAATCTACTGTGAGAATGTGCAATACTATTTATAACTTGGAAGGGTTTATTGAATATGATGAGATGCAAATCTTTCTGAAATGCTTACTTTCATTTGGAAATCACATTTTATTGAATATGCATATTTTGTTAGGATAATTTTCGTTATCATTGGAATTGACGACAGCTTTAAGCATCGCAGAACACTTGAGTGCTCAGCCTGTCCCCAGAATCCCTACACGCTCACACTCATTTGTAAAGTTAACAGGCGTAAAAGCATATGCTTGCAGTAGCAAATGTTTAGCAAGTCATGAAAATTAAAACAATCAGGCCACAAGTCAAATGCAGACACAATAGACATGGAACAATAAAGAGCAAACAAAAACAGTAAAATCTGTTCTGCAACACAAACCCCACAAACATAATGGAAATGATTAAAATATTATATAACATGGAATTTTATTTTATTTTTTTTATGGGAGGAGGTGTAACAATACGCATGGTAGCTATACAGACAATACGAAATAAAGTAATATGGATGGACTATTTTGTATAGTAAATACCTGCCCTGCCTACAATCTAAGTGAGAATTAACATGACAATTCTAGGCTTATATGGTTTCATTTCGGTAAAGGACAGTTTAGTATATTGAGTAGTAAAAATAATTTGATTCATAACACATTTTCTCACATTCTGTACGATTTAAAAATAAAATATATATATTTTTTTTCAAATAAACCTGGAGGCAGATGAACTTGAGAATCCTTACTCCTAATTTGCATATGTATTTTTTTCCACTTTGTGTCTGTGGTTTACATAGTTACATAGCTGAAAAGAGACCTGCGTCCATCAAGTTCAGCCTACCTCACATTTGTTTTTTGCTGTTGATCCAAAAGAAGGCAAAAAAAAACCCAGTTTGAAGCACAATTTTGCAACAAGCTAGGAAAAAAATTCCTTCTTGACCCCAGAATGGCAGTCAGATTTATCCTTGGATCAAGCAGTTATTACCCTACATTGAAAGATTATATCCTTGAATATTCTGTTCTTGCAAGTATGCATCTAGTAGCCGTTTGAACATCTGTATGGACTCTGATAAAACCACTTCCTCAGGCAGAGAATTCCACATCCTGATTGTTCTTACAGTAAAAAAACCTTTCCTTTGCCTTAGACGAAATCTTCTTCTTCCAGTCTAAACGCATGGCCTCGTGTCCTATGTAAAGTCCGGTTTGTGAATAGATTTCCACACAATGGTTTGTATTGGCCCCGAATATATTTGTATAATGTTATCATATCCCCTCTCAGGCGACGTTTTTCTAAACTAAATAGGTTTAAATTTGTTAACCTTTCTTCATAGCCGATATGTTCCATTCCTTTTATTAATTTTGTAGCCCGCCTCTGCACTTTTTCTAGTGCCATAATATCCTTCTTTAGAACAGGTGCCCAAAATTGCACAGCATATTCAATATGGGGTCTTACCAGTGATTTATAAAGAGGCAAAATTATATTCTTGTCCCGAGAATGAATGCCCTTTTTCATGCATGACAATACCTTACTGGCCTTGGCCACTGCTGATTGACATTGCACATTGTTGCATAGTTTGTTGTCGATAACAATTCCCAAGTCCTTTTCATGTGTTGTTATCCCTAATTCGCTTCCATTAAGGGTATACGTTGCTTGTGTATTCTTTACGCCAAAGTGCATAACTGCATTTTTCAACATTAAATTTCATCTGCCATTTGAGTGCCCAGTCCCCCAGTCTATCTAAATCCCTCTGCAGGAAAGTAATATCTTGCTCAAATTGTATTGTTTTACAAAGTTTGGTGTCATCTGCATACACTGAAACATGACTTTCAATGCGGTCTTCAAGATCATTTATAAACATGTTAAATAGTTACTAATGTAATTCTAAACAAATAAACATCATATATCTCCATCTATCAAAAGTATACACAGTATTGTGTGTGTGTATTATTGGAAACAGAATGATAATACCACCATACCCTCTTCTTCCCATTCAAATAACATCCTTAAGATTAAAAGAAAAAGAAAAAACAGATGCATCTGAAGTTTTCTTTCAGCTATTTATATAAAAAAATGAAATGGAAGAGGAATTACTTCTAAGATTTTCTATTAGGCAGAGTAAGCACCTGAATATAGATGCATGTCCTCTAGAATGTGCCTATTTTCAGTACATATAATGTGTCTATTTGGAGCTCAAGTTGGCGGGTGGGGAGAGATAAGTAACAGAAACCTTGGCCAGGTCCAGTAAACCTCAATAGCAGAGCAGCTGGAACAGTTATAGAGGGTGTAAGCTTCAGTGCTATCCCAGCCCCTCCGGTTTATGTGTGTGGGGGTGGAAAGTAAGACAAAATGATCACTTCCCATTTGCAACTAGCAGCTCTGTCACATGATTTGTCTTGCAGAAGTAGCAGGGACAGAACTGAGTTATGCACACTGTATAACAGCAAACATTAAACCCAGGTTAACTGCAAACCGATGCCAGATTTCACACAGTTGCTCCCGATTTAATAATCTTAGTGGATACATTTCAGATTTATATACTGTTGCTGTCTTTATGTTTTTCTTTGGTCTGTTGGTTGTTGTCTACTGGGAGATCACTTTATGAACACAATCCAATCGACAGTCAACTATAAAAGACTATACAATCCTCCCTTGCCTTTTTCTCTAAACTCTGCCTTTCTTCTGTATAGGCTTCCTCCAACTTTCTTATGCATCAAGCATGCCCAGTGTAAACCATTCCAGTGTTAGTAGCTTTATTCTAAATTTCAAGGTTGGTCCCAGCTTATTGCCCATACTGAGAAACACCCAAGTATTTGAAATCTTGATGTATATCTGGCTTCTGTTGAGCTGTCTGCAACCTGGCAATATTACTGAGGTCCAGTGTTTTCGGATTGCTCAGGTTCCATCTCTGTTAATGTTCTAAAGAAATTCTCACGGATGAGTTGTTTTTAACATTTGCACCTTTCATGGTTCTCAGTAGATCGTTTTAGGCAGAGATGTATTTACCACAAGGCAAACAAGGCATTTGCCTAGGGCAGCACTTTCAGAGGGGCGCCAAAAAATGCCACCCCAAGCTCCCAGGCAAATGCCTTGTTTGCCTCATGTTCTGGGGCTGTCCACCTTACTGTGAGTGAGTGTTGCTGTCAGTGTGTGTCTGTGAGTAAGTGAAAGTGTGTGTGTCTTTCAGTGAGAATGGGTGTGTCTGTGAGTGTGTGTCAGTCTGTATATGTCATTTTATGTGTATCTGAGAGTGTGTACCTGTCAGTGAGTGGGTGTGTCAGTGTGTGTCTGTCAGCGAAAGGGTGTGTTGGTTAAACAGTGTGTGCCAATGACTGTATGTGTATGCCAATGACTGTGTATCTGTCAGTGAATGTGTATCAGTGCATGTATCAATGAGGGCATGTGTCTGTCAGTCAAAAAAGTGGCCTTGACACGAATTGGGGGGAAGCAAATTTATATTTTGGGGTTGACCAAATTTAGTCGTGCCTAGGGCAGCACAAATCCAAAATACACCACTGGTTTTAGGCCATTCCCAGTGCCCTTTGCTCCTAACCTTGCTGTGAGCTTTACAGAAGTTTTATAGTTATTAAATGCTCTGAGTGCACTTGCATGTGTAAAATTCCAAATTACACTTTAATGTATATTTAATAGTTAGAACTATACCTTAAAACAAAATGATACATTTTTAAGCATTAAAATCCATAAGAAAGATGGCTCTGATAATCTATATCTATCAGTGACATTTCAAACCTTTCATAATCTAACAGTAAATCCCTATATATGTTCTAGATAGTAGGCATCCCATTAGTCTGCTGTTTGAAAAAAAAAGCACAAATGGACTGTACCCTATTTGTAATACACATATATATACTTAAATAAATGAAAAAGCATAGTCTATTTGAATCTAATTCTAAATTTTAGAACTATTACATTGAGTGGCTTGCGAACATCATTATGATCTAATGCATTAGATGTATTACTATTATTGCAATATAAAAAGCCATATAGCAATGCAGTTCATGTAAGACTCCAAGGAACCAGGATAATCTGTGATGGTTTTTAAAGGCATTTTTAAAGGGACACGGTTAAATAGCATAGACATAGCTCTGGAAATTGCAGACAGATAGAGAAATGATATTTGCATATATATATATATATATATGTTCACTCTGGATGTAATACTTTTGATCAGTGCTCTGTTCAACAAACCCATAGATACTTACAGAGAAACACACACTAAGGAATTATCAAAAGAGTTTAGACTTTTGCAACTTAATGTTAGGACAACATTTCAGTTTAATTCAAGTCGAAGGTTCGTGTGGTTCTCGTGTGTGTGTGTGTGTGTGTATATATATCTATATATCAAAGGCATGCACACCGCATTTAATAATAAAAAAATTTAATCTAAATGTTACTTTAAAAAAATACTAGGTGTTCCTATGCCTCTTCTCCCCCCTCTCCTTTTTTCCTCCTCCCCCCCTCTCCACACCAGTACCAGGGCCAGAGCCACCGAGGAGACGAATGCAGTAGGGGGTGGGGAAACTGAACTACCGGAATGACGTGACCCCCAAGGGACAGACCGACAGTCCCATAGACCGAGAACTCACATGCAGGGGACTTTCACAACACCCACACTGAAAAGCCCTATAGAACTAGCAACTACCCTAACCTGCCTCAACTGATAACATCACAAAATATAGGTGGGCATGCAGCACGCACCCTCATCTCTCTGATGATAGGCGAGCTGGAAGAAGGTCATGCCCCACCATGCCAGGGAGCACAGCCATGCCAGAATGTTCGGGGTCGAGGGCATGGTTGACCACAAACATAATCATCTGCTTCCCGACTTCTCCCGCCACAGAGCCATATCACAGGGCAGACAACCTGTTCACAATAAGGTTGCAAAACTGACTTGAGCAGCACTAGGCGGCTCATACCTACAATTCACATTACTGTCAGACCACAATAACCGCAAACACGCCAACACACCCGGCCTCGGTAATCCACAACAACAGACATTCTGTATACTATATAATGTTAGTGTACAACTGATGTAACAATATTACATGAACCATAAAGTCAGAGAATCCAAGAACCAATTCTGTTATTAACTGTTACGCATTGCTACTGTTTACTCCTCTGCACAGGAGAAAGACTTACGTTTCTATGATGTACCAATAAAGCATAAACATAAAAATACTAGCTTTATACATAGATAGTCATGATTTTGTGCCTGGGTGCCCATTGTGCATACATTGCTTAAATACATAATAGAACATTATTAAATTGAAAAAAATGGTCTTGTTGATGTCCAACCCCCCAAAAAATATAAAAAATGTAAACATCATTTAAGAGAGTTAGAAGAAAGTACAACAATATTTCAGTAAAAATTCCCTAAAACATTTTATTCCACCAATTAGCACAATAGCTTGCTCTTGTTGTTTACCACTCAAATAGACCCGGAGATAAAAAGTCCATTAAAAGTATAAAACATAAAACTTAAAATTGCTATATAACATTTTCCGGTAGGTGCAATGGAGGAATGTTAATTAAAACCAATAATCAGTTGTCATAGGGATAACCATTGTGTTAATCTTTTTGTATGAGTTGTTCCATTTTCTTTTAGTAAAGATTTAGCAAACAACACCACATTCTAGTTCATTTCAGGCACAGCCAGGACAGACTCAGCAAACTACTAGGAGAAATAGAAACGTTGTTTTATTTTTTCCTCCTCTCTGTATGTTGACATATAGGTGTAATGGTCAAAATGTACAGCAATGACTGATAGGCAAATAAGATGGGGGTGCCCAGTTGCAGAACAAAAAGGTGCTAATTTCGACATCTAATTTTATTTTGAACAACTCTTTATCTCAAGACTGTAAGCTCGTTTGAGCAGTGTCCTCTTCATCCTATTGTTCCTGTACGTTTTTGTAAATGTCTAATTTATTGTTAAATCTCCTCTCCTAAAATATTGTAAAGCGCTACGGAATTAGTTGGCGCTATATGAATGTCAACAATAATAATATTATTAATAATAATTTCTTGTTTGTTGTACTGTTCCTACATAATGTAATATGCTTGCGCACTTATCTTATCAGTTCTTTATTGTCACAGTAAGGTAGGGGCCGTGACTTTTTTGCAGTAACAAGGCGATACAATAAATCCAATAGGCTCTTATGTATTGCTTGGCAGCGAAAAGAAGCTGTTAAACATTGGAAATACCAACACCCACTAGATATTTGTATCGATACATTACCAACAATCAGAACTTGCACTTGTGTCTGTAGACTGTCCATAGTGTTTGCATACACAGAACTTGTCAAATTTCACAGATGTTTACTGAAAATAATGTACTTAAATATAGAATAAATGTTATTTTGCTTTTCTAATATAGGATTATTCAGAGTTTGTAGTTGTTTTATCGTTACACCTAGATGAGGTAGGTGCAATTTTGAGTCAGAATGAAAGAGGAGGTCGTTTTTAAAATTGAAATTATTTAAACTGCCGGTAATCATTAATGATTGCAGCTGCTATTTTAGTGATTGCCAGCTTGTTGTTACATGATTGTGACAATCATGTATTTTATTGGCATGTTGTGAGTGGTAAGATAAAAAAAAAGAGTTTTGAATAAGGTTCTGGGTCTCCAGTTGTACAACAGTGATCTACAAAAATTATCCAGGGGGAAGAAATTAGAAATCACCAAGACAAACTAAAAAAATGTTATGACACAGGATAGGATATAAAAGCAGGAGAATTGAAGCAAGAAGTCACCAGGTGTAATACCTGGATAATTATCCTACTGAGCTGAGCAAGCTGGTAATTAGGCTCTTGTGGATATGCCTTATTAGGTCTGACCACATTGACTCCTCAGTAGCCAAAATCAAACCCCTTTAATTCTTTAGATCTAAATAAAAAAATAAAAAAATCACAGAAATTGCAACAACTGTTCTTTTCTTTTTCTTTTCTTTTTCTTTTCTTTTTTTTCTTTTTTTTATCAACAAAGACTCTCCTTTCATGGAATACATCTCTTATTATCCGTACACAGCAATCATTATTCTCTTTCTAAATTTGCTTGTTCCTGCACTTAAATATTTGATATATTTGGGCTTTTTTTTAACAGGGGTCATTAGTGAGTGTACCGTCACCAGGGCCGGACTGGGAGAAAAAATAAAATAAGCAGGCATTATATCCCCCCCTCCCTTCTTACCTTTAGCCTGGGAGGGGGGGACCGGCACGCTGGTACCTGGGAGAGAGTGGGAGGGAGCCGGCACTCTCACACCTTCCCTGGTGGTCCAGTCCTGCGGGCTAGAGTTCACTCTCGCGAGATCTGGTCGTTGCCATGCGAGAGGAACCCGGCGGAGCTACAAGATAGAGCTCCGCCGGGTTCCTCTCCTGGCTGTCTGTCTCCCTCTCTCCCAGCCGCGGCCGCAATATGTGGGCCGGTAAGGGAGATCTTTGATCTCCCAACCGGCCTTCCATGGAATACAGCAGGGCCGGCGCTCAGATAGCGCTGCCCTGCATAGACTGTAACCTCCCCTGCCGGCCGCGGCCCATGGCCACCGCGGCTCACCGGGCATTAGCCTTGTGTGCCCGAAGACCAGTCCGGGCCAGACCGTCACAATGCATATTGCTTAACAATTCAAAATACTACGTGTTGTCAATAATGAGTGATGGATAGGTTGGTCATGGAAGAGAAGATAATAAAAAGTATTTTTTAATAACTGTAAGAAGTAAGTTCGACACTTGGGCAGTGTGATGATCCACATTGTTCCTGAAAGCTGGAGCACAGCAGGAGGTTCGTCTAATCCTATGAAATGGCAATGGAGCGTTTAATCACAAACACGATGATAATGAGCTTGTCAATTAAGCTGCATAAGCCTAGACCAGACTTACCCAGCTGTGAGAACCTTGCTGAACTAATAATTTTCTTTTATTACTTATCCTTTATATTTCTGGAGAGAATGTGCTTGTAGATTTTAAAAATTCTCCTACTATTAATATGTTCTTTAATTCTACTAATGTCCAATGAAGTACAGGCACACATTGGGGATCTCTTTGAAATGTCATATTGTTAGGACATGGCAAGAATGAAGAGTAACCTTATCATACTTCACTAAACCCAGAATACATTTTATTATTAAATCCTCTGTTCATTACTCACCTTATCATTTATTCCAAGGGAGACAAGAAACCTGAATGTGGAATAAAAAGCACAGGCTTTGAAACGCTAAGATAAGGTGTATTAATTAGAGACTGACTGATCTGGCAATTTCCTGTTATGAATTATCTAGAACAAAATATTAAATGTATTTGCTGCATGTGAACCACTAATAGCTTAAATTCAACGAAGTATGACTGTTCTATTAAGAGTTTTTAAAATTGTTATTTGTGGACATTTTTTTGTAATTTCTGATATATAAAGAGATGGCTTATAAAAATATTTATTCAGTAAACCAAATACAATAATAAAAATGAAAGCTTGATGAACATAAAAGGATAATGGGAGAATACAATGCAGAGTTCCTAACGATTAGATTCTACACTGCTTTTTATACAGTTTAATTACAGTGTTCAATGGTGTGATTTAAGTTGATGAACATTGTTTCTTTTAGCTTATACTTGTTGATTATAAATGTGACTTTTACATCCATACTAAGACAGTTGTGTTTCTGTGTGGATAGTTTGAGAAAAAAACTAAACTCATGTAAATTGTGCAAGAGCTTTATTTTGTCAATCTTTTTGATAAATACATCCTGTTCGCCTTGGCATACTCGATCTTTAAAGTTGTTGGTTATTTAGTTTTTTGGGTTTTTTTTGTGTTAACATTATGCTTTTCCCCAAAATAATACACTCTACTTACTGATGTAAAACAGGAGATTCTTCATTTGAAACCATTTGCAGCCTCAAGCGAGTCATTCGCACTGTAACTCTTCTTACTTTCCACTAACTTGTAGTATTTTGACAAGGGTTGCTTCTCATCAATTTTACTTGTTTGATAAACACATTGTAATCGCCTTGACATACTTGATTGTCAACCTTTATATATGTTTCCCCAGAAATAATACATTTCCACAAACTTGTGCTTAACAGGAATACTTCATTTGAAACCAGGTATTAGAAGCCTCCTGCAAATCGATAGCACTAAAGCTATTCTACCTCTAGAAAATCACCACTTTGCAATATTCTACCTCGGTTTGCTGACAAACAAGAGTAGAAGAGAAATAGCTGATTTTCTCTGTTGTAAAAAACAGAGGATAAAGTTTGGGTCTGAGTTTAAGAAAATAATCTAGTATTATTAAAAAGGATGCATGCTTTATAACCCGCCACATCTCTGCAGGAAAGCTTTTCATTTTAAATTAAAAACCAAACATATGCCATTCACGGTCAAACCAATATGATGAAAGTAGTTTTTGTAGATCTACTTATAGCAGCTAAGTTTGACTCACATTTTCCACTAAACAAACAGGATGTACAAAAATATTGAAGTTACTCGAACAATGAATTCAAAATCTGATAGTCCACATATTATTCGATAATAAAACAGATAAAGGAGCTTTTATGTACATCAGGTTTCGGCTTTTATTAAATGCCTAAAAGTGCATATTCGATGATGACGCTATCTTCTTCAACCATAGTTTATCAATGTATACCACAGCTTCTGTAGTATAGTATTCCATAACATTTTCATGAAAATTCATCTATTAAGGTTCATGGTTCCATTTGTAATATAATCTTTCAAACAAATGGCATATAGGCCTTGATTTAATATTTATGGATAAGCTTTTCAAATGATTTAATATTTTTGAATAAACTTTTAAAATGATATAATATCTTGCTATTTTTATTTAGCAAATTACATATTATTGCATACTTTAATAGTTTAAAACATTCTTTTGATAGGATAATATTGCTAGGAACATTAAATAAAGGGAAATTTTATTCATTATTGATTTATTTTTTGAATAAATGCATAAATATGTTTATATGACAATAAACAGTAGAGATAATTAAGCATATATTGTTATAATACGATTGCTTTTAGACAAAAACATTACACAATAAAAGAAACAAAAAGAAAATATTATATAAAAAAATAAATAATAAAGGAGAGAAAAAGGGTCATTGGCTAAGGCATGGTGTCTAGGTTGGTATGTTAATTCTGAAGTGTATTTGTGGAGTCTAATGAATTAATCCAATTATCCCATGTTCTACAGTTTGTTTGGTTTATACAAAAGCTTGATGCAATCCCTCTTTCCATTTTGCATTGATATTTAATATGCTCTTTAATTTGGGGCCAGGAGTCAATGGTTATCGATTTCCAATTTCTTTCGATTGAAGTTTTAAAGGCCATTAAAACATGAATCAAAACTTTTTTGGGGGGTGGGGGGTTGGTTAGGTAAGTTTAAATGAAGTTGGGCATCTTTGGGGACCAAGCTTCCGAAAGGCCTAGAATTTTGTTGACATTGAGAGCTAATTTATCCCAAGCAGACCTTATGGGAGGACAATCCCACCAAATATGTATTTCCTCAGCATTAGCTAGGCAGCATTTCCATCAAAAATAGGTATCAGTAGGAAAAATCATTGCCATTTTTGATAGAGTTAGATATCAGCTATTCATTAGTTTGAAATGCAATTCCATAATGTTTAGACAGTGAACCAAATTATATAGTTTGCAGAGCAGAGTACCAATCTTTCATATTAATTTGTATCTGTAAATTTCTTTCCCAGTAGACTATTGCTTTGAGTGTTTCTGGACTCTTCAGTAATCTTATTATGTCTGCACATCTAGACAATAGTTTTGTATCTGTGCCTTTGTTAATTATTTTCCTTCAGTTTACTAGCTGGGATTGATCCTGATATAGAGCACTCAAAAGAAAACTTTTAATTCTTAAATAATTAAATATGTAATCATTAGGTAATATGAAAGACTTCTGAAGATCTTGAAAAGTTCTTACTCTGGACCCATTTAGCAGAGTTGATATATAATAGATCCCTTGCCTTGGCCATAAAGTTAAGTCTAAATTTTCATTCATTCTGCTCAGAAACTTTAAAGATAATGCCGGTAAGATTTCATTTTTTATATTAATCTGACTCTTGAACTGGTTCCAAAAATCAATCAAAGACTTTAAGATTAAATTATGGGTATAAACCGAATTATGTATCCCAGCTGAGCTTTTTATTGGCCACAAGACCTTGGTCAGGTTATTTGGATGGGTGATGAAGCCTTCTTCAATTTCATACCACGCATGTAAAGTATTATCTTTTTTTAACATCGGAATCCAATATTAAAAGGAAATCTTATTACTCCTTCTCAATTGCTTGTTTGTATGTTTTATTTTTTTACTTTTGTTTCTTTAACAAATGTTAAAGAACATGCACATAGACTGTGGCAGTAAAATCAATGATCAACCAACATAGAATTCAGAGTTATAACGGTATGGTCGATGCTACAAAAAAAGCAACAATGAGAATCAAGTCAGAAAGAAAATAGTGAATGATTTAAAAACATCAAATCTGTCAAATAGAAAAGTCAGTATATTGAATTGCTTGTTAACATGTGCGTAGCTTATATGTAAATAATGTGTGTATGCAGCATGTGCAATGAATTTTTAGCCTAAACAAATATTCTTTCTTAGAAATCTTAATTTGACACTGCTGTTTTCTATACTTCATGTATACAGTCTACACATTTGGGGAAATCATTCTGTATTACATAACTTTTATAGTGCCTTATTCTTAAATAGTCTTATTGCCATTGAAGTATTTTGTATGAATATCTAATTCTACAAGCGCTAGCTCTGCTGTAATGTTACAGTACATTTAAAGGAACACTATAGTGTTAGGAATAGAAATATGTATACTAATGTTGTAGTGCCCTAGTCACCTTTCAGTGCTGTGTTTTATTTTTAATATTTTGACCCACAATTATCCCCATAGCTACCATAGTTCAAAAAGGTTGATTACTTAGCTTTTTTCCCTCACAGCACTATCTTCTTCATAAAGCTCTGCCTCTTTGGTTGAGATCATTAATGTGTTCCTTTACGTGTGCCAACTACATGGGCTGATATCGCAGGCAAGCGTCTCAACAGATAGTCAATCATGAGGCGCTATATAAGAACCGCAAGCACTTCCACTCTCTCAATGTGCAAGTTGAGATCATTTCCAATATATTTTGACAAGGCCAAACTATTTTGTGCACACCGATACAGATAGTTGATATTTTAAAAAATATATATATATATTTAATTGACCCCACTGTTGGCTATATAGGTCTAATATACTTATATTACCCATACAAGGAACATTACAAAATTATCTAACCCCATAGAATAGTTTGCCAAAAGTTGTTTTGGCTATGTAGATATCACAGTATAGCCTATGTCAAGGACCAGCTCAATTAGTCACATCAATCCTGACATGTAGGCAAAAACAGCTACAGGGACACTGTAATTATCTAGAAGCCAGATGGCTGTGTATATGCCAGCAAGATTATAGAACTATTTCTGTGTTCCAGTTGTATTTTTCTTTTCAGTTTTTGTCTGCCATCCATGAATGAATCATGGGCATGATAATTGTTATATCTAAATGTACTGAAAGTTATTAAGTGTTCTATTTCTACATATGCTCTACGTCATCCATGTTGTCTCAAATGCTTGTACATTATTGACGACAAACTGTGAGTTTAAATAGACTGCACCTCTGGACTTTTTGTTCAGTACTACTCATGTCATGGGGATATTCTGACTTACTGTGGAAGCATCTGCAGTGCCTTAAAATGGAGAAGCTCTAACTAAACTGTTGCTCATAAAGCTATTAATGTTAATCGGGCATCAGTTTGATGTACCATGTAAGGTCCCCTGTCCTTCCATAGCAAATTATTGAAAGGGTCAGAATGAAGGACCAAAGGGATTAGTGACATGTGAATGCCAAATAAATGCTGACCCAAAAAGAGAGAAGCTAGATAGTATCCTCATAAATGCCTAACTATTCCAACTGTTTATCAGTATTTCCACCTTGACCTTACCAAATGGTCTCACTAATCCAGTGACAACATCAGTTACTCTTGTTGCAAAATATGAATAATGTATGATACCTCGTGGTTCTACAGATGTTTTGACATCCATTGATAATATTAACTAGTACACCAGCATATGCAGTGGCGACTCTAGACGTTATGAGGCCTTAGTAAAAAAAAAAAAAATAATAGGGGTGTATTATGTGTATAAGGTGCTGTAGTTGTATTTAAGGACGAGCTTGCAGCGCTGGATACAGAGAGCAAGTCTCTGTATTCATTGTTCAGAGGCTCGCAGTGTCGTGGCTCCCTGTGCCGTGGCATTGTGATCTCTCTGACTGTAGTTATGGCATAATATGCAAACTAACTTAATTTGCAATAAACACATGTAATTTGCAATTATGCCAATCGTTTATACACGACTGAGGGGTATGGTTACATAGTCTTGCAGGCGTGTATACATAAGTGCTGGTGTGTGTATTTCTGAGTGTATCTGGCATTGTCTACCTGTGTGTGACAGGGTTTGGGGTGAGTGTGGCATAGTTGGAGTACAGGATTGTAAGGGTTTATGTAATAGGATAAGTATGACAGGGGTGAGGGTGAAGGGGGTGAGTGTGACAGTGCAAGAGAAGGCGAATCTGACAGGGTTGATGGGGGGTTAATGCGATAGGGTAAGTGTGGCAAAGCAAGGGCAGGTGAGTTTGGTATGGTTGGAGTGGATGAGAGTGACAAGATTAGGAAGGGCTATGTAAGTTTGGCTGGGTGTAGAGGGTGACAGTGTGTGGGGACTGAAAGGGTAGGGGGTGACAGGGTAGGGGGTGATAGGGTGGCTGGGACAGGGCAGTGGATGGTAGGTGGGCAGAGGGTGGGAAGGTAGCGGTGGCAGAGGGTGGGAGGAGGGCAGTGACAAGGTAGGTGGATAGAGGGTGGTAAGGTGGCTGTTGCAGGGGGTGGTAGAGGGCAGAGGGTGGCTGGGGCAGTGGGTGGTCGGAGGGCAGTGATAGGGTAGGGGGCAGAGGGTGGTAAGGTGGCTGGAGGTGGTAGGGGGCTGTGACAGGGCAGGGGATGGTAGGGGGGCAGAGGGTGTGGTAGCTGTGGCAGGGGGTAGTAGGGGCTGTGACAGGGCAGGGGGTGGTAGAAGGGCAGTGGGTGGCTGGTGCAGAGGTTGGTAGGAGGACAGTGACAGGGCAGGCAGAGGGTGGTAAGTTGGCTGTGGCAGGGGGCAGAGGGTGGTAGGAGGGGTGATAGGGTAGGGGCAGAGGGTGGTAAGGGTGGTGGGGTGGCAGGCTGGGGCAGGGGCAGAGGGTGGTAAGGTGGCTGTGTGGGTGGCAGGAGGGCAGTGACATGGTAGGGAGGGTGGAGGGTGGCTGTGGCTGGGGGTAGGAGGACAGTGACAGGGTAGGGGGCAGAGGGTGGTAAGGTGGCTGTGGCTGGTAGGAGGGCAGTGACAGGATAGGGGGGCCGAGGGTGGTAAGGTGGCTGTGGGTAGGAGGGCAGTGACATGGTAGGGGGCAGAGGGTGGTAAGGTGGCTGTGGCAGGGGTTGGTAGGGGGCATAGGGTGGCTGGGGCAGAGGGTGGTAGAAGGGCAGTGATAGGGTAGGTGGGCAGAGGGTGGTAGGAGGGCAGTGACAGGGTAGGGGGGCAGAGGGTGGTAAGGTGACTGTGGCTGGGGATGGTAGAAGGGCAGTGACAGGGTTAGGGGCAGAGAGGGTGGTAAGGTGGCTGTGGGTGGTAGGATGGAAGTAACAGGGTAGGGGGCAGAGGGTAGCTATGGGTGGCAGGGGGTGGAAGGTGGCAGGGGTCATAAATACCTATATTTTAAATACCTTTATTATAAATGTTCCCTGGTGGTCCCGTGGGCACGCTGTATGCCGATTCCCTGGTGGTCCGGTGGGCTCTCTTTACGGTCTGCAGCTCCGCCAGGTGCAGAGCTGCAGACCATGTGGTAAGTCTAGTCTCGCGATCTCAGCCAGTCAGAGCATTGCCGTGGTAACCCGCAGCAACGCTCTGATTGGCTAAGATCATGAGACCCCCTCAGTCTGCAGCTCTGCACTCGGCAGAGCTGCAGACAGGCTGGCTCTCTTCCGGGCAGGCATGAGGGTCCTCGCACCCAGTGGCATAAAGGGCAAGCCGCCGGGCCCCCTCTTATGTTGGGTCCTCGGTCTCTGACCAAGGACCCGACATGTCACTGCCCTTAAGGCGATTTAGGTGGCCGTGAGGCACCCATCAGTGCAAGGCCTTAGGCGGCCGCCTAAACCCCCAAATTAGAGAGCCGCCTCTGAGCATGTGAAATATTTGAGCTAAAGACTGCCAATGTCATTATTTAAGCCATGTTCTCTGAACAGGCCAGCAGCATAATACACTGAAATTAACATGTACAGGATACCTACATACCCTATATCCTTTTAAAAAAAAAAAATTTTAAATAAAGTTTTTAAAAATCAGTGTATTGTCTTGTAATTATGAGGTACTGTGTGTAGATTGATTTAGAAAGTGATACAATTATAGAGAAAAATAAAAAGACCTGAATACTTTCTTAACACACTATATAAACACTGTTACTAAATTTATGTCGCGTAATAAGTTTTATATTGTTTTGTAACAATAAATACACATTCAGACTGGTATATTTGTATCATAAAAAGTTAAATTATAAAAACGTATGAAAATGTCACTTTGCCTAGAGACTTAATAGTTTGTATACATGGACCTGACACATTTCAGAATTAGTATTTTGCTCATTATTGACTGCAAACATATGCCAAGCTGCCTGCAGCAAGCATGCCTATTTTGCATTCACCAGAATGCATCTTCCACATTCTACTGCTACACTTCAATTCCTTTCATTGAGGACACCTTAAAGGCCTTGATAAAGGCTTTTATAATGATTTGCCCACTGGCAGCTATAGCAGCCATGTCCACACATTAGTACAAGGGAGGTTTGAGACCTCCCAAGTGCCCTCACTCAGCATGCTGCAGGTGGAGACATGTCAGCAAAAAATGAGAAGACACTAATAAAAGGTAAGAGTCTGCTGCCCAGACTTTTTTAACATGTAGGGGGACCTGGCACAGACCCCACCATGCCCTCATCCATATTTATTGAATGGGACCAGGACTCGAGTCCCGCAGGAACGCATGGGAACGGCATTCCTGCACTTTTTTTACAGCAGGAACGCCGTTCCTGTTGCTCCTGCAGGCACTCAGGTGGCGGCAAAAAATGCCACCCCCAAATTCCTCCCCGTGTTCCCCCTGTGGCCTGATGGACCCCCTGGCGGGCGGCTGTCTCCCTGTCAGACGTGGCGAGGGAACTGTGTTCTCTCTGCTCCCTCGCGCGCCGTTTGCTGATGCCGGGAGCCAGAATATAACGTCATGGCGAGAGGGAGCAGAGAGAGGTCACAGTTCCCTCACCGCGTCTGACAGGGACACAGCCACCCGCCCCACTGGACCCCAGGGACAGGTCCACGCAAGCTCTACAGGTAGGGAGGCTGAGTGGACATTTCTAAATTTGAAAAAATAATTTGTGTGTTTCTGTGTGTGTGTCTATGAGTGAATGTGTGTGTCTGTGAGTGTGTGTGTCTGTGAGTGAATGTGTGTATGTCTGTGAGTGTGTGTGTGTGTGTGTGTCTGTGAGTGTATGTGTGTGTGTCTGTGAGTGTGTGTCATACAAGTGTATATTATTTTTTGGGGGGAGAGGGGGGAGAGGGATCATGGGTGGGTTCCCACGCTTTATCCCCCAGGACTTGACCCCTGGGGTGGGCAGATAACTGTCCACTCCTCTGCCCCACATATGGCCAGCAGACAGGCCTCCTTCAGTTTCAACCTATCTGTAGTTAGTTATGCCCACTGTTGTTGCTTTTAGTGTCCTGCTTTTTTTGACCCTTGTAAAATTGTTCACTACCCAATTGTAACTATTTTTTTCCTGCTATTATCTTGATAAAAATTAAGCATAAAAAAAAAGTAAAACGGAAAAAAAAAAAGGTTATAAAGGTTTTCTACTCTATGCAAGCTCAATCAGTGCTCTGATTGGTTGGCTTGTTCCTTAGTGTATGTGATTGTGTGTCCATATGTATGCCAGTCTGTGTATATGTGTGTAAGTTGCTGTGTTTGCCTCTGTGCTTGTGTATATTCATATGTAACTGCCCATCTGTGACTTTGTGTGTGTGTGTATGTGTTTCTGTAAGTAACTGTGAGTGTGCCAAAAGGTGTGTTAAGTAGTGGAACTGGGGGGGGTGGAGCTTTTGGAAGGGGTCACCAGATTATTTTCTGACTCATGCCCTGATTGTTTTTTGACTCTAGAAACACTCCCGTTAGTAAAAGAATAGGTCTAAGGTTGTTTAATAGTGCCCATTTATATACCTTGTACAATGAAGAAGAAGTGTGTTTAAAATCCCACTAGTATGTCTGTTCTTATTCTAGTTGATGTGCCTCCTGCCATGTTTGATGTATGCTTGGGTATTTGCAATACAAATTGTGTCATATAGAGTCAGTCAATTGATGTACTCGTGTGTTTACAGTAAAACAGATTTTGTGGTTGTTATGAAACATTGGTTTTGTTTTGAGTCATTTACTCCATATTAATTTATTGTTTTTACTCCACAGCCCCTTTCTTTAATTGTTTATTATAATAAAAAGCATCAAAATAACAGTATTAATTATCTTGATTTGTAAGCTAATTAGATTGCATTTCATAGAAATAAATATAGGTTGCAAGGGTCATAAAGGTTGTATAACATAGCTTTGTACGCACAGAACATTTATTATTAAAAAGGTATATTGTCCTTAATTTTTTTATAGGCTTCAGGATGTTATCTAATGCTTAACAGTAGCTCATGGTCTATGTAGGTCTTTGCTGCCATCTTCTGTTGATTTTTATTCATTGCTTCAAAATTTTCTTTCACGTTTTTCCCCCTAGCTAAAGCAAAGTGAAGCTAATGCTGACACCAAAGAAAAGCTACCCTTGCGTCTACGTATCTTTGAGAAATTTCCCAACAGGCCACAGATGGTAAAGATCTCTAAACTTCCTTCTGATTTTACTGTTCCCAAAATAAGGTACTTCTTACTTTATTCATTGTTCAACGTTTTATATGATTTATTATATATCTTTTTCATAGGAAAATGTATTTAATTTCTATATTTACCTGCGTATAACCTCATGAAGAGCTTTCTTTCAATATATTGCAGTTGATCATAGGTAGGAATTTTTTGATTAGACATAAAAAAAGCCCTTTCATTGATAATGTATTTCTGGTTGTGTACCTTTATTTATGAGTTATATGTCACTGAATGATTTTGCACACACATTCTAAATCTGAAATGTGAACATTTTGGGCTTTGTTTTTACTCCTTTCTTTATCTTTTTTTGGTTCATATGAAAAAATAGGTAATATAGAATAATTTCTGAAAATGACAACTTGACTAAAATTGTAGAAACAACACACAAATGTGGGCATGTTAATTAAAGAAACTATCAGAGTCATACATTTTACATAAACTCTGCTTCTAATAAGAGAGTTTTATTTTTAATATTGAAAAGTTAGTTATTTACATGTATCTCAAAGTGGATTTAGTTCAGCAACAGTTATGGCTGATAGATGTGGGGGCCAGTAACTAACTACTTTGAAGTGCTGAGAAGATTTAAAACAGGCACAATGAGCTCTTTTTTAATGAACAGTTTAGAGGCATAAACATAATAGTTTGCTGCAGATTAATGCAACATTTGGATGCACTTTAAATGCAGGTGACCTGCTTTCTGAGTATAGTTCCAATGTCCTATACACACAGACACAGTATACATGGTGAATTTCACGCTTACACATCAGGGTAGTCCTACATAACGTCAGGAATAATGATACTTAATCCAAACTGTATCTAGAACCACCAGTGATAGCTGGAATTCCCTAGAAAACATTCAGACCTTACGTCGTGCTAATACAGTGCTTCCCAAACCAGTCCTCAATGTACCCCTACCAATCCAGGATTTAGGGATTATCCAGTTGTGTCTAAGGGTTTTTTCTTTTCTAAAAACAAATTAGAAACAAATAGTTATTTCCTGAATCCTGGATTGGTAGGGGTGCATTGAGGACTGGTTTGGGTCTCACTGTGCTAACATGTTTTTAAAGCCCTGGAATAACTATGAAACAGTTGCAGAAGATCATCAAAATTCAGACAGGCACCGACTGGACTTTAAAGGCAACATGCCAGAAAAAAAAAATGGGAATGGAATGGAGAACAAGCTGGAGTTTTTTTGTTGGTGGGGGCAAATAAGTTTAGTTTGCCATTGTGAAGAAGTCTGCCTAATCATGTGCACTGCATTTGCTGTCCAAGCAAGAGGTGGAAAACAAAAGATGACTGATGGTTAGAGGACAGCCACTAAATGTTGATTATATTAGATTAAGTGACACTGACCAATAGAGGAGGGGAAAGGAAGAGCAGTAAAACATTATATACTTCCAGGCAGGGTTCCTCCAGACACATTCACTGCATATGTTGAGGGAGACAGACCTTTACTAATTTTGTGTTTTGCAATTCCTGTGCCTTTGTGGGGGATAACCATTGATCCAAGTGTGAGGATTTAGGTTACTGCTCTATCTACCTGGCTAGCTACTGGCAGTGTCACTTAAAACCACTCTAAGTACAAGATATTTTACCCCACTATTTTTACTGAATAATACTGTTTCAGTGTACACAATCATTATCAATTGTATGTCCTAATTCCAAGAATAAATTGAGGAAGGGTAAGAGAAGGTGTCGTAATCCCCAATTTACCATCAGCAGTAGTGCCATGGCTTAGGGGAGTCTTAATGTCTTTTCCTCTGCCATGTGAATTGTTGACTCCTTTGTTACGTCCACCACCATTATTAGAAGTATTCAGATGCAGGTTAGTGGGATTAGCAGCATGTGTGTTGCATCTGATTCACCATCTGGGAGGTGGAAGGTTTTATCTCTGCCTTTTTATTGACATTGTTTCTATCACAGCTTGCTTAAGCATTACAGTTTCTGTGTTTTATGGTAGTTGAAGCAAGGTGTCGGTTAAACCAGTGGTATTGTTGTCATAGCCTGTGTTATTTCTTCTAACCACCATCAAGAGGCCACTAATAGAGAGAGCTCAGCAGAGACTGTGTTGACCCCATCAAAGACAACATTTACTGAAGAAGTAGAGCAGAGTACAGAAGTAGTGTCACCAATGTCTGGTCTTGATGGTGGTGGGGATGATTCTGGTGAGGATGATATCACTCTTTCCCTCAACACTGCATTAAGATCAATTTCAATAGGAGAGTTTGGAGTGGAGAGGCAGCAGTCCACTATTTTCTGCACCCAATGTGCACTCGCCACTTTGTGCATCTTTGTCTGCAGTAGAATTGCTTCATTTAATGGAAACAGTTGGAGCATCATCTCTTACCGGTACCAGAAGTTGCTCACCCAGGGATATTATTATTAACACCACCACCTCCTTCCCATTACCATACATCAACCAACAAGTGTAGAGCTAGTGTTGCTACAGTTTCCACTGTCACTGATGCATCTTCATTAGCCACAAGGCAAAGAGTTCAAGGCTAATATATCGTGCCAAAGCAAAATTGGGCATTATGTTTAAAGACAGATGGTGATGGTAGTGGAGGAGATTCAACCTTAGCAGCATGTCAAGCTGGGAGTGGATCTGTAGGGTAGCAAAACTACCAATGTATCCAGCAACATGCTGAAGTGATAGAGGAAAAGTATACTACAGCAAACAGCCTGTAGACAATTCAGCAAATGGAGGCAAATTGGTTGGAACAGTAGGCAGGCACCAATGTGCATGTTGGGTTTGTGGTCAGTAATGGAGCTGCTGACATATTGCACTGTGACATGATTTATTTAAAAAGAATAAAGCCGAAATAGAGAAGCTACGTGTGAAAAACAGCCCACCCTTACTGCTTCCATAGGAATTAAGAGGATAAGCAATGATCTTAGAAAAGCAATTATTGGGGTCCATCCAACCGGGAAGGGTTATAAGGTAATTTCCAAACAATATAAAGTCCACCATTCAACAGTGAGAAAGATTATTCAAAATTGGAAAACATTCAAGAC
The DNA here is from genome assembly GCA_933207985.1 of Pelobates cultripes. Lineage (NCBI taxonomy): Eukaryota > Metazoa > Chordata > Amphibia > Anura > Pelobatidae > Pelobates > Pelobates cultripes. The sequence goes on from OW240912.1 coordinate 284,833,069, forward strand.
AGTTGCCAATCTTCCCCGGAGTGGACGTCCCAACAAATTCAGGCCAAGGTCAGACAGTGCAATGCTCAGTTTAATTGCAAAACACCTACAGGCCTCTGTTAGCATGTTCATGATAATACAATTAGAAAAAGACTGAACAAGTATGGTTTATTTGGGAAGGTTGCCAGGAGAAAGCATCTTCTCTGTTAAAAGAATATGGCAACATGGCTTAGGTTTCCAAAGTTGTATCTGAACAAATCACAAGGATATAATCTTTCAATGTAGGGTAATAACTGCTTGATCCAAGGATAAATCTGACTGCCATTCTGGGGTCAAGAAGGAATTTTTTTCCTAGATTGTTGCAAAATTGTGCTTCAAACTGGGTTTTTTTGCCTTCTTTTGGATCAACAGCAAAAAACAAATGTAAGGAATGCTGAACTTGATGGAGGCAAGTCTCTTTTCAGCTATGTAACTATGTAACAAGACTTCTAGAGCAGTGTCCTTTGGACAGGCGAGACCAAAGTGGAGATGTTTGGCCATAATGTACAGAGCAAAAACCAAACACAGCACGTCAGCACAAACACCTCATACCAACTGTCAAGCAGGGCGGTGGAGGGGTAATGATTTGGGCTTGTTTTGCAGCCACAGGACCTGGGAACCTTGCTATCATTGAGTCGACCATGAAATTCTCTGTTTATCAAAGTATTCTAGCGTCAAATGTGAAGCCATCTGTCTGGCAGTAAAGCTTGGTCAAAATTCGGTCATGCAACAGGACAATGATCCCAAACACACCAGCAAATCTGCAACAGAATGTCTGAAAAAGAAAAGAATCAAGGTGTTGCAATGGCCCAGTCAAAGTCCATAACTCAACCCAATTGAAATGCTGTGGTGGAACCTCATGAGAGCAGTGCATAAACAAATGCCAGCAAACCTCAATAAACTGAAGCAACTTTTGTAAAGAAGAATGGTCCAAACTTCCTCCCCAACGATGTGAGAAACTGATAATCATACAAAAATTATTACTTCAAGTTATTGCTGTTTAAGGCGGTCTTACAAGCTATTGAATCATAAGGTGTAATATGTCATGTGTCGTGTTCAACTGAGGTTGTATTTACCTAATTGTAAGACCTTCTTAGGAACAGATGATTGTTATTATGTCCTGATATGTAAAACTATAGATTTCAAAGAGGGTGTACTTTCTTTTTCCCATGACTGCATGTTGCTATTGTCATTGAACGTAGGTAAAATATTTATTTTATTGTTTTCATGTAAGTATGACTATTGTATTATGCCTGCAGTAGCTTTTTACAGTTGCTTAGCAGCAATAGCTGGATTTATTTTTGTTTTCAAAGAGAGGTCCCTTATGGCATCTCCTCTTCTGTATTAATCTTTATTCACCTTCCAAATAATAATTAGGATGAAGTACGCAATATTGACTTATCCAGCTATAGATATAAGAAAAAGAGTGAGAGCCATACAATACTAATTTCTGAAGAATAATTAGATGCTCCCCAGTGTTCCTAATTAAATAACATGAACGGTGAATTACGGGGTCATTGATGACGTAACAAGTTAACTAGAAAGAGGAAGAGTACTGTAACTTCATTATGTTTCATTGGAAGAGTCAATTAAAGATCAGAAACACCCACTTGCCCTTTTATGACTCAATGCAGTAGCTTCAGTCTATTCCTTTTCACTTCATCCCTTACACAGACTTATCATAATTTAACACAACTTGTCCCTCTCTCCACGATACAGTGATTACTATCACATTAAACGCATTTTCCAGTTTTGTAGACCTTTGCACAATATATAATGTTTAATGATTGATCCTTTTTTATAGTTGACCCAATTCTATTGCCAGTTAGTACTTCTTGCCAAGCATTACATTATCTTTTAGCATTTCTCAGTTTGGAAATTGTCCCTTTATTTAGTTTCAGAATGTAATGTTTTGTAGTCAGTGTAGCTTATAAAGCCAGCAATAAATGTAATAAAATGTGTTAGATATCTGGTCATTTTTGCTGTATTATGTGAGGGTTTGTTTTATCTATGCTGCACAGTGTTGTATATTGCAATTTTGGCACAATGTGATTTATTCCAATAATTGTTTTGGTATACTGTCCTTTAGTCACAGAACAGAATGAAAAACCAAAGAAAAGAGTTACCTGCGCACTACCCCAAATCCCTATGCATATTTAGAAAAATTTAGGTTTTTTTTGTTTCACTCCAATGGCCATTAGATGTAAGCACACCTGCCACGTCAAGGCAAACCTCTTAGGTAGATCCTACACTAACAATTCACCTTGCTTCCTTCATCTTCAGGCAAAGAAATTGCTAATGAGACAGAGAGGGGTATTTTTCTAAACCCCTACGTACCAATTAACCCTTAACACATGGGCAAGGCAGCAACATTGTAACATGGCTGTGTGATACAAAAGCAAATACAAATACACAAAAATAAGTCCTATGCCCAGACTCCCACTACTCCTGGGCGGCAGCAACGACCATAGCACACATCAGCCCCAATACATGCAGAAACAAAATAAAAAATGCAGTACAGAATGTCCCAACATGCAATACTGGAATCAACAATATCTAGATATAGAAAGAGACATGTTGGTGCCTAAAATGACCAGACTTAACGCAACCAGAGAGATTGTGGTGAGAGTATTCAGATAGGAGCCAAGGTCAAGGGATACCAGAAGAAAGACAGAACAATAAGCTAAGCTGGTGCAGGGATTCCAGAATAGTCAGGGAATCCGAGTTAATAACCAAAGAAGCCAAACCACTATAAACACAATATTGGGACACCAAAGAACCACTGTGACGATGTGCTCTAGGACTAGAGGGTTTTATATAGTGATTGGCAATTGTAGCATCATTTCCACTCAACCAAAACTTGTTGTTGGAATGACATGGGCTGTTTTGCATAGTTGCACACAAAATACACTTTAAGGAACAGCTCACAAACCAAAAAAAAAAAAATTTTTTACAAGGCTGCTTAAAATCACCTATTTTAGCAAACAAATATGGGGATTAAGGGGATTTGGTTATATTGGATGGACTTGTAAGTAGACTTGTAAAATTTTCAATAGCCTTTTGGTCTTTATATATATAAAGATCTTTATATATATTGCATGTTGTTCCAGGTGTGCCGCCAAATTCCCTTTTTTTGCATATTGAATAGTCATTTAATTAGAAAAAAAGACAAGGGTTCAAAGAGTCCGGGGTGATTTTTCATGTCTGAATGATATGGGTATGTTCAGTAGAAGGGATCTGCATCAATATTGATACAAGAATGGTGCAGGTATGAGAAGGATAGGTGAACTGCATCACTGTTAACACAGAATAGCACAGGCATGAGCAGGGGAGGCTCCCTGAGTCAGTATTGACATGAGAATTACCCTTGTTTGAGCAGGAGAGGAAATCTGCATCAATATTAACACCAGATTGTTGTGTGTATGAGTAAGTGCCTCTGACAGACACACCTTTATCATCGGTTTCAAATGTCAAGAATGCTCTATTAGCTTTTTACAAAAATATCTATATTGTATATTTTCTTCTTAATATTATGAATTCAAATTATGAGTCCTTGTACTTGTGGAATATCATGCCAATCCCATTAAGAAAAGCAGAAAACAACCTTATCAACTGTGCAATAAATCCACGATTCTGCCTTTTCCAGACTTACAAGTCAAATGTCACTTACCACCGAGAACAATTTTCTTGTACGTCCAAATCAAATCCTTTATAACTAGCAACTGCAACCTGAAAGCTAACACAAACAAACTGTTCCCTTTTGAAAAACTTTGCCTCTCGCCATCTCCTTGGAAAAAAATACTCTCCACCACATACAACATATTGATAACAACCTCCCTGGAAGGGAAAAAAAGACTTTGGAAATCTGGCATACAGAACTAGGGTACCACTTCACAGACTATCAGTGGAAAAGGGCATTTGTTGCACACAAATGAAACACGTCCTGTTCAACACACTTAGAGCTGGTTAGGAAACTCCAATACCACTGGTACTATATGCCCGATCGACTGGCATGCATGTACCCAGGCATAACCAACAAATGCTATAGATGCGCTACAGACACTGACACTATGTTGCATAGTGTCAGACATATCCACAAATTCGACCCTACTGGGCAATGGTAGAACAGGAACTCACTAAACTCCTTTACACTACACAACCTGTATCACCGGAACTATTCCTATTATTTATGGGCTTACACTAGTTGTCACCAGTGGAGGCGAAACTCACATTTCAACTCCTCATAGCAGCAAACACCCTTATAGTGAGAGCTTGGAAAACAACTAGAGTACCAGACAGAACGGACCTCTTAGCTCAGGTCGCCACAAATTGAGCCTATGAACTCATGTTCCAAATATATGTTAAACCTAATAAATATACTAAAGCAGTCAAAGACATTTGGGACAGGCATGTAGCACCTTTAGAACCACCCGACAACGATGCTACAGGTCAGTAACCATTCCTTCCACACTGCCTAGCTCTGGGAAAGTAGAGCGGACAGTTCTCTGTTACTAAATCTAGTCATTCTATTTGATAAATGCAACAAGGTCGGACTCCAATAGCCTCCCCCCTTAAGCAACCTAGTCTTACACCCCTCCACCCCTGCCATCCACCTCTACCCCCTTTCCCCAACTCCTCTTCCTGTGACAACTTACGTATATCCAGACATATGGGAAATGTCGACCCCTTGTTGCCGGCTCACAACAAGCCTGCACTCCTGAGGGAAGGGGAACGTATCTGGATTCACCACCCAACTGTTTATGCGGTCCCCACTTGACAGGTTTTTTCTTCCATTCCATATACCCATGTAAGCATGATGGACCGCTACCGTATACCCTAATCCCACCCCAACTCACCCACCTTGATACCTGCGTTTTACAAACCCGAGCAGACCTGTTATTGGTATACTTGCTTATGGGACAATAGCCAAGAATTTGATGATAAAAAAACACAAAGTTGAGCACATTGAACACCCAGATACTATATGACTGTACCTCACTGTAGACTCAAACCACGAATAACCAAATGCTTTTTGGTATCACCAAATCTGCGTGGGTGATGAGACTTACACAGATTGAAAATCATAGAGTTCAATATACCATACGGTGTGTTCCCCAAGATGCAATGTAATGTTTGGACATGAGGAGGTGTGCTGCATCACACTACCGCTGTTTGATGTACCCAATGCAACAATGTTGTACAGAAATTATGTGCTGTAACATATTCTGCTCTGCCCCCTCTTTGTCCCCAAACCCTATGCATTCCCCTCTTCCCTACGTTAAAAAAAAACAATAAAAATTGTCAAATTGAAACAAAAGAAAAGCAGAAAACACCCACTGAAGTCTCCCTACGTATCTTTACACCAACATGAAAAATAATGTTTATTTTGATTTTGCAGGCTAATACAAAAATGCAAAAATGGGAGAAGTTGCTTTTTAAGATTGAGTTATTTTTTTTGTTGATGTGTTTTTTTCTTAGCTTCTTTCTAACTAGAATGCACACTACATATATACTGGATCATGATTGCCTAATGAGAAATTCAGTATGTTAATCATATATTGTATTTTATGTATGACCCTAAAGCAAAGCAAGTCGGTAAAATTGAAAAGATTTGTTTACTTTAAACGTTAGAGTTGATACAGAAGATTCTGACTCAAAAGAGTCCAACTCTAGGCAAATGCGTTCACTAAACGCTAGGGTTTAGTTTTAAAGTCACTACTGCAATCCATTTATAATGCCATGGTCAGTTCAAGTCAGGGCTAGCTTGACAAACAGCTCGATTACACTATTCGTGCTGATTGATTGCTCTATGATAGCAATTTTCTTCAAGTCAGCTGTCATGAATCAATTGGCAATCAGCAAGTGGCCTCTCATAGTTGGTGAATACGGCGTAAGTCAATTAATCCTTCTAATATTCTGCTAACGTTATGTACCTCAAGTAATCATTTAGAACACCCAAAAGAAAAAAAATCTCATCTAGTCCATTCCCATAAAAGCTAGTTGAAAATTTGATGTTTTGTGGATAAATAAAGTATTTTTCATGCTCCTGATTTAGAGTCAATGGTAATTTTGCCAAGTTTAGCATTATTTTGTTTGTATTTTGTTGTTCGAGCCTGTTTGGCTGCAAGCTGTATTTGAATATTATCCTAACTCTTTTCTCAGGGAGAGTTTTATGAAGCAGTTTATTGATCGTCAGCAGCAAGATACTAGCTGCTTACTGAGAAGACTTCCATCAGCTTCTTCGTCTTCATGTGACCACTCCAAAAGATCTGCAATTGAGGACAATAAGTACATTGACCAAAAGGTAATCATCATGTCAGTTAAACAATACTGTGTTTTTGTTAATTAGAATATGGAATATAAAATCAGTATGTCACTCTTTTTTTCCCCCTTCTCATGATCTTTTATTTAATTTTATGTCTTTTTGCTTAAACAAACAGTACATATAAGTCTATTTACAATTAATGCATTAAAGAAAGATTGTGCATACTTATCCTGATCTATAATTTAAATTGTTGAAAACAGAGCACATGAAACCAGGGCATGAATTATTTATGTGGTAAATAGATAGGTAGACAGACTGAGAAACAGACAGACAGAAAGAGAGACAGACTGACAGTCAGACAAATAGACAGATAAATATTGTATAAAAAAAAGACAGAACTAGTTCCATTGTGGGAGCTAAAATATGTGTAAAGGGACAACCAAGGGGATAACCCTTACATTATATGGAAGAAGAAAACAGGTATCCTCTCAGGCAAGAACCCAAAGGATGGCTTCTTACATTTCAATATAAAGAGTTTAGAATTAAAATTTGTGTTCATAACGCTAGCTCTAAATAGACCAGGGGTCTCAAAGTCTACCTGTAGGCTAGTAGCGTAGTCATAATCTCTCATGAGAGCTGCCAAATGCTCATACTTTCATATACACCGACACACACAAATACTTAATCCCTTACACACAGACACATTCACCTACAAACTCCAGTGCACATAAACAGCTAAACATAATATACTGTTGCCCCAGGATCTGCAGCTTTCCCGAGCTATTGATGGAGGCTGCATCCCTGCACAATGTTCATCAGCAACTTCATCACTTACGTTTTGGGATGCAACTACAGAATGCCAGAACCTTACTAATAAGGCTTGCAGGAGCACAACCTCCTTAACCACAGCAAATAAGAGCATGATTATGCCCCTGATATGGACAAAGCCACCTGCAAACTGGCCATAGAAAAGCATGCCCAGGACTTAGACATATCTCTCGATTTCAGGATGGGTTGCCATGGACAGTATTAAACTATATAGAGTGCTTGAAATTACTCCTGAGTCGGTGTAGCGGATGGCATTGGGCTGTCCTCAAAGTTTGCTTTGAAAATTTATTTCGTGTGATTATTCCCCTGTATAGATGTATCGTATGAAGCATTCGTCTGATTGTTCGGTAGTTTTCAGTCCCTGTTCCATACGAATGAAAACTACCGAACCATCAGACCACCCCAGAGAGAAGTGTGCACCTCGTTAGGCTTTCACACTCTGTAACCGCAAGCTCATTGACCATGCAATCGGTACTTTGTATACATATCTGGGTGGTCGCCGTTCGGCATATGAACCGCGTGGCGGCGGCCATCTTACGCAATAAAATCTCAGCGGTGTTTGGTCGTCGAGCGTCTGGAACTCAAATCTTACACTCAATCACCCGAACACCGCTGAAACCTCCAGAGCTCCATAACTCCCGAATGGAGGGGCCAACCAGCCCCTCATTCGGTGAACTAAATGTAACGAATAAGGGAATTCATACGAATACCGATTTAACGTTGGATGGCAAGTAATTCTATATGTTTTATCTCCCGAACAGAGACAGACCGCAAGGCCAAAACACATGGAGCCTTTTTCGGATACTACCTCGTGTGCGGTCGGTCAAATTGCCTCTTCCACCTAACTCCCGAACCCCTGGTCCGATCTGGGTGAATTTTGAATATGTTGGTCACCCAGATCCGGGCTACCAGGGGGTACCCCTTATATAATTATATCTGACTGTTTTGGGGTACATCCAGAAATTGTGTAAAACTGCAGTATGTATAAGTAGATTATGTGTCACACTGAGTGCTTGAAATGGCCCCTGGGCCAGCACTTTGAGATCCTTTATTAGACTAGTAAATTATATTACTGTTGGTTAAAGTATTCACGTATAAAGTATGCTATGAATGCCTATGCTCCAACCCCAAAACGTGTATCATTGCTCACTAACTGGGAGGCAGAATTACACCAAATTTGTGTTCTTGTGGCAGAACGCGTTTCCCACTGTTCACAGATTTCAACACTGTCAGCTTTGACAGTACAATAACGCACTGTCAATCCCAAAGCTTAGAGGAAACTCAACTAGCCCCCAAGGTATTCTGATAAAACCTATGTTAAACTATGTTTAATTCAGACTTCACTACTATAAAATATTTAGGTGCTTTGAAAATAGTATATTAATTGGACCTATGGGATATGATAAGCAGTATTCGTTTTTATGGATGTCTTGTGTTATTCTCACTATTAATGTAAGGACAGCCACATATTATAATAATTATTATTATTATTATTATTATTTATAAAGCCTCAACAAATTCTGCAGCACTGTGCATAGTGCCCTGTCTGCATTATGGCATTGTATAAACACCAAATTGTGTTTGTGGTGGAAATGCTTCACTTTGTAAAAAAAATAAATAAATGAAAACACATTTTCAGAAATAACATTAAATAAAAATAGTACAAAATGGACATTTTAGAACTGTGTTGCTTTTAAAACAGCCTTTTCAGTTCTCCAATCTAATGTATTATAATTAAACATAAACTCCATGACAGTATGTAATTTTTTTTTTAAAAATCTGCATTCATTCATAGTTCCGCTAACTTATAAGTGGAAATGTATTATGTAGTGTGTCAAAGAAACATTACTCATCACGTAGAGCAATTTGTTTGATAAGGAGTAAGTGTGTGGGAAGCAAGTGAACAGTGAAAAACAGTATTGTCAATAAAGACGTTCCAGGAACTATCATCAAGGCTAGCAAATTGTGGGAGCCATTCAAAACAAGAAGACATCTATCTTTTATACTTTGCTATTTTAAATTTACAAATAAAAGCCTGCATAATTGTCTTAATTGGAAAGTCACTTAAAGAGAAACACTCACTTTGGAGAAAAAGTTACTTTCTGTTGGCTAACAACAGTTAGCCATTAGTTGTATTCCTATTAAAATAAAATCTCTGTGTTATATTATTTGAATTTTAATCAATTTCTGACACTGACTGGCATATAATGCAAATTCTAAATATGTAGGGGATCATGGGAAAATAATCGAGGCCTATGCAGAGCATCCCAGGAACTGTCAGTAGCTTTTATTATCACCATCAAAAATTTTAGCTGAGTTGGAAATTTAGATGAAATAGGTATAGTTAAGAATAAGATTCTCAGATTAAGATAGACAGAATAGCTAAACAGCGATACTACTCTACTGGAGAGATAGGCTCCCACTAAAAGCCAAGATGAAAAGTTAAGATAAAGGTTACTAGATGAAATCTAATAAATTACCAGGAGTAGGAAATAGCAAAACGCCTTTAAAAAAAATGTAAAAACGGAAAAAGTGCCAGTAAATATGCCACACAGTGTTACAATGTATTAGTCCCAAAGTGATGGTATTATTTAAGTCCCAGTCTGAAAATGTTTCACCATAAGAATATTGATCTTTGATACAATTGGTGCAATTTTATGGTGTATGCCTGTATCAGATGACTCCAGCTATTTGCTATTACAATGAGCATATGTGTATTAATCTGCACCATAAAGAGTTAATGTATAAGCAGAGGGGCAGGGAAGAGGAAAGGTTTAGCTAGTCCTGAGCTTGTGCAGCCTAACAAATTTGCCCATTTGTACTGAAGGAAACTGTTCCTTCTAACAGCCATGGGAACAGCCCCTCTAGTACAGGTGGAGTTGAGAGGGTAAGGAAGTCTAGACAGGTTGTGGTGGTATTATTAAGAGAGTAGATAGGTTAATAATATAGATAGGGTAAGTAGATAGGGTAATAATATCTCTATTATTAAGAGAGTAGATAGGGTAATCTGCCACTCTGATCAACTCAACCGGACAGTTTTCTGTCTCCCGGGTGCTCGGGTCCGGCATATTGCTGACAGAGTTGAGGGATTATTGGGAGGGGCTGGGGAAGACCCAGCTGTCATGGTCCATATTGGTGCCAGAAGGTCCTAAAGAATGAGTTCAGGGAACTAGGAAGTAAGCTAAAGAAAAGGACCTCCGCCACTGACTCCTGGTAACTTATTAGATTTCATCTAATAAATTTATCAGAAATATAGATGAGTTGGACATTTTTTCCTGCTCATTGGCCTCAAATGTGTAATTCTGTTGCCATTACTCACAATACACTGTTTAGGCAATCATTTGTTCTGTTCACACTCAGAGTCAGGATTTTCAGCCGGCTGGTAGTGAAGGTCACCTTTATTACACTGTGGTGGTGGTTTGGCTACAACAGGATTTATGGTGTTTAATACCCTTGAAAATAATTTTGTCCAGCATATCTAATTTGGATCAACAGCAAAAAAAAAAGATGTGAGAATGGCTGAACTTGATGGTCGCATGTCTCTTTTCAGCTGATGTAACTATGTAATTTTATTATTGTTATTAAGAAGCCAGATAATGAGATGTGTTAAAAAAATCTTTCTGTGAGTAAAAAAAAAAATGACATGCCACTTTTCAAATAAATTAGATGAAAAGCAATGCATTCAGTTATGATGCTTAGCCAACTACTACCCTCAATTATACAATTATGACTGATTCAAACCTTAATTTATGTGTAGTATTATTTTTCTTTATAATTACATAAATCTCTTAAATTGGGGTGGGCAATCTACAGCCCTCGAGATGTTTTGGACTACATCGCCCTTGATGCTTTGCTAGCATTATGGCCCTAAGAGCATTATGGGAGATGTAGTCCAAAACATCTGGAGGGCCGCAAATTGCCCACCCCTGTCTTAAATGGGTAAATCTGACAAAAGGCATACTATATTTTTTCAGTTTTCCACAGGAAAAAAAACTTACATGTTTAATCTCCTTCTTGTTTGTTTTTCTATATGGTATGTAAAGCATACAAACTAGAATATATAATTTAACAGTACATAATAAGATCATAATACTTCTCTATGCCCCACATAATAATATTTAAAGCAGACCATTTAGTGCATGGTCAGTCCTATTCATAACAGAGGGCATTACAGTAAGCATGCTGTTGTGTTTGCTTAAAACATTCAATCTTTTGCTGCTTTTGGTAATGTAGAAGTGAAATACATGATTTCTTGGAAACCATGAATTTGAAAGTTCACTCTAAATTAGAACATGATGAATGACAATGATTTAAATAGGATTGACCTTTTCTTTTATACATCCGACCTGGATATGTAGTGCTGGGATGAATTGTTCAGAGCTCCTTAAATAAAATGAAAAGCAATAGTGCAGTCACTTCAGAAAACATTTACTGGGATATTTAAATAAAGCCAATGTTATTCCTAACATGCAGCACTTACAAAAATAACCATTCCCTTTAATGATAATGTATACTAAAACAGTCGTTTTTAAACTAAGTGCTGTAGTACACTGCTGTGCTACAAGCCAGCTCAAAGTTTGCCGTAAACACATTCAACTTCTGGGCTGTAATAGGGTGCTTGCAGTCTTTAACCCCTTAAGGACACAGCTTCAGAAGCTTGTCTTCCACTTGAAGGGGTACAATAGTGTCAGGAACACAAATGTGTATTCCTGACACAATAGTTCTAAAACCACCATTTTGGTGGTTGCGCCCCCCGCCCCCTTACTTCTGGTGATCCAGCACTGCACAGGGTGCCTCGCTTCTGCCCCCACCCATAAACCACCTCTTTGGCTGACATCATCAGAATTGATTGGCCAATGTCTCATTTTGGGTTATTAGACTGTTCAAATTCTAACCTAATCCTAGATATAAGCCTAATACTAAACCTAATAATTGTTTTAAACCTAATTTTAATCCTTAATTTAATGTTATTCCCATTGAGTTCCATGTGCTAATATCAGTAGTGATATTAGCAAAGGGAATGCTAAATTAAAACAGATAGTGGCATGTTGCTGTCATCTACTGGCTATTTTCAATGACAGAGAGATACCTTTTAAACAGAAAATAGTATGTCAAGTGCATTGCGATCAGTGCTGGGGGTCTCCCAATCACCAGGTGCACAGACAGAATAACGGTGCCGGAGCCTCATCGCTCAGCCACAGCATTCTCCATGAATTTAAATTGCTAAAAATCACAAAAAATTTACCCATTTGACAGAGGGGTAACCCATGTATCGATTTAACCTTGTTCATTCCACATTGTAGCAATGGTGATGTAACACTCAATTTAAATGCCTGTTTGCCGCATTCACTTTAGACTCTGCAAACTGAGCATTGGTTAGTCTGGGGCAACTAATTCTATCCCAGCTAACAGAGTGAGATATGTAGTTCCTAGTTATCATGAGGGACATTGATTGTGCCTGCTGGCAAGATACCACATGATACCCTTCATGGGTATTTAACCCCTTAAGGACCAAACTTCTGGAATAAAAGGGAATGATGACATGTCACACATGTCATGTGTCCTTAAGGGGTTAAGGGAAGAACCAACATGATGGAATTATTCTATCATGTGTTGTTAAAATGGGTTAAAATGTGTTTTTAATAAGTGCCAACATTAGAGTTGGATTTCACACCTGGTAATTAATTATGGCTATAAGTATGTATATCGCCCAAGTAAGGCTTTAAGTAAATGTGACATATATAAGGTACTAACAGGGTAAAATGAAAAAAGAAAATAAGAAAACAGGTGTGCCTTGAAAATGTACTCTTATTAAAGTATACCTTGGTATAAAGAAGTTTGAGAATTTCTATATTAGAATAATCCCATCCATTTAATAAACAGCTATTTATACAGTGTAATTGTAACACTGCACTACCTTCTAGTGCCCTATCATCTTTTTGTCGGGTTTTCAGTCTCTTCGTCAGCCTCACTGATGTAGGCAATACAATGCATACTTGTTGCCCATGTATCTATGTGTGACAGTTTCTGGTTATGCTTTGTCGAGCCTAGTCTCTTTCCTTGATGCACAGTGCCAAATAGAAATTTGCCATATTGTCTACAGAGAGAGGTTGTTACAGTGCTCGGTATTTATGTTTACACTATTGACATAGAGGTATTCAGCTTTAGTCTTCTTCTGATTTCTTAACAGGAAAAAGTTAATATGAGGGTAGATTGGAAATGCATTGAAAATATATTGTAGGTCAAGATTGGTCTATACTCAAACTCAGGGATTTTAATAAATTTGGCAGAAAAACCTAATGCTTTATTTGTAAATAGAGTATGTTTATGTAGAATAGGTTCAATAACCCTATATTGACTACCACTGACAACTGTAAATTCATCCCTCTATTGCCAACAACCAGTGCTAAGTGAGGAGCACACACAAACATGAGTATAACAACTTTCAACATAGCTGAATATGTGGGAAAGGGTTGATAGGTATTGAGAGAAATGGAGGACCTTCATTGATCATCCCAGGGTAAGAAGAGAAAATATTTGAGGACATGGGAACCCTGGATACAACATTGGTTAAAGGGATAATAGGAAGATGTGACTGTCTTTATTTACCCAAAGAGTAGATACACATTAGTCTTAGTAATTCATTATTTTAGATTTTATTTAATGTCGTGTCTGGACATGTGTGTGTATGTATATGTATTAATTAAACTACACTCTGGAAGACCTGAGTTGCTTTATTTTGTTAGTTAAGTGGGTTGCCCCTATTGGTGCCCTTGCGTTTGTGCATGTTTGGGTGAGTGCAGCCTCTTGGTTTTGTTTATATATGTATGTGTATATTTGGAAGTACACGTATATGTTTATTAATTTATTTTTATTTCTCTTTATCCCTTTTTTTGCTGGTCTAATACTTATCAAGACAGACCATTCTTGTCACACAAAAATACACACACCTACATTCTAAATTTTTTCTTTAGTAATGATTAAGGTGGCCACTAGTTAAAGTTACAGTAATATAAACTTCAATAGGTACTGGAGTAAATTCATATTTTAAGAATATTTAACATGGAGTTAATGATTAGTTTAATTCAGACTCTTTTCTTTTTTTATTATTGGTATTATTTTCTCTTTTTTTCTATATGAACAAGATTGAAATATTCTGAACGATAGATCGGTTCGATACTGGAACCGCCTGTATAAAAGATTTCAATACAATGTTCTTTAACGAGCAAATTAGATGTTAATTCTAGTATAATATGGCAGCAACATTGTATATGTTTACTATGCATTTGTTATATAGATACAATATTTGAAATTGTGTTTGTTTGTATGTTTATTTAATTTTCCCGTTTCTGTCTTTTTTGTATCTCTTATAAAAATCATTTATATTTTCTCTTTATAAAAGAAAAAATTCAATTAAGATGAAAAACCAAAAAAAACCAAAATACAAAACCCATAGGTGAAGATGAACCCAAGAAAAAAAAGTTACTTGCATACTATAGAATAAGAAAGGAAAGAGATAGAGGTGGACTAAATCCACATCACTAATTCCAAGGAAGGGTTACAGAGATATCAAGGGGCATAACCCCACAGAATAATTTAAAAGGATAAGACTAAAGTGAAGTGGTTGTCCCACTAAAGATGGAAAAATTTGGACATCCACTTCACCAAATGATATCTCTAGATAGTTACAATAATTGTTAGGTATAACCTTTATTAAGCCGACTTGGCAAAACACAAAACAATAAATAATAATAATAAAAATAAAGTAATAGTGAAACACTCGTGGGAAAAACACGTGAAGTAAAAAAGTGGGTAGATGTAGGTTTGGATATCCTCAGTCTATATTGGGGTAATTTAGAAAGCTTCACTGAAAACACTAGTAACCAGTACAATAAAGTACCGTATGTGTTCAGTCACATATCACAAAATTGCTCCCCCTAAAGTCTACAGGGATCTGAAAATCCCAGCTATGTAGAGGTATATCCACAAAAATTATTCCATAGACTCTAGTATATTATGACAGCATATACTTTCGGTTTAGATAGATAGTATCCATATATAGTTTTATCTATCATCTACAAATGTATCCAAAGTGTTGCAGATAAAAACAGAGTCTAGGAAGAAGCTGAGAGGCACTGTGTATACAGTGTGTTACTTGGTATTTTAGTACTTAGATGAGATATAGATACTCATTACTAAGTGGAGAGGTCACAGGAGGAAAGAGCTTAAATAGATCAAGAACGGTAGTTAATGAAAAATAGGTGTCTCTAAGGATGGATTAACTTATATAAATATATAGAGGTACCCACCCAACAGACTGAATCCCTCCCGGGATCGAAAGGACACCTAAATGTGCAAAAAATTGCTACACTTGCTAAATCCAGCTCATGTATATACTAAACACTGCTGCTACACAACTCCTATAGATACTACACACTGCTGCTTCAAGACAGCCTAACGCTGAAGATCACTAGCTGAACTGTCTAAATAGGTATAATTACAGTCCTAGTTGTGCCACTAACTATGGCTAGAACGGAAAAATATCAGCTAGAGAATCAAAGTGAATAATTAAATGCCACCAGCATAAGTGACTAGATCACTATATACATCCCCCACTAGTAAAAACAAAAAAAACGGCAAACGCTTTATGTGGTCACATTTAATTATTCACTTTGATTCTCTAGCTGATATTTTTCCGTTCTAGCCATAGTTAGTGGCACAACTAGGACTGTAATTATACCTATTTAGACAGTTCAGCTAGTGATCTTCAGCGTTAGGCTGTCTTGAAGCAGCAGTGTGTAGTATCTATAGGAGTTGTGTAGCAGCAGTGTTTAGTATATACATGAGCTGGATTTAGCAAGTGTAGCAATTTTTTGCACATTTAGGTGTCCTTTCGATCCCGGGAGGGATTCAGTCTGTTGGGTGGGTACCTCTATATATTTATATAAGTTAATCCATCCTTAGAGACACCTATTTTTCATTAACTACCGTTCTTGATCTATTTAAGCTCTTTCCTCCTGTGACCTCTCCACTTAGTAATGAGTATCTATATCTCATCTAAGTACTAAAATACCAAGTAACACACTGTATACACAGTGCCTCTCAGCTTCTTCCTAGACTCTGTTTTTATCTGCAACACTTTGGATACATTTGTAGATGATAGATAAAACTATATATGGATACTATCTATCTAAACCGAAAGTATATGCTGTCATAATATACTAGAGTCTATGGAATAATTTTTGTGGATATACCTCTACATAGCTGGGATTTTCAGATCCCTGTAGACTTTAGGGGGAGCAATTTTGTGATATGTGACTGAACACATACGGTACTTTATTGTACTGGTTACTAGTGTTTTCAGTGAAGCTTCGAAATTACCCCAATATACACTGAGGATATCCAAACCTACATCTACCCACTTTTTTACTTCACGTGTTTTTCCCACGAGTGTTTCACTATTACTTTATTTCTATTATTATTATTTATTGTTTTGTGTTTTGCCAAAGTCGGCTTAATAAAGGTTATACCTAACAATTATTGTAACTATCTAGAGATATCATTTGGTGAAGTGGATGTCCAAATTTTTCCATCTTTAGTGGGACAACCACTTCACTTTAGTCTTATCCTTTTACTTGCATACTAGCCCAAATCCCTATGCATATTTAAATAAATGGAGGTTATTTAGTAACTTTAATGGCCATTAGATTCAAGCCCACCTGCCACATCAAGGCATACCTCTTAGGTGGGTCCTACACTAACAATTTACCCGGCTTCCTTCATCACCTGGCAAAGAAATCTCTAATGAGACAGAGAGGGGTATATTTTAAACCACTACATACTTATTGATCCTCAATAGGGTACACATGGGATGGGCGGCAGCATTGTAACATGGCTGTGTGATACAAAAATGAATGCAAATATACAAAAATAAGTCTGGCGCTCAGACTCCCACTACTCCTGGGCGGCAGCAACGACCATAACACACATCAGCCCAAATACGTACAATAAAAAAACAAAGAAAAAAAGAGTTACCTGCGCACTAGCCTAAATACCTATGCATATTTAAATAAATGGGGGTTATTTAGTAACTTCAATGGCCATTAGATGTAAGCCTACCTGCCACGCCAAGGCAAACCTCTTAGGTGGGTCCTATATGTGAATATGAAATAATAGAGCCTTAATGTTTAATAAAGGGGAGTGGATAATGGAGATATAAATGAAAACACTAGGGAGCTGTCTTCAATCACTCCCAGCTACAAAAGATACTTTTTAATTTTTCTTGCACCATTCATTTAAACCTATCTATATATCAGATCATGCATATCTTCAATCACCCCACTCCATCTCCCAAAAAGTATCTATTATATTGTTTATGTAATTATATAACATTAATTATATCCTCTGTTGATGTTATCATATCATGCAGCTCTGAGAGGTATGTGCAAGGGTTGAGCTGCTTGTATACCCAGGCACACCCTAATGCTGGTCCACATTCCCCCATTTAGGTGTCCTATATGTGCCTGCTGGTCGGTGATGATTATCCCACTTTAAGTACTTTAGACAACATTTTTTGGAAAAGAATACTTTGATAAATCTCCTCCTATGCGTCTCATATTTTTAACTGTATTTTCTTATTTAATACTTAGTTGTTAGTAGTTGTCAATAGAAGTCATATTTAGATTTGCTTGATTAATAAAATTAATGTTTTTATTTTTTATCAATGAGAGTGAGAGTTTTGTTTGCCTTTTACAAAAATAGTTAATTGTTCATCCTCTAATGCAAATGTCCACATTATCAGTGTGAATCCGTCTATCTTTGGATGACAATGATAGGCCTTGAAAGCTTGCTTAACCCGCCTCTAGAGCTTTCAACCCATCAATAGCATCCAATTTGGACGTATTCACACTTGATAATACAGAAGAGTAACCTCTAAATTAACAGTGCAGTTTGTGAGAGGAAGAACTATGGATGACAGGAAGACTTAGTTATTATTGGTCTGCTTCAAAATTTGGTAGAAATCCAGGGGATGGTGCCTAGAGACTCATAGCAACCTGCTGTAGAGGTTATGATGGGTAGAATGCCCCTTTAAATCATATCATGGCATACTGTAATAGAATAATTGTAATACATTTACATTTTTACAATGTGGTGTTTTTTTTTACAGCTTCGAAAATCAGTTTTCAGTATCCGAGCAAGAAATCTTCTGGAAAAAGAAACAGCCGTGAATAAAATCCTCAGGTAAATATTATTTACAACAATGAAAGAAAGACTTTAAGCAGTTGTGAAATATTGGTCCTCTGCAGCATACCTGCCAGATGCCTTCTTTGGGTACTCTCAATATAGGTGGGATTGCATCATTGCCCGAATTGCAGAATCTATATCAGTACTAACTAGACCGCCTCCAAAAGGTGCAGAAATGGATTCTCATACTACATAATGGTTCTGGTTCAACAGTATGTTTATTAAAAGAGCCAGTAAAATAGCCAAAATGCCATTGGAAATTGTAAGTTAAACTTGAACTGTTATTTCAAACTCTTAAGAAACGGAGGCTATGCAAGAGTCACTTACCTAATTCAGTGAACCACTGACGACAATGAGCCTCATGTTATTATGACAGTTCCACCAACAATCTCTGATGCCACCTGCAGCATACCCCACAATGATCACTCCAGGGCTAGTTTTTCCTGTGGGAAGCCTGGACCGTGTTAGTTTGGCTGCACCAAGGATCAGGTGAACATGCGTGCTTGCATCTTCTAGCTCAGCTGAACTGATGCTGATATAACGTCAAACTCAACCTTAATTAAGCTCAGAACCACAGGGGCTTTTGTCCATTAGTGGTTTTTAAGTTCTAATTTTTTTTACTTCCCTAAACGCTCCTGTTCTCCAGTGAACTGATTTGGCTTGAAATTAGCTTTTGTAATTTTCTTTTGCATTATACCTCTGGACACTGTAATCCTTTCTGCTTCTCTCTGCCTTTATACCTCTGTGGTTGTGTTCCATTATCCTAGCCTTTCTAAGCTACAAAAAAATATCTTTTTTACTTTTTCCTGCATTCTTAGTGTTGTGCTGGGTTGTACTATATTCTATTATTTGCTAAACATGTCATTGGCCTTTAAGGTGTAAAAACAAATTAGAAATAAAAAAAACTAGAAGTAATTTTTATTATAATAATTAAGATTTGCCATATATTTCTAATAAAATCAACTCCCTATCAGCAAGTGTATGATAGCTGCCAGTGTAATTCCAAACCAAACACCAGGGGTCACTGTTTCTCTAGGTCTTACACTATATTTTCTTGTTGCAATGCCCCAAAACTATCACTAGGGGATGGGTGACCAGATTTTTGAGAAAAAAAAACAGGACACCCATTAGTCAAGGAGGCGAAGCAGGGCAAGGTCGGTGTTCCATCAAAATCCCCTACCCTCCTCACTTCCTTTGAGGGGAATCAGCTGGGTCATGTGTTGCACATGCGCTAGCACTCCTGCTACTCCTCCACAGCAAGGTCCTGGAAGGTAAGTAAACCTAGTTTTACACTTTAATTTTTTGTTTTTCTACCTGGGGAAATTAGTGGGTCCAAAGTCTCCCTGCCAGGCCCAGGTTCCTTTTTCTTTTTTTTGCTCCTTTCCCTTTCATTTTCTCTCCTTTTGCTCATTTACCTTTCTCTCCATTCTGCACCTTTACTTTTCTTTCCATTTTGCTAATTTACCTTTCTCTCCTTTTTGTTCCTTTCACTTTCTCTCTATTTTACAAATTTTCCTTTCTCTCCTTTACTTTTCTCTCTTTTTTGCTCCCTTACCTTTCTCTCCATTCTGCCCCTTTAATTTTCTCTCCTTTCTACTCCTTTACTTTTCTGTCCTTTTTAGTTCTTTCCCTTTCTGCTCCTTTACTTTTTTCTCTTTTACTTTTATCTCCTTTTTGGTCCTTTCCCTTTCTCTCCTTTACCTTTCTCTTCTTTTTGCTCCTTTACCTTTCTCTCCTTTACTTTTCTCTCCTTTCCCTTTCTCTCCATTCTGCTCATTTACCTTTCTTTCCATTATCTACTCTCAATTCTGCTTTTGCTTTCATCAAATTCAGCTAATTTCTCTCTGTCTATGCACTGCAGGTGGGGGACTGAAGGAAGGGGGTGACGTTGTGGTGTGACGTCACCAAGCAACGTGGTTTCTAATTGGATGGCAATCGGCACAATCTGCGTAGCATCAAGACGCAGATTGGCCCATTACCAGCAGCACAGACGCAGGAGGAGAAGATCCGCAGTCTGCCGCATCCATTTTGAAAGAACCGGCATTTTAGGAGCCACCGGCTCTTTTATTACGTTTGGGCGGCCATAGGACATTTATGCTTCTTGGGACGCTGGGGCATTTAATACAAAACCTGGACGATCCCAGTAAAACCGGGACATGTGGTCAACCTGGCTAGGGGTCTATATTTCCCAGGTACTATGGCTCCTATTCCTAGAGTTACATAGCCTAGAACTAGTGATATAGGGATATAATAACATAATACAGTACAAGAAACGACTCCAAAAGCTACCTAGCTCTTAAAACATTTTACTAGCATTGATACATTGTATTTCAGTTGTAGCTTTTGGAGTAGTTTCTTGTACTTTATTATGTCACTATATCTTTATCACTACTCATAGGCTATCTTACTATAGAAACAGGAGACACAATATAAGGGAAACAGAGACCCCTAGTGGTAGTTTTTTGGCAATACAACAAAATACATCAGTCTAAGCTCTAGAGAAACAGTGAACCATGGTGTTTAATTTAGAATTACAAAGGCAGGGATTTAAAATAGCACTTATTAAATAGCACTTTTTCCAACACGTGTTGATATATATGCCTACCTTAAAAAATAGTACTTACCCTTACTGATAGGGAGTTGAGACATTTATTCACCCGTATTTATGTAGTAATGGGTGATTTGATTAAAAATATATATCTTTGTATTGTTATAATAGAATGTACTTTTTAAATTATATTTGTTCCACAGTTCTTTCTGTTTAGGCTAATGAAAGGCATAAACCCCTTTGTTGTATATATTGGCCATATGCTCTAGGGATGCTCTTGTATTATTTGTATTAGAATTAAAGGTAAACCCAACAAATGGTAAGTGTGGGGAATTATGTCAGCTCAATTTTAATAAATTGTAGCATTCATCTTAGTTATTCACTAAACACAGAATTTTAGAGAATTACATCTGAATGGCAGCATAAAGCCACAGGGTCGAGCTGTGACTATACTTGAGTTGGCGAATTTTTCCATATCAACTATTTTAGCTTCAGATATGCCATTCGGTTTTAATGTGCTAAAATTTGGTGTTTCGTGAATAACTCGGTTGTGTTTGAGAAAGCACTGCAAGCCAGTTGCCTCATACAGTGAATGCATCTCAATAGCTATACACGTGAATCTGATGGAGCAATATTTGGATTCTGTTCTAAGAACCTCAAGCTGAACCCTGCATACAATATTAGAGATAAGTAGCTTGCTCTATCTTCAACTCTCAGACGTAAAAGAATATAAGAAAGCAAGAATGAATTCATTTTAATAACACCCTTATCGTTAATAAGCAGCTTTAATTAGCCAAGTTTACTTCTTGTATATCTATGTCAATTTGTTTAGAATTATGTGTGTGTTTTGACTTTTATTTGCTATAACGTTCTCAAACATCTGTTTATAGATATATATTAGAGCAGCAATGACATAAAATGCTGTATTGGGACAGGTAATCTGATAAAACATGAAGGGCCAGGATTGGACACCCATACAGCTAATATATATAGCTAATGTAGATAAACTCCATGGAAAAACTTAAGTAAAAAAGTTACTATTGAGGTTTCTTCATTTACTGCAAATCACATGGGTACTATGGACTATGGTTCCCCTCTCCTCTTACATGACCACTTTGCTGCCTGGCTACCCTACTTCCTCTCGTCTAATATTCCATCTCTAATTCTCAGGGACTTCAATATTCCCATTACCCACCTTTGACCTCAGCAGCCTCTATACTACTTTCAATTACTTCTTCCCTCAGGCTATCGCAGTGGGCTATTTCTCCCACCCATGTAGCTAGCAATACCCTCAACATCATTTTGTCTTCTGCATGTACAGTGTCTAGTATCTGCAACACTCCATTTCCTCTTTCTGATCACCACCTCTTATTGTTTGCTCTCGAGTACCCCCTCACCCATAACCTCAGCCTAACCCGCCTCAACTCAGGAGGAACCTTAATTCTATTGCCCTCCAGCAGCTGTCAGCTGATATTGATTCACAACTGCTATCCATCCCTTCCCTCTCCTGCCCCTCACTGGCCATGTCCACATATAACACTTACCCTTACCTGTGCCTTGAACTCTGCAGCTCGCTCCAAACATGCACCTCGAGGAGGACACGCACCTAACCGTGGCATACTAAATCAACACGCTACCTGCAAAGATGCTCCTGTTGTGCTGAACGCTCCTGGAACACCCAGTCAGACTTTCTCCATTATAGACTCATCATGTGTTCATACAACGCAGCCCTTGCCCTCGCCAAACAGTCATACTTTTCCTCTCTCATTACTTCATGCTCCCGCAATCCCAGGCATCTCTTTGACAACTTTAATTCTCTTCTTCACCCTGCTGTGGCCACCCACCAAACTAACCTAACAGCCGATAGCTTTGCATGCTACTTTACCAACAAGATTGAACAGAAAATAATTCTCCCCACCTTTCCATTCTCTTTCCCAACCACACGTAGATCATGCCTTTCCTACCCTTCAGACTTTCTCCCCAGCTACTGAACAAGAGGTGGCTGTGCTTCTCCTTTCCTCTCGGCCCTCCACTTAGCCGCTCGGTCCTGTCCCATCTCACCTTATCAGATCTCTTTTCCCTTATCTTGAGCTTTCCTTAACACACATCATCAACTGCTCTCTCTCTTCTGGCGTTGTCCCTGCTGACCTTAAACATGCCACTGTAGTACCTATCCTGAAAAAAACATCCCTTGACCCGTCCTCCCCCTCTAACTATCGTCCCATATCCCTGCTCCCTTTTTCCTCAAAGCTTCTGGAAAGACTTGTCTTTACCCATATATCTCATTTCCTCAATTCCAAGTCTCTCCTTGACCCTCTTCAATCTGGCTTTCGCCCTCTACACTGTACTGAGACTGCTCTTATCAAAGTTACTAATGACCTAATCGCAGCTAAATCCAAAGGCCACTACTCCATACTAATTCTTCTTGACCACTCTGCTGCCTTTGACACCATTGATCATGCTCTCCTTCTTCAAACTCTTCTATCATTCAGTCTTTGTGACTCTGTCCTCTCGTGGTTTTCCTCTTATCTCTTTCAACGCTCATTCAGTGTCTCCTTTTCTAATGATTCTAATGATACCTCCTCCCCTTGTCCTGTCTCGGTTGGAGTCCCCCTAGGCTCTGTCCTTGGTCCCCTTCAATTTTCTCTTTATTCTGCTTCTCTCTGCAAACTTATTACCTCTTTTGGATTCCACTACCACCTGTACGTTGATGACACCCAGATATATCTCTCCTCCCTGGACCTCTCCCCTGCCGTCCTGCAACGTGTCACTATTTGCCTTTCTTCCATCTCTGACTAGATGTCCTCCCGCTTTCTGAAACTCAATCTCTTTAAAACTGAGCTCATTTCCTCTTTCCTTCTCCTAATACTGTTCCTCCTCCATTGCTCTCGGTTCAAGTTAGTGGTATCTACATAAGTCCATCCTTGCAAGCGCCCTTGTAACGGACCGTTTTGCCCACAAGAGGTTAAAAACTATTTAGGCGATATTCCCTTTTCAGATGCACAGACAGCTACTGCAATCACCAATCTCCCGAACTGGAGACACACGAATACTGGAAACAGCTGAACAGGAAAAACCATATGCAAGGTTTACACTCCTGGCAGTCAGCATACCATCCAAATCCCCCAATAACGAGACGACACTTCGTTTGAGGATTAAGCAGAATCTATTTACTGGCACCAAAAGAACCTTCTTTTATGCAGGTTTCCCTTAGATAGGACCACCCACAGGGTTTTACAAAACAACCAATCATACACGTATATTACAGAAACACTCCCAGCAATTACATACAAAAATCCTCCCCTCTGCCTGTGATCTAATTATGTTACACAATGGTTTAACATAATTAACACAGGCAGTAAAAATACAGTTTTACACATATCCTGCAACTTTAAAACCACACATCCAATCTCCATAAAAATGACGCAAAACCAGTTCCACAGAGTCTTCTATCCTGGAGATAATTGGGAAGTAATCCAATTATCTCCAAGGACAGAGGCAAAACTCCATTAAGCACATGGCAGTAAAAAGATAATAAAATACACCAGGTTACATTTATCACATAGAACATACACATTCTACCTATCCCCAGATCGCTTAGATCTGAGCGCACATTATTACCGGATGGCGCTCAGATCACATACATACAGTTCAATCGCCATGGAGCCAAAGTCTTTCATACAGTCTTTCAGTATACGGCTGGGCTCCATGGCATAGCTATCTGGGGTAGCATGGCTTTAACAGTCTGCAGAAAGGCACGAATACGCTTTTCTGCAGGGAAAATAATAGGTTTTAACTGCCGGGCCATAGTCTAAAGGGAGCAGGCAAGCAACCAGGCTCCTCCAGTGGACAGTGGCGAGGATGGTTTCACCACAGCCCTGTCTTGGCATCATACTTGATTCTGGCCTCACCTTTGAGCCTCACATCCAATATGTTGCCAAATACTGTAGACTCCATCTTAAAAACATAGCCCACATCTGCCCCTTTACGCAAGATGCTACCAAGGAACTTCTTCATGCTCTAGTAATTTCCTGCATGGATTATTGTAACCCTCTCCTAATTGGTCTTCCCAAAAGCCCTATTGCCCCGCTACAGTCTGTAATGAATGCTGCCGCCAGACTGATTTTCCTCTCTAGTCGGTCCTCTCACACCTCACCCCTCTGTCAGTCCTTACATTGGCTTCCTGTATCCTATTGGAGTCAATTAAAAGTGCTAACCCATACCTATAAAGCACTGAACAATTCTAGCCCATTTTATATCTCTTCACAGATCCATAGGTATGCCCCTTCTCGATCTCTCTGCTATGCCTGTGACCTTCTCCTGTCCACTGCTCACACCTGTATGGCCAACTCACACTTGCAGGACTTCTCGGCAGGCGGCTCCCTTACTAAGGAATAGCCTGCCTACCACCATCAGACTCTCCCCTAGTCTTCAATCGAAAGTGGAACTGTTTGGCCATAATGCACAGTGCCACATTTGGCGACAATCAAACACAGTATATCAGTACAAACACGTAATGCCAACTGTCAAGCGGTTGATTATTTGGACTTGATATGCAGTCACAGGACCTGGGAAACCTTGCACTCATTGAGTCGATCATGGAGTCCTCTGTATACCAAAATATTCTAGAGACAAATGTGATTTATCTGTCTGACAGCTAAAGCTTGGCCAAAATTGGGTTATGCATCAGGACAATGATCCCAAGCACACCAGCAAATCTACGACAAAAGAGCTGGAAAATAAAAGAATCAAGGTGTTGCAATGGTTGAGTTAAAGTCCCCAATTGAAATGCTGTAGGGGGACCTTAAGAGAGCTGAGCATAAACAATTACCATCAAACCTTAATGAACTGAAGCAAATTTGTGACGAAAAGTGGGCCAAAATTCCTCCACAACGATGTGAGAAAGTGATAAAGTCGTACAGAAAATAATTACTTCAAGTTATTGCTTGGTTCTGCAAGCTATTGAATCATATCATCATACAAGGTGTACTTGTTTTTCAAACACGGCTTCTCCATTTTGGCTTTATTTTTGCCATGTGTTGTTGTTCATCTGAGATTGAATTTACTTAATTTTAAGATCTTCTATGGAACAAACGATTGTTATTATGTACATATATATAAAACCATAGAATTCAAAGAGGGTGTGTATGTATATATATATATATATATATATATATATATTTGAAAAGAGCACTCAGGGGATTATGTGAAAATTATTAGGCTTATTAAGTTCTAGTTTTTAAGGGTCACGGACCCACCAGGTATTCATCATTTTACTTGACACGTCGTTTAGTAAAACACAATGTTAATTGAATGTTAATTAGAAAAATCCTGAAACCATGACAAGATTACAGCCCACAAGGAATTAATGTTAAATTCCTGAGTTAAGTGAAGTGGAAAGGAGATACCCAGTTCTTCCTTAGATGAATTTGACAACTTTTATAAATATGTTCATGTTCAATAAAAAAGGCTATGCTATCTTGGTGCTGCAGCTGTTCATCTTAATAAAGCAGTACAGTAGCCATATAGGTTAAGATTTATCAAGGTAAAAATAGTTGCTAATCTCTGGCAAATAGCAAAATAAGGACCAATTACCATGGAAACCAATGAAATGCCTCTCAACATTTAGCCATTTACTTAACACCTTTTTGTCTTGATAAAGCTACCCATAGAATATGATATTTGGTGGTATTTCAGATCCTGCTTTTTGTGTAGTCATCTTTATTGGAAGCAGTTGCATGGCACAACCTTCTTATCATTATCTGGAATATTGAAACATATGTACCATTAAGTGTTTAAAAAAAGTTTGCACTTGGTATCGATCTGCAGCCAACCCAATGTTGTTGAACTACTGTATATCACAGCCACATTTTTTGGGTCAGTCAAATCTTTCATTTCTTTATGTGGATAAGCTCGTACATCGCAAATATATTTGCATAAGGTGCAACTTTTGCAAAGACAATATAAAACATGTGTGCAGTGTTAAAAATCCAAATTTTAAATTAAGTTATAATTATAGCAACCTTAGGATATACCAATGGCTCATAGCATTAGCAAATCTGTATGAGGATCCACCCATTTTTTATATAAACACATAAAAACATAGGCATTTCAATATAAAGTGAGGTAAATAGTGAGGTACTAAGTACCTATCATGCAAAAGAAGGCTAAATAAATATCAAAAACACAAATAAACATGAATAGAATAGCCTTATATTAAATACTCTTTCTACCCCGCGGAGGGGGTAAGATTGTAAAAATTGCAGGTACCATGATCGGTTAAGTGTGTGATTTAAAGAGACTGTTTCATGCAATTTCTACTGAGTGGTATCAGATCCCATGTATTAGGGATATTAAGAGTATTAAGCGATCATACAAAAGCATTAAGAAATTATAAGAAAAAAAAACTGAGGAGCACAATGAAAGAGTAGTCCCTCAATTAAGATGCCCAACTCGCTTCTTGCCAGGTGCAATATTATTAAGTTGTTCTACCTTAGAAGTTAGAAGAGCGCAAGTTTTAATTGGCTCCTGTACTTCAGCTTGTGCGGTGTCTTGCTTAATGCTAGCTCCCTGGATGTCTTCCTCTGTGGCCTTACTTCAACCAGTAAGGGCCTTACTCCAACCAGTAAGACGCTTGCAGAAATTCGGGTTTTGTGGGAGCGTTCACCCATTGTGTTCCCAGGCATGGTACTTTGAGGCTCACTCCAAAAAATAGCAGGTAAAATACTTGAACCACCAGTTTATTCAGCAAGAAAAGCGGAGATCAGAGCTGCCCCTGGTCATCCAAATCTTGTTTTTGGGTTGTAGTGAAACAATAACAAGTTTGACACCCATACTTTGCAAATTTGTATTCCACCTTAATTTCTTTCATTACATTGCTACAATGACAATATGCATCAATCCATAATTAATATTTTTCACAAATACAATGTCTCCGTCCCTTTAAAATGACATGGATAATGTTCTCTTAATACACTATAGCTCTCCACCCTCCTCCTGAAATAAACGATGAACATTATCACTAGAATTTGATGTTCTCCAAAGATTATGTTCCTAAAAAGCTTGTTGCCTTTGAAGTGATGTTTATTTTCTTGACCTAAATGACAAAAAAGTATATGCATCTGGAGGTAACTTTGTAGGACACATTGCGGCATTGGTATAGCTTTTCATGTTGTGAGGCTTAATTTATTTTCCTTTGGAACAAATTTTCTTGTAGAGCGTGCACAAGGCAACGCATGCTGAGTGGATCCTTTGAAGGACAGCCTGCAAAGGAGAGATCAATTCTTAGTGTGCAACATCATATACGACAAGAAAGAAGGTAAATTTACCCTGCAAATCTGCCTCAGGGAACCATTGACTTTTTCCAAATCTATACCATCCATATTATTCTTTTTAGACAGAAATGCTGTGCAGTGTGGAAGGGGTCACAAAAAATGAGAGCAATTTTCAGTAAATATACTTTTTTAAGATGTATTATTAGATATGCCATTTCATTCTCGATGAATCAGGTTATCAATTTAAGGATCAAAAGGGGAAAATGGTTTCATTGTTGGGCACATAATACATAATTTAAAGGAGAATCAAGTACCCCAGACTAAGCTGGCATAAGTGATGTGCTTTTGATATTCCCCTTTCAGTCTAAAGTTGTTTTTCATTTTCAATATATTCCACAATAAGTGGGTCAAGGTTTAATGAACCAGTTTTGTATTCATTGGCATTGTATTGGCTTTTTTCAGATCACTAAGACATGGTTCAAACAGTCAGAGGATCAGCAGGGGGAAGTCTTTGGAAACGCTGACACAGGATGTGAGTTTAATGGATAGAATCTAGACTGTACTGTCATTAGAATGTTACCTTGTTACATGTGTGCTCTCTTGCTATCATTATATAGTGTCTCAATAATAATTACAGATGCTGGTTTGTTTGTTCATATTACATATTGTGTATTATTATTATGCATTTATATGGCACCAACATATTCTGCAGAACTTATAGAAAGGGGACATTTAGCGGTAAACAAGAGCTTACAATCTGTCAGGATTTTGAGATAGGAAGATGTATGTCATTAGGTGTCTCCTGATTCTAAGGCAGTAATGTGACCACTGCTCGGGCAAGCCCTACTTTTAGTTTAAATCGCCCCTATTAACCCCTTAAGGACCAAACTTCTGGAATAAAGGGGAATCATGACATGTCACACATGTCATGTGTCCTTAAAGGGTTAATGTAACCTCAAACATTAGCACACAAATAACACTTTACTATAAAGTGCCTGTGTAGCTTAAAGGACCACTATAGACACCCAAACCACTTCAGCATAATGAAGTGGTCTGGGTGCCAGGTCCAGCTAGGGTTAACCCTTTTTTCTATAAAAATATTAGGGTTAATCCAGCCTCTAGTGGCTGTCTCATTGACAGCCGCTAGAGGCGCTTGCGTGCTTCTCACTGTGATTTTCACAGTGAGAAGACGCCAGCGTCCATAGGAAAGCATTGTGAATGCTTTCCTATGAGACTGGCTGAATGCGCGTGCGGCTCTTGCCGCTCATGCGCATTCAGCCGAGGAGGCGGAGAGGAGGAGGAGAGCTCCCCGCCTGGCGCTGGAGAAGGAGAAAGAGGTAAGTTTAACCCCTTCCTCACCCTAGAGCCCGGCGGGAGGGGGACCCTGAGCTTGGGGGCACCCTCAGGGCACTATAGTGCCAGGAAAACGAGTATGTTTTCCTGGCACTATAGTAGTCCTTTAACTATGGCTCCAAAAATCTGGTTCTACACTACCAGACAAACCTAAACTTTACTCTGCACTGCAAACCTGGTGGGTCCATGACACACTTACCAGGGGTGAATTTCTATTTGCCATATCTGCAATGGCTAGTGGGCAAATAGAAAGTATGAAGCCTGGCTATACCATTTATATATTTTTAGTATATTGTAATAAGTCACCTAGTTGTTAGTAAGTACACATGTGTTTTTAAAAATGTAAACCTGTTTTATTATAATATGAAACTGAGAAAATGAAGAGCTAATGCTTATTGTTCCAGTGCCTCTAGGACTTAACCTTCCATGAAAGCCTTCATAGATACTATTAAAAGAAGGAATAAAACTAATTTCACAATGATATCTTAGTTATGGGTCAATGAAAAGGTCCCTCCAAAACTATGGTATCATTTTTAGACAGGGAGATATGGTCTTCATTATCAGATGACTAATCCCATTAGACTAGTTAGGTAGGCCAAGAGATTTCTGTTCTTTGCAGAGATTTTTGTTCCTAAGAACGGGGGTCAGACAGAAGAAAGACGTATGCCTTTGAATGTAGCTGAATATTCCACTTCATAATGTATACCTTTCTTTGCTTCCCGTTTCTTTCTGTAGCACTCGAACACAGTGAGGTACAGAAATGCACAGAGAGAAGACAGTGATATTAAAATGATCCAGGAAAAAAAAGAGCAAGCAGAAATGAAAAGGTATATATACATTTTTATATATATGTATATTTATATACTATACTATTTTCCTCTTCTCATCCCCTACATAATTTTATATATTTGTTTTGGGGGGGTTTTAATTTGTATTGTGTTCTTTTAAAGGAAAGTGCAAGAAGAGGAACTACGGGAAAATCATCCATACTTTGATAAACCACTTTTTATAGTTGGTCGTGAGCACAGGTTTAGAAATTTTTGCAGAGTGATTGTTCGTGCACGATTTAATGCGTAAGTATGAAAATGGTGCATTACAATATATTTTTAGATCTTTTACCATTTATACCCTGGCAATGACTTTTCTTTAAAGTGATTCGGAAACCTGGTGATTCATCAGGTGGAATGTGATGCTTTGGTTGAGGTGCTTTTTCACTTTGTTCAACAGAAGAGTGAAGTGACCTCTAAAGTCTAGTTCAAGTTAATAAGAACTCAGCTCAAGCAAAAGCAGCAGCACTATGCACAAGTTGGGAAACAGATTTAAAGTTCAAACTAAGGAGTCTTTTTCACAAAAGATCAACGTGGTTAGATATGAACACTCTGGACTGAAATAATTGCAAGAACAGAATATTCAAGGATATAATCTTTCAATGTAGGGTAATAACTGCTTGATCCAAGGATAAATCTGACTGCCATTCTGGGGTCAAGAAGGAATTTTTTTCCTAGCTTGTTGCAAAATTGTGCTTCAAACTGGGTTTTTTGCCTTCTTTTGGATCAACAGCAAAAAACAAATGTGAGGAAGGCTGAACTTGATGGACGCAAGTCTCTTTTCAGCTATGTAACTATGTAACTATGTAACACTTACAGCATTGTCTAATATTCAGTATTAAAATACACTAAAAGAATAGGGGTGTTTTAGAAACAGAACTTAAAGGACCACTATAGGCACCCAGACCCAGTGGCAGACTAAGGGGGGGGGCGGAGGGGGCGGTCTGCCCCAGGTGCCACCAGGTAGGGGGGTGCCATAACCCTGGTCTGAGAGCTAATGGGGGACGTGTGAGCTGTGCCCCATGGCAGCTGGGGTGTCGCACAGCTCACAGGCAGAGACAAGCAAGCTGAAGTGGCCGCACGGAAGTTTGGGGGCGGAGCTATGGCCGGGTGGGGGGTGCCAAACCCAGGACCCGCCCCGGGTGCCACATGCTCTAGGTACGCCCCTGCCCATACCACTTCAGCTCAATGAAGTGGTCAGGGTGCCAGGTCCCTCTAGTATTAACCTTGCAGCTGAAAACAGAGCAGTTTCAGAGAAACTGCTATGTTTACACTGAGGGTTAATCCAGCCTCTAGTGGCTGTCTCACTGACAGCCACTAGAGGCCGCTTCCGCGATTCTCACTGTGAAAATCACAGTGAGAAGTTGCTGACGTCGATAGGAAAGGATTGAGTAAGGCTTCCCTGTGGGTGGTTTGAATGCGCGCGCGGCTCTTGCCGCGCATGCGCATTCGGCGCTAACAAGGGCAGGAGGAGGAGCGGTCACCAGCGCCATGCCAGGCACTGGAGAAAGTTTTAACCCCTTCAGCCCAGCAGGAGGGGAGGTAATGGGGGGGAGGGGAATAATGGAGGGTGGGGGGGGTGGGACCTAAGGACTACATAGTGCCAGGAAAACAAGTAGGTTTTCCTGGCACTATAGTGGTCCTTTAATAAAATAATTGAACCACACTAATAATTAACATTAAGTACAGAATCTTCAAAGTTTCCAAAATATATAGAAGTACAAACAAAAAACCTAATAGTACATAGATCTGGCACGGGGGCAGGGGGCAAAAGCTTGCCATGCCACTAACAAGAGAAGGCTGAGAAGTTGGCTGTGGACTGCTGCCTCAAACTTTTTTTTTTTCTAATAATTAAACCGTGTTGTGGTTTCTGTTTGCACAGTTGTGTATGACTAAGGAAGCAGGCAGGAATTGTGTAGTGCCATATCTAGACCAGCACTGTGTAGGTGTGTGCATGGGCTGCTGTTCTGTGTTCTCAATGCCCTCCAGACTTGGAATGTCCCATTGGAATATTTCCCAGTGGACTGCGCTATCTGGACATACCAATTAGCATGTATGATGTCCTTTGAGGAGTTTGCCATTGGCCCCAATGTGAGTTGGTGGGAAACAGTGTATAGATCTCTTGGGAATGTACAGGTCTCCTTCATACTGATAGACGTTATAGTGATATATGGTGCCTTGCAAATTCAGTGGCCTCAATTGGCCATCTATTTATTTTGCATTCACCACATGAGTAGGAACATCCACACTGTGATCTTTGACTTTTGTGTGCAAACTAGGAATTCATTTGTACTTGACCTCAATGTCAAATGTTACAAACCCTCTC
Source organism: Pelobates cultripes (assembly GCA_933207985.1). Classification (NCBI taxonomy): domain Eukaryota; kingdom Metazoa; phylum Chordata; class Amphibia; order Anura; family Pelobatidae; genus Pelobates; species Pelobates cultripes. The sequence continues at coordinate 284,865,752 of OW240912.1, forward strand.
CTGAGTGCAGAACACCTGCTGCATTTTAGTTTCTACACACACCAAAAACAGGTAATATACAATGCAAATGTATAATGGAAAGACATAGGGCAACATTGTATATATAAGGAGTGAAAAGATATTTAGTAGAAATTCATTCACAAACCCAGATTGATTGCAGGCATATGAGTATTGTAAAAAAATATCTTCGTATCGGTGTCAGGACATGTGGGAGAAAAGTAAAAAAAAATAGTAGTACAGAGTTTCTATAATACAAGTTGCACTTACAGGATAAAAACGAAAAGTAGGCACATCACAGTATAGTCATTAAGGGCAGGAAGACAGGAAGTGTTGTATATAGACGGGATGCAGTCCTTCTTGAAGCACAGAAGTGGTGTGGTAAAATAGAATTAAATACAAATAAACAAACATCAAAATGAAAACTCTAACACACTAAAAGCATTAACTTCTTCAGGGAAAATAAGGCACAAGTTCCTTTCCTCGTGATGATGAAATGCCAAAGAGTTGGTGGTTCGCTTTTAAGGCCGCCTGAAGACTCCCGCGGATTAGCAAAAGGCAAACTAGAATACTATACTTGAATCCAAACTGAAGACATATACATATTATACGTTGGGAAATAATAAATGACTAAGAAGAGAGTGGTGTGTAAAATTAAAATTGTCATAAAACATCATAGTTAAAATACACAAAAATATGAATAAAAAACTAAATATTGGAAAAAAGAAAGAAAAAAACTACCAGTAGGTGTCTCCTAATGAGATAGTATTACAGTCTAGATGATTATTGTCACAATAGGAGAGAAATAAATAAAACGTAACTTTTAATAGTAATTGTCTAAAATGAATGATAACACAATAAGAAGGGGTTAAAAACAAAGACCGTAATGTTCAGTCCTAAATACAATGTCTACTCTTGCCAGCACAAAAACACTCTTATCTAGCTGCTAAACTAGCAGAACTAGATAATTGTATCAAAATAAGGAGGACTAAGTGATGAAAAAAAGTATCTATTTACACAAATATATGCCGTGCAGGAAGGCGGTTGCCTTCTCAGTAAGCTGGACTCTCCTGCAGAAAGGTAATCAAGATCAGGAAGGAGGTTCAGCGCTGATAGGAAAACAGAGAATATGACAGAAAGGCAGCACACCTATGGAAAAGGGGAATCCCCTCTAAGCCCCTTGGAATACAATGGAGAGAAAAGCACAAATAAGGGTGCGCCTAAGACAAGTAGAATAAATGTATAAAAATATGTATCAGAGAGTCTTTTTATAAGTTTCTACTTGATGCAGCCTATTGTGGCGAAACGCGTATAGGAACTTTTTATATAATCTAAGTGCTAATAAAGGAATATTTGGCTATTATACATTTGGTTGCCACATTCCTCTTTCCACCTTAGTATTATATTACCTTCTTTTAGTATAATTTTATTATTTTACTATTTGCAAGTTTATTTTATTCAGACCTGACCACTACTACCTTTTTTCCATATTGGAGTACCAAGAATCCTAAGGTGGGGATTATACCACCCATACGCCATTCACCGAGCAGTACGTCTGCTCTATATACCGTGAGTATATTTTATTCTGTTTTTACATTTTATCAACTATACAGTGAGCACTATATTTTATTTTTTTACCTCGAGCTGGACTACTCCACCAAAGTACTCTGCTAAAGAACAAAAGAGGAGCACCGTATATCCTTGAGTGGGGATTATTCCACTACGTGCCATTTACACCAGAGCTGGATTTAAGCTCTGAATATTGTGAGTAGTTCTACTATTCTATATACAATATTATTTACCGTTCATACTATACCATTGGAGTTTCCCTTGTCTTCTGTTTTCTTCACATATCCATTTTGAAGCTGCGGATATACATCTGGGACTTCACATACCATTTTATGTAGCACTAGGACTACCTCCTGCATATGTGGATTATTTATATCCGGACTTTCTAGGTATCGCTGCTTGGACTCTCTGATACATATTTTTATACATTTATTCTACTTGTCTTAGGCGCACCCTTATTTGTGCTTTTCTCTCCTGCAGAAAGAGTCCAACAAAATCCATAGAGCTGCCACTAATAGGCAGGATATATTACATGAGTAACACCTAGTACCCCCAAGTTACAAGGTAAATGATTAACAAAAAAGAGAGGTGCTGTAGAAGGAGGGTAAGTGGTATTCAGTGATAGTGACAGGAAGGAGTGTAGCACGTTCCTATAGCTAAATGCAGCGGTTTGGTCTAACGTGCCTTCGTGGGCACCCCTTATTAAATGCCTGCTCTGTCACTAATCCCCCCACTAGATAGCAAGATCATGAATGTAAAAGAATTCATATAAATAATGGACTAAATCATTCAGTCACAGGATGTCCGTTTTCAGTGAGATAGCTGACAGAGTGTCGGCAGTGCTGATCAAGCACATGAGTATTGCCGACTTGGTGTCCTGAGCCCCTGACGCTAGCGTTTCGCCCAGGTTGCTCATCAGAGGAGCCCCTCTGATGAGCAACCTGGGCGAAACGCTAGCGTCAGTGACTACGTGACTATGCTGTGATGTGATGTGCATACTTTTCGTTTATATCCTGTAAGTGCAACCAGGGTTGGACTGGGAATGAAAAGCAGCCCTGAAAAAAAAAAATTCGATACCGGCCCCATAATGCATTGCGTCAGCATAGTGTGCAGATATGAAAGGGGAAGAAAAAATGAAAACTATCACTCAAACGTGAAAGAAAGAACTCATAGGGCTTCAAAATAAACAAAAGAGCGGATTTGTTGTAAGCAGATGTGCATTTGCATATAATCCAATGTTTCAGTCCAACTACATTGACATATTAAGGAAAGTTTCAAAACTGGCCTGAAATTGTGAATGTATGTTATTGCACAGCAGTAAAAAAAAATGACATTATCTTGCTTATTTTGAAGTAACAAGAGTGTGCTCTTCACTTTGGCTGACAACTGGATGATCTCAGTCAATGCCAATTTAATTCCCATAGGAAAGCAGTGGGAGGCTATGGCGCATGTGTGTGCTTCATCACACCAATCAGCATCTCCTCATAGAGATGCATTGTATCAATGCATCTCTATGGGGAGCGTTCAGAGCGTGGCGATGTTCACACTGTGCAGCACTGGACTAGGAAGCAGCTCTAGTGGCCGTCTGCGTGACTGTCACTAGAGATGTTTCTATGCAGCAATGTAAACATTTATAGTGCTCAGCATACAGGGACAGGCTATAGACAGAAGAAACCACTACATTAAACTGTAGAAGTTCTGGTGACTATAGTGTCCCTTTAATACGAAGTCTTTCTCTCACCGGTTGACTCTAAATTACAGGGAAAGCAGGAGACACAAGTGAAGATGCATTTTGTTTGTGTCTTTCTCCCCTAAGCCCCTTTCATGTGTCTCTTAGTCCCAGCCCCTGTGTCTCTTTCTCCCCTCTACCAGCCCTTCTGTTAGTCTCTTTCCCAGGCCACAGCACTTCTGTATTTCTCTATCCCCACAGCTCCTCTGTGTGTCTCATTCTCTCCTTCCCCAGCCCTTCTGTGAGTCTCTTTCCCAGGCTCCAGCACCTCTGTGTGTCTCTTTCCCCACAGCTCCTCTGTGTGTCTCATTCTCCCCTTCCCCAGACCCTCTGTGTGTCTCATGTTCCCCTTTCCCAGCCCCCCTGTTTCTCTCTCCCCAGACCCCTCCATGTCTTTTTTTTCTCCCCAGCCTCTCCGTGTGTCTTTTTACTCCCCTGCCCCTCCATGTGTCTCATTCAACCCCCTCTAGCCTTACATGTGTATCATTACCCAGCTACACCTCCATGCTTCTAAATCCATCCCCCTAGACATCCATGTGTCTCATTAGCTCCCTCAGCCCCTCCATGTGTCTTTTTAGACCCCCAGCCCTCCATGTGTCTCATTCGCCCCCCATGTGTCCATAAAGCCCCCTTCCCAGCCCTCCATGTGTCTCATTCCACCCCCTCCAGCCTTACATGTGTCTCATTAGCCCCTCATCCCTCCATGTTTCTCAATCCATCCCCCCAGCCCTCTATGTGTCTCAATCCATTCCCACAGCCCTCCATGTGTCTCATTAGCCCCCTACAGATCTCCATGTGCCTTATCTCCCTCAGTCCCTCCATAGGTCTCTATAGCCCTTCTCAGCCCTCCATGCATTCCTATACCCCCTCCCAGCCCTTCATGTGTCCCTATACCCCCTTCCAGCCCTTCATGTGTCCCTATTCCCCCCAGCCCTTCGAGTACTTAAGGAGCTAAGTGGGGAAATAAGTGAACCTCTGTATTTAATTTTTCAAGATTCTTGTGTTTCAGGTATTGTACCGGAGGATTGGAGGAAGGCAGATGTTGTTCCTATATTTAAAAAGGGTTCAAAATCCTTGCCTGAAAATTATAGACCTGTGAGCTTAACTTCTGTGACTGGGAAATAATTTGAACGGCTATCAAGGGATAATATTCAGGAATTCATTGTGAAGAACTGTGTTATTAGCAATAATCAGCATGGTTTTATGAAACATAGGTCATGTCAAACTAACCTAATTGCATTCTACGAAGAAGTAAGTAGAAGTATAGATCAGGGTGTTGCAGTGGATGTGATCTACTTGGATTGTGCCAAGGCATTTGATACAGTTCCTTACAATAGGTTAGTCTTCAAACTAAAAGAAATTGGTTTAGATGAATATTCTTGTTCTTGGGTAGAACATTAGCTTAAGGATAGAGTACAACGAGTTGTCAGTAACAATGGTACATTTTCAAGCTGGACAAAAGTGGTCAGTGGTGTCCCTCAGGGTTCTGTTTTGGGAACGCTTCTATTTAACATATTTATAAATGATCTTGAAATGGGCATTGAAAGCCATGTATCAGTGTTTGCAGATGACACAAAACTTTGTAAAGTAATAAAATGTGAGCAGGATATTCCTTTGCTGCAGAGGGATTTGGATAGATTGGGGGACTGGGCACTAAAATGGCAGATTAAATTTAACGTAGAGAAATGCAAAGTTATGCACTTCGGGGTTAAGAATGCACAAGCAATTTACACCTAAATGGTAGTGAACTAGGGATAACCACACACGAGAAGGATTTGGGAATTGTTATAGACAACAAATTAGGCAGCAATATGCAATGTCAATCTGCAGTTGCTAAGGCCAGTAAGGTTTTGTCATGTATAAATAGGGGCATAAATTCTCGAGATGAAAATATAATTTTGCCTCTTTATAAATCGCTGGTAAGACCACACCTTGAATATGCTGTGCAATTTTGGGCAACCTTTATCTGGAAATCTGTTCATAAACAGGGCTATACATAGGACACGAGGTCACACATTTAGGTTGGAAGAAAGGAGATTTCATCTAAGGCAAAGAAAAGGTTTTTTTATAGTAAGAGCAATAAGGATATGGAATTCTCTGCCTGAAGAGGTGGTTTTGTCAGAGTCTATCCAGATTAAACTGCAAAAACATAACATACAGGGATATAATTTCTAATTAGTGGGGTAATAGCTACTTGATCCAAGGAGACATCTGACTGCTATTTTGGGATCAAGAAGGAATTTTTTCCTATTTTGTTGCAAAATTGGAATGGCTTCAGACTGTTTTTTTTGCCTTCTTTTGGATCAACAGCAAAAATATATGTGAGGAAGGCTGAACTTGATGGACGCAAGTCTCTTTTCAGCTATGTAACTATGTGTCCCTATAGCCCCCCATCCCCATGTGTCCCATTAGTTCCCCCAGCCCCCATTAGTCCCCCCCAGCCCCATGTGTCCCATTAGTCCCCCTCCAGCTCTCCCGGTACCTTGCTGTAATGTGACCGAGCAGGCAGACCTTGGTGGAAAAGCTCCTGCTTACTGTACCCGGTCTGACATGAAACAGTTCTGTGCTCTCTGAGAACCCTTCCTGTCAGACGGGGTAGGGGAACAGAAGCTCCTCTACCCAGTCTGCCTGCTCTGCCACGCTACATTCTGTGACTGGCAGGAGGGGAACGCATCCCCTTCTGCCGGTTACTCTGTAATTGCGCTGTGCAGCCCGCGGGCCGGTGCGCACTAGGTGGCTGCACACCGGCCCGATAGTGTGCCAGCCCACCAGGAAATTTCTCGGTATCCCGGTGGGCCGGACCGGCCCTGAGTGCAACTTGTATTAAAGTAAACCGTTATAGAAAATCTGCACTAATATTTTTTTACTTTCCTCCCACATGTCCTGATACCGATACGTAGATCTTTTATTACAATCTTTTATGATATGCCTGCAATCAATCTGGGTTTGTGAGTGAATTTCTACTAAATACTTCACTCCTTATATATACAATATTGCCCTATGTCTTTCTATTATACCTTTGCAGTGTAGATTACCTGTGTTTGGTGTGTGTATACTCTTTTTTGAGGACCAGGAGGAGTTGTTTTTTTTTACATGGTGCCAGTATATTGGGATAACTTGTGTTTCTTTTTCACTGTAGGTGTCTCTGTTATACCCGGTGTATTTTTATAGCATTTTAATTTCTGCATGTTTGTAATGATAGGTGTACCAACAAGTTCCAAAAACCAAAATAGCCCAATGTTGGTTCTACTGCATATGAAGTAGCTCTATATCTTCCAAGGATGTGATATTACAACACCTGGATATATTAGGAGTTCTATTCCATCCAATATTTCTGTGGTATTAAATGAGAAATTCAGAGGTTAAAACATGCTACAGTTAAAGGGGCACTCGTTGCATCATAACCACATCTCATAGAAGTGCTTATGTTACCTGGAGTTTACTTTCACCATCCTTCTTTTCAATTGGTTTGACATTAGTGATGATAGCAAATTTAATCTAATTTAGGTTTTCATTTTATCTTGGCCATTTTATAAAGTCTTGCAGTCTACCAAATGTTGACATTTATATTGAAGGAAATAACACAAGAATGGAAAAGTCAGAGTTAAACATGATGCTTGCTCTGTAACCTTTTCAGTTATGCAGAGATAATTCAGGAATAATAGCTTTTGAATAGTGTGTGATTTTTAGTCTTAACCTGACTTTTAAAAGGTCACTAGAACCTTACCTGACTGCAAAAAGGCAAGAGTTATTTCCTTTGACTTGTAAATGTATTCTAGAAAATAAGTTATGTTGCCTCTATCTGGCGTATGTAAAAAAAACAGCTAGAGGAACACACACACTACATTGTACTTGGTGATTTAAAAGTATACTCTTATAGAGTCAAGTATAAATATAGAGCTATACATTCTGAAAAAAAATGATTTTGTAACATAACGTCATCATTGTAAGTCTGTCCATGGTTATACTACATGTAACTAACTCCTTAATGGCAAAAATTTTTGAAAATTATGTATAGTACAAAATACACACAGTATAGAAGTGGTTAACCTCTAAACCGCCTGGTGGTTTTAGTGCAGCGCTATATAGTGCAATATATTGACTCACCCTTAGAAATTCGGGGTAATTGGGATCATATATAAAGGAAAAATAAAAACATATAGTGTAATATTGTCAGCACAATTATATGGGTGGTGAAAGTGAGAGATAACGAACTCACATGGTATAGTGTATCACCAGCTCTTTCAAATGTCACTCAATAACCATAGGGTTGTGGCAAATGGCAGCTGACGTAAAGTGTATGATGAGGATGGTTCGAAACAGGTTCCTAGGGGCAGGGTGGAAGTTATGCAAAGCTTTAAAAAAAAAAAATAGCCCTTCATCAATGAGCATCAAGGAATAGACAACATTTCAGAATTCTACTAGTATATTAACTACATTAAGCTGTAATGGTTCTGGTGCCTATAGTGTTCCTGTAATCAAAACTCACGCAAAAGTTTCCTTAGAGGTCTAAACTGAAAATAAGGTGAATAGATTGGGCACCCCAGCACAACTATTATGTATTGTGTGTGCTTTACCTTGTTTTCGAGTTTGGGGAGAAGACCATAGCAAATTACCAAGGTCACCATCTGTTTCAGTTGATACGGCACAACCTTGTCTTCTGCCTATTTATTTGATATTCATTCTAAATATTATTTTAATCTGTTTTTGTTTTACATTTTGTACAGCTCAAAAACCGATCCTGTTACAGGAGCAGTGAAAAATACTAAATATCACCAACTTTAGTAAGTAGTACCACTGGTTTTATCTCAATAATCATACCAACACTTCAAAGCAGTTAGCCATTTAATTTCTTGCTGTTCACTAAATCATTTCATGGAAATAACATGAACAAACATTCCTTATGTGTGATATATTTTTAGTGATATTACATAAAAAATCCAATGCATCACATAATCATGCCTATATTAAAATAGAGTCAAAAAATATTTTATACTTTTTATAAATGTTTCTAATTACTTTATAAATAATCATATTACTTGTGTTATCCATCCAATGCTAACAATATAACAATAGATAGTGCGCTCTGTGCTTGTTGGAGAGATGTCCACATAGGATTAGCATAATTTCTTGGGGCATGGAGGGACCTAAATTGACAAAAGCTAGATAAATGTCCATGCCTCCCACCATTCGGCAGTATGGGACAGGTGGTGGTCAGGTTTTTGGGGGCTTATCAGTGAAGAAATTTGCCTCACTTCCACACTCATAATGGGAGGGAATGCCCAGAAAGGCCAACAGCCTCCAAGTTGGCCCCCAACACAGGAAACCATGCAGATAGCAACACCAAAGCATTTTCTGCACGGTCAGAGTGCCCGTCATATGCATATTATGAATGACCGTGGACTGCCATTACGTCAACATATTTATAAAGTGAGAAAGCATAACTTTATTATGATGGATATCATTGTTCACAAACACAAAAGTAAAAAAGAAAAAAAAAAGTCCACAAAAAACAGCCCAATAATTGTAATGTTCTCAAATAATATTTTTTCATTTAGTTTATTTTATTGTACGTTTGAGTAATAGAGAACTGTCATAGTATAACATATCTGATCTATCTATAATGTTTTTTTACTTGTGTTGTATATATGACAATTGTGGCTATCTTTTATATATTTTATTTTTCTTTTCAGTTACCAAGCTAATTTTTCTTTCTTGCTGGTTCATTATTTTTGCTTTCTTCCTTTATCTGCTTTTTTTTTTTTGGTCTTTTCAAGCCAACATAACTGATCTTCCTTTTCATCCACTCTCAATAACAAATCCCATGACAGTTTTTTAACACAATTCTTTACAGCTTTAATCTTTCAGGATTTCATCAACAAAACAGATTTTTAGCCATAAGGATGCCATACTTTGTAATGTATTTTACTCCTTATGTGGGCCTAATCCTTCTAATGGCCTGAAATTGCAAGGATTATTTTTATGGCAGAGAAATTGAATGCCAGCAAAACATGTTCGAGGTGGCTTGGGAAGACATAAAGAACACCTTAAACCATAATGTGCAGGACACTAGGAAATCCATGCTGTGTTTAGTTAAGATAAGAGTACACAAACTGCATAATCTAATCTGTGTGTAATACACAACAATTAACTGTAGGTTCGTTTATCTTGAACAATATATAGCGTAATGAGTAAGCTTAAACGTTACCATAAAGAGGACTTTTCATCTGGAACAAATTTGATGATTATATTACACATTGTGAAAATATTAAAACTGTGCAACCTTTTATAACCTTTTAAGAAAAGTATTTCTTGTCTCAATTTGAGGAGATATAATGAGTCTATTCACTAAGGATTATAAAAGCCAGTTAAGTTTTGGTGTGAAAAGTATGTTTACAGATACCCCACTGCAGTGTTTTTTTATTTTTATTATTTTTGCATAAAAAAAAATTAAAAAAAGCTAATGTTGTCTGGCGCCATGCAAAACAATCAGGATTCTTTTGTATGACTCTCCAGTCCATTCCGTTTTACACTTAGTGTTTAGAATCTAAACATTTTGTGCAGTGGGCAATTGTTACACCCATCAACAGCAGTAAAATCACAGTGTTTTGCTTTTTTTATCATGTCCCTTAATAAATCTGTTTTCTGTATGTTTTTTTCAAGGGTGATTGAAATAAGTCTTGTATGTATATATCTTCTTGGGTTAAATCTCACCAGGTTAATATACGTCTGTATTAACCAAAGTTACTAACACGCAATCTGACTTACTGTTTCTTCAGGTTTATAGTTATACAGTTACTGATACATAATAAAACAAGAAAGGATGTTACAGGATTATGGAACAGCAGATATTAATTGCTGGACTCCTGAAGAGAGAGTTAGACTCTACATTGTTAGAGAACAGCTGGACAAGAAGAACATCGTGGTCCTCTGTTCACTATTCTATATAGATGTGACCATAATGACGTCAGTGTATAACCCTAGCCATATAATGCCAATACCCCAAATCCACATTCCAGAGTTCTCAGACAAAGAAAGCCTTGTGACTTATTGATACCATCTGTTACTTATGTCAATCCAGACATCCATACCCAATATGTGAAGAACATAAAATATGTAATATTTTACATTCTCTCTGTTTATGGTTTGTCTTAAAACCATAACATAATATCACTAACCTATCCGTTCATACATCAGTCGCATCACAGTCATTGAGCATAAGGCAAGATGTAGTCACAACTTTCTGTTATATGAGTTCTTAGAAAGTGGAGTTTCTACCCTTATAACAGTTTATTTTACTTCAAACTCCCTGTTTCAGCTATGTATTGATATCCATATTAATTTTACATCATAACTTCTTGAAAACAATATAAATACATATAACAATAATAAATGGATAAAATAAAATATTTACAAAGTGTTGATCCAATAGAGAATGTAAAACTTTGTTTCAGTTTGTTTTAATAGTGCTAAATATTTTGCAGTTTACTAAAGTAAAGTTGCTTTCAAAGCAACAAAACTTTTTATGCTTTAGCCGCAACATTTCAATCTAGCTGTGTAGAACCGGAATCTGCAATGTTTACTTTTATCTTACACCATGTAGCGCACAGTGCCTAGTGAATGCTTATATGGTGTCTAACTTGTGATATTATTTTATTCCAGTGATTTGCTTGGGCTGGTCACATATCTTGATTGGGTTATGATTGTAGTTACCATATGTTCCTGCATATCTATGATGTTTGAATCGCCCTTCAGAAGGGTAATGCATACCCCCACTCTACAGGTAAAGTATTTTAGGAGCCTCTAAAGCTTAATTTAATGCTTTTGATGTTCGTTCCGCTAATCTCTAATACATTCTATTGTAGATTGCAGAATATGTCTTTGTGATATTCATGAGCATTGAACTGAATCTGAAGATTATGGCAGATGGCTTATTTTTCACTCCAACAGCTGTCATAAGAGACTTTGGAGGAGTAATGGACATATTCATATATCTTGTAAGTTAGCATAAATCTATCCTCTATCATCCTGTTTTCTTCATGACATTAATCCAGCAAGCTAATGCTAGATACAATCCGTCAAGTATCAAAGCTTCAAATGAGTGGAAATATAAATTCCTAATGCAAAAATCCATCTCTGCATAGCTTATGATCCAAAGACATGTCAGTTTTATATGCAGCTTGTTATATAACGCAAAAAAATAACAATCAAAAGTTTGAGTATACATTTGCGAAACTAGGCTTGGTTTGTGTTTATCACTATATAAATTAAATTTCTTGAAATAGTTATGGAAAACATTGATGGCAAGATACAAATCAAAATTGAATTAATATTACAGCAAGGTTTAGTAACTATAAGGGAAAGAAAAATTGAAGGGTCCAGAACTTGATCCAATGGGCCTGACCTATCCAGTTTGCAGAATTTAATCTCATAGAACTTGCCTAAAATAAACATTTAGAGACAATATTCAAGTTAATTCTTTTGCTGAAAAATAAGAAACAGACCAGCTAGCTTCAAATATGATTGAAGTACGCTATAAAGTATGCCTGTGCAAATTGAGCCTGCCATATACTGAAAAAAGATCAAGAGGTCTTCTCCCAGCCAAGCAACCCCAGGCCACCACAGTGCCAAACAAACTATAATAAACTATTGGCTGGTACTGTACATGCTAAGCTAATTAAATACCCCTGTTTCGAAGGCTTTTTCATTCATTGAAGTCTGTGCCAATCGCCATATGGCTCTTACAGCACTCCAACTGCTGTTTACTGTATCTCCAGTAATGATCCGCTAATTGCCTTGAAGGCTGGGTATCAAGGGAGTAGCGATTTAGTGCAGGTGTATTACCAGATGTTACCTATGCAGAGTGACAATTATACATATATCGTTATACGTTCTGTGACTTGTTGTATAGCACATCCCTGTGATAATTAGAAAGTAAAATGGACAATATTATTTGTTTAAAAATTTAGCAACATACAGTTAAATTGACTTGAGTAAAAATAGACAACCGTTCTGTTAATTTTATCTCCAAGGTGAGTTTGATTTTCTTATGCTGGATGCCCCAAAATGTACCAGCAAAATCTGGAACCCAGCTTCTAATGGTATTGCGTTGCCTGAGACCTCTCCGAATATTTAAGCTGGTACCTCAGATGAGAAAGGTTGTGCGTGAACTTTTCAGTGGATTCAAGGAAATTTTTCTGGTACGTAAAAGGAAAGTTATACGGTTAACACTTATAAAAGGAAAAATTTAAATTGTTTTATATGCAGCTACAAGGACAACTCAATCTTAAGGCCTTACAAAGTTAATAAAGAGTATAATGAGTATTATTCAGTTGGATAATATCAGTTGAGTATATTTTTCAATATAATATAAATAATTTTTTTTTATTTTTTTTTTTTGTGTGCATATCATCATTACATATGTGCCTGTCATGCCCCAAAAGCAATTGATGGGCTGGATATCATATCATGCATTGAAACACATTTAGGACATTTAGATATTACATGCACATTTTTAAGGGGTTAAGTTGAGTAGGTACTAGCTAGACACACAATACATATTAGTCATTTGTATGGCATTAGCTAAAAGCACGATTTTGATTAGATTTAGAGTAGGTTCAGATTAATGAGACATTAGCAATAGGAGAAGACCACTGGTGTCCCGGTATTGAAGCCCCACAGTCCCCCGAGCACAGTACTTTTGTGTTGGCTGTTATGTGCATGCTTGTTAGTCCCGCCAATTAACAGATTTCACTTTCGCCGCTGGCTCTGTTGTGGGAAGCGACCGCAGCCTGTCAGCAGGGTTCCTGCAACTGGGGGCGTCCAGGGAGTGCCATTTCACTTGTACTAGGCTTCGCGTGAGCCTTCAGCCTGTGTCTGCTTCTCTGTCACTTCTAGTGGTCAGTAACGGTCTGTGTATTCGTTGGGCTGCGGTGTGAGGGGTAACCTCGCAGGCGGCCGCGGGGACCGGTCCCGGTCTCCGGGTGCCAAGGCTTGGGAATCCATGTGCTCCATCAGGTGCTGGTGTAGTGAGGAAGCCCGGGGATAGGTGCATCTGGGGGTACCTCGTCCAGGGCCGACCACGAGGTGGCCATTTTGTAATAAAACTCTGGGTTCCAAAAGCATGGGAGGCGCAGTGGGATCGGTGAGCGGTGGTGTCGGATCCCTCCAGTTGGGACCGGGATAACCCCCGTCGGTCCATGGGGGGGGGAACGGGACCCGTGAGGAGTGTTTCAGTGCTGCTGCGTGGTTGCTAGAGTTGGAGACAGGACGGCGGCCGTCCATCCCGCTCCCCTCTCGCGTAGGCCGCAGGCCCCAAAGTTTCTCACAGCCTTCAGGGGCCTCAAAACTGACGATCTTGGGGTCAGCAGTAGCGCCCACAGCTGCCTGTTCACTGTGCTGCATTTCTGGCTGCTTTCAGGTGCGATGTGCCATGTTTTGCGTTCTAAATGGCCAGATTGTGCAGGAGCCTCTCCTGCATGCGACCGGTCAGCATGGCGGCCAGGCCCAGCCCCCAATATAAATAATTTTTAATATAAATAATAAATTATCCTTTCAAGTTTGTATACATTGTTTTTGACTTTTGCTGTCTTCTTCTGAGAGTCTGTATTTTCAATATATGTGTAGACAAACATAGCTAATGTATTTAGTACATTTTTAACTTTTTTATACCAAACATATTTTATTATAGTCATGGAAAATGTATCATGATTATTTTTTACAGGTATCTATTCTTCTCCTGACATTGATGCTAGTGTTTGCAAGCTTTGGCGTTCAGCTTTTTGCAGGAAAACTGGCAAAGTGCAATGATCCCCATACCCTCACCAGGGTAAGTTCTCAAAAGAGTCTGTATCTCACAGGACTATTATCAATTGACTTGAAGAAAAGTGAGTCAAAAGTGATTGCATTTGTTATAGCAAATGTAGAATTTAGTGTGTAGACCCCAATTAGTAGGAACATTGATTAGACTGACTATGAACATTTTGTTGTACATGCATTTCTGATAACAAACCTTGCATCTGTGTATAATATTAATGTGTTTAAATGAATATTCTAAGCATCAAAACAGAAGTATCTTAATTAATGGGTTTTGGTGTATATATCATGCCCTGGAGTCATGGGCATCCGCGGGGTAAAGGCACTTGCCCTGGATTTTTCAGCTTGTTCTGCTATTTTTTGTGTGAGATTTAAAATGAACTGCAATACCGGCGCCGGCCAGTGGGTGGTGCTCTGTATGGAGAGAGACAGGGATAGGAAGCTGCATCTTTTTCCAGCTTCTCTCTGCTGATTGAAACCGCAGGGGAACAACACAGGCAGCCAGAGACAGCCTACAGATCAGGTAAGTGAGGGATGGGGGGAGGGTTTGAGATAGACTATAGATTTGGGGGGGCAGCAGCCCATAGATTTGAAATTAGAGGCAGCAGCCTTTAGATTTAGAGCAGCAGCCCATAGATTTAGGGAGAGGCAGCAGGTCGTTGGGGCAACAGCCCCTTAGATTTAAGAGAGGCAGCAGCCCATGGAATTTGAGTGGGGGGCAGCAAGCCTTTAGATTTAGAGGCAGCAGCCCATAGGTAGAGGCAGCAACCCATGGAATTTAGAGGCAGCAGCCCATAGATTTAGGAGGGCAGCAGCCTATAGATTGGGGCAGCAGCCCATAGATTTGGGGAGGGGGGCAGCAGCCCATAGATTTGGGGAGGGGGGCAGCAGCCCATAGATTTTTTGGGGGTAGCAGCCTATAGATTTGGGGGGGCAGCAGCCTATAGATATATAGAAATGAACAGGAAGGGTCAGCAAGGAGCTGGAAGGTAAAGCAGCACAAAGGTAAAGTAGAAGGAGCAGAAAGGGTCAGAAATGAGCTGGAAGGGGCAGAAGGAGCACAAACATAAAGTAGGAGAATGAGCAGGAAGGAGCACAAAGGGACAGCAAGGAGCACAAAGGTAAAGGAGCAGAAAAAATCAGAAGGAGCACAAAGGTAAAATAGGAGAAAGGGACAGCAAGGAGCACAAAGGTAAAGTAGAAAAGGGAGCAGAAAGGGTCTGCAAGGAGCAGAAAGGGATCAGAATGAGAAAGGAGCAGAAGGGCGCTAAATAAGCAGAAAGTAGCAGAAAGGTAAAAGAGCAGAAGGGGCCAAGGATAGAAAACAGTGTCAGAAGAAAAAAAAAAGACTGTCAAATGAAGGAGAGGAAAAGGAGATTGGAGCAGGAAGGACAAATGAAGTCAACCCTCCACTTTATTCTGGACACCACATCATAAGGCTTTGGTACCTGGGCCAGGCAGGGAAACGCTGGACCTTCTCATCTCCAAAGGTAAAAAAATATCGGTGTTAATGTGTTCACTTTTATTTACTGAGTGTCAGGAAGCACAGAGTGCCGTTGGGTAGGGGTGTTGCTGATTGGCTAGAGCGGTCAGCTGGCACTCTAAGCCAATCAGTAGCTCCCCATTCATAAAAAAGTAAAAATATTTTATGAACCGGGAACTAGCGATTGGCTTAGAGCGTCAACTGACCACTCTAGCCAATCAGCGGCACCCATGCCTGACGTCAATCTGCACTTCCTGACACTCTGTTTCAGAAGCCAAATACCACTGAGCGACCTGGAGCTGGAGGAAGCCTTTGGGGTTAAACCATTTGAGAGCGATTTAACCCCTTAAAGGAAAGCGAGCACCCAGGGGCTTCCTGGCATCATAGCATTTTCATTTAGGTGAAGTTGTTATGGTGACCAGAAATGTCCTTTAATTTGCTTAAAGGAACACTATAGTGTCAGGAATACAAACATATATTCCTGACACCATAGTTGTGAAAACGCTATTCACCCTGGCTTTATGTGATAATGGCTATGCTCCTTCCCTTTCATGACACTGTCAAAAAGGTACCAAGCATGGATGTCATTACAATTATGCCCCCCCTGGAAAAATTCCTGCGGACGCCCATGCCTGGAGTGTCACTGCTTAATTCTCCCCCATTTAGGGAATAAATTACTTTAGGCAGTCCTAGCCACACTCCCCTACATAGGCAGGCGGCACATGGGGTGTGCAGGGTGTGCCTAATAAGAAATACTGAACTTGGTACTAGATACATCTTTTCAGTAACTATGTGATATTGTAAGTATTTTTTTACTGCACATTCTGATATAGAGATCAAATACAATGTTGTTTTTATTGCAAATGTATCAAGATGTAGTTATTTTGCAGGTATAATTGTATACAATTTATTATCTGAGGAATAAGCATCATATTTTAAAAGTATTTATGTAATGGATGTTTTTTTATTTATTTAATAGTTATTATAGAACCCCATGATACTTACTAGTTTATCAATTAATTAGAAGTAAGCTTGCAGACATTGTATACAAATGCATACACAGATACAAAAGGAGTAGAGAACCATGGGCTTTGGTGCAGCACCCACAGCAGTACTTATAAACAGGATTATTAACTAAAGTGAGAATTCAAGATGAATTTAAAATTAATTTCAAATTTAAGGTAACAGTAGCTGAAATGGAAAAATTGGCGTTAAATTTGAAATTCAACTTTGAATTCTCACTTTAATAAATAGCCCTAATAAAGTACTATGCGACATGGCCAGTGAGTGTAATACTGTCTTTTCTCTCTTTAGGAAGATTGTCATGGAATATTTAGAATAAATGTCCTTGTTTCTAAAAATCTAAATTTGAAACTAAAACCAGAGGAAAAAAAGCCAGGATTTTGGGTTCCTAGAGTCTGGTAAGTTTTCTCGGCTTAATTCATCCATGTACTATTTAAAGCTATAAATTATGACAAAGATAACATATGCACAGGATCATTGCAATGTGGCAAAAAAATCAAACGCTCCAGCCGAAGAGTAAATGTTACGTCCCTTCTAACTGATTTAAGCTCCTTCTAAAACCAGCCCTATACAATATCCTAAGTCCAAGCGTAATCTCTAATATGTTCTATAAATCACACTGTGGCAAAATTCAGAATATTACGTGGATGTATATTTATAAACTCCACACTTGAATTAACCCTATAATACTGTATTCACACTTCACCCACTGTATTAAAATCCTAAATCCACAACAATACCCTCTCCATGTGCTCTACAATTAACTTCAAATATGATGCATTAAATTGGTACTGTCTCAAACTATAAAATTGGAGGTGCTATATTACTCTCAGTATTGCAGGGGACATGGGTCCATCAATGAAATGGAGCCTAAATTAGACCCTGTACTTTTTAGAATCCCACATAGGATCTATCAGCCTCCCCATAGCAACACCACTGTCTATGCCATCAGTAATTTATCCAGCCATACGTGCACTAATTAATTCCGGATACATTCTCTATTAATGTCCTCCTATTCAAGTCATCGTGTATTTTCTACTGACATTTACAGAGCACTTCTTGCTTCTTTTAATAATACAGAAGCCACTGATGTTATACATAAAAGATAAATAAGCTATTCCAATTAATGTGTCTTCCTGATGATCATAATGATGAACCAGACATACGTTCCTTGTTTTCTATGCTGCTTCTCCTTTGTAACATTAATGAGCTTAGTTCTGAAGATCCTATATAAATATTGAGACATTTAGGCATGCACAGTTACTTGTTCCAGTTCAGGAAACCTAGCATAATGCCAGAGTTCGAAAAATGCAATATTATTCGTGGTTTTTATTATGTCAGTGCTAACCCTGTTGTATTGTTCTTACAGGGCTAATCCTCGTAATTTTAATTTTGACAATGTGGGGAATGCAATGCTAGCTTTGTTTGAAGTACTTTCTTTGAAAGGATGGGTGGAAGTTCGAGATGTTATCATACATCGTGTTGGACCAGTAAGTTTATAAACACAGGAAAACATTTGATGTATGGAGGGAAACAAAAGTATCCATATTAATATTGGTCTGTTCTTTTTTGTAGATACACGGGATATATATTCATGTTTTTGTGTTCCTTGGCTGTATGATTGGCCTGACTCTCTTTGTTGGAGTGGTTATTGCAAACTTTAATGAAAATAAGGTATGATGCATTTACTATTGAATATGTCATATTTATTTTTTATTTTTTTACAAAGCCATTGGAATTATTAAATAAGCACATAATCTACCCCAAAAAATGAGATAATTTTATTTTAATAAATCTTAATACATTTTTAATATTATTTTTACATAATGCATTTATGTAGTCATGTTGCGATCGATTTTCCTTGACAGATAATGTGATAGCAAAGGGTATTTTTGTAAGTAAAAATAAAAATGTGGTACATTTAGTGTGTGTTGTACTTCAAGAATATACCACATGTGAGAAGTATTCATAATATCTTAGAATGACAAATTTTAATCAAAAACAAACATACTTAACAAGAGTTGAATAGAAGAACAGTCCATAATATATCTTTGCTGCAGATTCTGACTAAATGTGATTTATGTCTCACTGAAGACATCCTTGTGTAGCTGGAGGTCTCCTTCTCTGGTAGCATGAGGTATTCGTAATAAGTGCCCATTATCCCATAAAACAGGCTATTACGCTTTGTTTGTTCTTGTTTGAACAGTTTCTATTTTGAGTGATCTTAGGGGTCTTAGCAGTGAATAGATCAAATGGTTACTATGGTTAGATGGTTAGATGGATATGATCCAAATCTCATTAAAGACGCATGCAAGAAGCAAAAATGTCACTTTCTCTTAATTCTTCAACCTTAGACATGTCCATTTTGATTTTTTTTATTACAGCCTAAGGATTTACAAGCTGTATTTCATTCTATTATTTGTATACCTTATGTTTCTATTTAGTTAGTGATTTAGTTGTCATCTTGGACTCATGGTTATTACAAAGCATCTTCTTTTCTTAAAATCTTGCATTTTATGTTAACTATGCGTTATATGTCTGTTGCTATTATCTAGGGTACAGCTTTGCTGACTGTTGATCAAAGGAGATGGGAAGATCTAAAGAGCAGACTTAAGATAGCTCAACCACTTCACCTTCCCCCTCGTCCAGGTATCAAAGCATCTCCATATATATTCATGTTCAGAGCTTATGTCTAGCATGTTGCCTGTGGTGTTAATTATTTCCACTTGTGGTGTGAATACGTAGACAGCAAAATATCTCTATCAGTCAGCAGAAAATATTAGCTATTTTTTGTCTACAAAGAAATAGGCTAAAAAATAGAAACCAGAAATAAATCGAAATAATGGCACTGCAAGCACTCAAAGTCCACAGGAGGTTCAAAGTGCACAAAACGAAAAGTAACAAACAGGGGAAAGGTCATACTAAACACCTAAAGCATTTTGGACCAGCAGGTACTTAGACATAGAAGTATCTCACATACAGGGCATATCTTTTAAATAGGCCACTCAATAAAAAAAATGGAGAACAAGCTCCACCACTCCACCACCTGTTTTTTCTATCTTTTCTTCATAACTAATGTTTTAGATATCCCTTTCTAGTTTTGAGAGCTCGCCTCTGCACCTTTTCTAGTTCTGCAATATCCTTCTTTAAAATTATTACTCACAATTGCACCACATATTTAAGGTGAAGTCTTACCATTAATTTGTAAACAGGGAAAATCATAATAGAATCATGTGAATCAAAATCCCTTTTTATATACAAAAGTACCTTACTAGCTTTTGCCACAGCAGGCCAGCATTGCATATTGTTGCCTAGTTTGTGATCTATAATTGTTCCCAAGTCCTTTTCATTTTATGTGATTCCTTACTCTGCCCCATGTAATGTATAAGTGGCGTATGAGTTCCCTAATCCAAAATGCATGTCTGTGCATTTTTCTGTATTGAATATCTCACCTTCTTAGTCTCCCATTTTATTCAAATCATCTGTAGAGAAATTACATAATGTTCAGACTATTTTCTTACCTAGTTTTGTTTTATCTATAAACACCAACAAATCACTTCAATATCATTAGATTAGATAGATTAAAGGAAAATTGACCCATGACAGCCCCCGAGGCCCTCTACTTGCCATTTTTGTCCAATTTGAGAATTTTCTATGTATAACTACTCTTTGCACTCTATCTTTAAGCCAGTGTTCTATCCAGGAACACATTTTTTATCTAAATTAAATGATTTCAGTTTTACTCATAACTTTTTGTGTGGAGCTGTATCAAATGCCTTAGCAGAATTCAAGTAGATCATATGTACTGGAACATCCTCATCTATATGTTTACTAACATCTTCAAAGAATGCACTTAAGATAGTTTGGCGTATCTTTCATAAAACCCTGCTGATTTGTGCTAATGGTGTTTTTATTCAAAATAAATGCCTGATTAGTATCCCTTAACAACCCTTCAAATAATTTCCCAGCCACAGATGTTAAATTCTGTAGTTTTGAGCTTGTGAACCTTTTTTTAAATATAGGCAACATATCTGCTCTTTTCCAATCCTCTGGTTCAATGCCTGAAAGAAAATAAATCTGAAAAATGAATAACAGTGGCATGGTTATATCTACTGTAAACTCCATAAGCACACAAAGGTGAATATAATTTGGACATAGGGCTTTTTTAACATCAACTTTATTTAATTTCTGAAGCAGTTTATCCTGTGTTAACCAATCACCTGTTTGGTGTATGATTTTTCTAACAGGGATTTGCAAATCTACAGACATAGATTCTTCTTCCCTATATACTGATGAAAATAATTTAGAATATCTGCCTTGTCCTCATGCTTCTTAAAGGACCACTATAGTGCCAGGAAAACAAACTTGTTTTCCTGGCACTATAGTGCCCTTAGGGTGCCCCCACCCTCATGGCCCCCCTCCCGTTGGTCTGAAGGGGGAGGAAGGGGGTTAAAATCTTACCTTTCTCCAGCGCCAGGCTCCCTTGGCGCTAGGGACTCTCCTCCTCCTTCGGACGTCATCGGCTGAATGGGCATGCGCGGCAAGAGCCACGTGCGCATTCAATCAGTCCATGCTTTCCTATGGATGCTGGAGTCTTCTTACTGTGAAAATCACAGTGAGAAGCGTGGAAGCGCCTCTAGCGGCTGTCAATTAGACAGCCACTAGAGACTGGATTAACCCATATGTAAACATAGCAGTTTGTCTGAAACTGCGATGTTTACAGCTGCAGGGTTAACCCTAGATGGACCTGGCACCCAGACCACTTCATTAAGCTGAAGTGGTCTGGGTGCCTATAGTGGTCCTTTAATTAACTCTCCAATCTCACTTTTCTTTACATTTTTGGTATTAACATACTTTAAAAAACCTTGTTCTCTTCTATAAGAGCTTTTCATTCATTTATAGCCTATCAATAGCATGTTTATACATGTTATAGGATGCAATCAACCCCTCTGATTTAATTGTTTTCAATACCAGTTTCTTGTCTTTTATCATTTGACTGACCCTTGTACTAAGCTTCATTGATTTTAATATGCTTCTTTTATATTTGTTCCCCAATGATATGTATTGAGAAATTTGCTTTTGTACAATTTGTTTAATGCCTTCCAATTATCCTTGGTGCTTTTGCCAGTGAATATTTTCTGCCAGTTGTATTGAAATAAGTCTTTTTTAAATTAAGTGTTTTTGTACAGTCCATATAATTTAGGTTGTTTTTTTTTTTTGTTGTTAGACTCAAATAATACCATATTATGGTCTCTATTTCCCAAGTGCTCCATAACTTTAATGTTTGAAAATAAGTCAAATTATTAGTTATGACAAAATACAGACAAGTATCTCTTTTAGTTGTTGCTTATACTGATTGAGACATGAAATTATTGTTTATCAGATTCAAAAACCTGTTTTCCTTAACTTTACTACTAGTCTCTTTGGCCCAAATTATCTCTCTGGGTAATTTAAATCTCCCATGATTAACAAATTAACCAGCCTTATTAATTTGAAATAGCAGTTATTTTGTATATTAGTTTGGTGTTATTTAGGAATTTAAAAATACATTTTAAAATGTCCTGATGTTTATCTTCCCACAAAAGGCAGAATTATGTTGTTGGCTTTGTTGCACTAGTGAGGCAAACTTAATAATAACGCAGTTTATCATTTAGTTGTTAGAGAAACACCACAGACAGAAAAAAACATGTAAACATTAATCGGAGCAATTATTCATGCATATTCTTTAGCATGATATAATATCCACTTTTGCAAATAAAAAAAACAATATAGCTTAACTTTACCTCTTTGTTTCTCATTACAAACAGGAAGTGATTATATGATTAATAGCATTGTACACCCCACAAACACATAGCAATTAACAATACCCATAAGTTAATTTATTTATGTGGCCCTCATTTACATTTTTGGGGGACACTGGCAATGGAAAATTGTACACACACAGTACTGCACACGTCCAGATTTTTTCCATATAATTCTTCATTTGCACTGCATACTCCTTTTGAGTTATCTCCTTGCTGTATCAGCAATTAATTTTTTTCCTTCACTTAAAATGATTTTTCTTTCATTGCATTATATACAGTACATAATAAATATTAATGTACAAACTGGAGTGTCTGCATTTTGTCTTGTATAGATAATGATGGCTTCAGGGCACGAATGTATGATATAACACAGCATCCATTTTTCAAGAGGACCATTGCAGTACTTGTCTTGGCACAGTCTGTGCTTCTTTCTGTGAAGGTATGTGTCTCCCATTCTGGAATTCCTCAAATCTCTGCTACACAATCAAATAAAAACTGTTCCATTTATTGTATCAAATATTGGGTCAGCATGTTAAGATCATGATAAGTTTAATGTGCTTGCAGTGTTATATATGCATAAACATATGTATGTGTGTGCATATAATGTAAATAACATGTAAAGCATACACATATATCTACAGTATAGTTCTAAATCTACAGCAAAGTGAAAACAGAGAACAGTTTAGTCTTTAACGTACATTTTGATCAGTGACAAATGCTCCAGTGTGGTTTGACTGTGCAGAAATGTCTGGTTGGTGTTAATAAAATCACTACTAATGTTACCTAACGTTTAATTACAAATATATTCATTGTAGTTTCTACAGCAGGGGAGTTTAAAGTGTAAGTAAATTGAAATAATATGGTATAATATATTAATATAGGTGATATCAGAAATCACAGTATATATATGTATACATTCTATAGACAGCATTGAGTCTAATTTAGTTAGAATTACATTTGTAACTAAAAGTTAGTAATGTAATTTTCATCTGACCTCATAAAATACTAAGAACGATTGGAAATGCTTGCAGAAAATATAATGTTGGTATTTTTTTTCCAGTGGGACGTTGATGACCCAGTAACGGTTCCTTTAGCAACTATGTCAGTGGTGTTCACCTTCATTTTTGTTCTAGAGGTAATATGCTGCAAAACATTTTGGAGGTAGGCTGATATTCAAATCAGATGGCTGAGCAAGTATAGTAGCAGAAATGTTTGTCTCACCAAGAGCCTTTAACCATTTTTGTCTTATAAGATTTTATGAAGCAAGACTTAAATATAGGCTTAAAAACAACTTGTTATTAAGCCTCATAGGCGATTTGTGACCTGTGCATTGGACACATTTCCAAGGAATTAAGGAAAATGTAATACTTGAGTTGGCCCTAGCTATTCAGCTATTCTTTCTATAAATACTGCTCCAAAAAGGTCAATTTGTTTGTGACCTATATAGCTGACGTCCAGCTTTCAGGTTACAATTATTGGAATTCCCTCTCAGTAAACAGCAAGCAAAAAGCTTCAAAAATATAAGATGAAGAGCTATGGTTGTGTATTGAATACCCTAGATTTTTCAAAGGTTGACAGTGTTTTATTTTCATTGCAATGCTACTGCCTTGTATATAGTTTTGTTTTCATCTACCTAGTTTACAATAAAATATAAAGTAGTATGCCCTTAATTACCCTGCAAGAATATTCATATTTGTTATCTATTCTGACCTTTATTCTTACTTTAAGGTAACTATGAAGATAACTGCAATGTCACCAGCTGGATTTTGGCAAAGTAGACGAAATCGATATGACCTTCTTGTTACTTCACTAGGTGTTATTTGGGTGATCCTTCATTTTGCCTTACTGGTGAGATATTACTTTATAAAAAGGCATGTTTTATCTGATCCTATTCCTAAACTATTTATAATTATTTAAATAGTACGCAAATTTTCTACAGTTTAATATACACTGTATAAAGTGTAGCAATATGTTTCTATTTTTTTTTTACAATATCTTAATTGAAGACAAGTATTGTTACATCAGAAACCTAAACTCAAAGTACAGTCAAAACAGAGTAAAATAGTCAAAGAATCAGTAAACTGACTATAAATCCAAATATGGATCAGATACATTGACCAAAAAATTCCTTAATGGATAATAGATTTGAACCACAGTATAGTGCCCACACCCCGAACCTGAGACTCCAGACACCAAAATGTAAATTGAAAAGACATGCATGAAGCGATCAGGTCCCCTCGTGGACATGCTGGATAAGAGAGGACCACTTTGCCACGAATCATTTTACTTTGCTATCCTATTGGTTATCTCCACATTTTTCTTATTTTGAAGTGTAATGCCAGGTGGATTTGGAGGGACAGGATCTGGCGTCTGGTATCATGCTATACCCTGATTTTAATTTGCCCAGCAGAAGGAAGAGTTTGTAACACTCATTTCATACAGCCTGGTAATTCCAACCCAACTAATGTGTTTTCTATGCTATGTTCTCCCTTTTAGCCGCCATCAGTGGCATTCATGGGGAGTCCGAGTTTTTCTATTCAGTGTAGTCTTGTGTTATTATTTAACATTTTGCTGTTATTAAATAGTGACTTTGAAAAAATGTAATTTTACTAAAAAAATATTTGAAAATGAATGGCATATTATGGCAAATTATCATTCATCATATTTGATAAAAATTTAAGATTTTTTTTGTTTTTTACAGAATGAATACACTTACATGATGGGTGCATGCATAATTGTCTTCCGGTTCTTCTCTATATGTGGAAAACATGTAAGTAAAAATCTTTCTTCGTGTACATGTATGTTTTGCTTTGGATACACATGTTCATTTGTTTGAATGGTACATGACATGCATGGTGAGAATAATAATGTGTATAAATTATTCCTGTGTGCTAGAATGGTAGTGAGTCTGATTATGTTATATACTTTATGCCAGTTTATATTCTCTCTTTTTTCCATAAATATCCTGTTGATTGTTATTTATACTTAACTCTCATCCCCACTGTTCTCATTTTTTTTTTTACAGTATCATGTTGGATTTTATTATTTAAGATATCTAGTCAAATGTAAATGTAGGAGATATCAGGCTCAGGTGTACTATACTCCATGAAGCTGCTAACATGTATGGTTTTGATAATGAATGTGTCTCCTGCAGACTCTGCTTAGCTTACTGCATGATATGTTCTACTGGATACTGTGTAAATTGTAGGTAAGAAATTAGAATTTTATGTGGGTGTTGGTGTTGCTTCATCTGGATACCAGGAGCTTTTTTCAACATTATTAGGAGTTGGGAGTTGGAGTCAACTGGGGACCAAGACAGAGTCATGTATATGAACCATCACAGAACAAAGGGAAATTGGGGGTAACACCCGGAATATGCATACCTAAGTAGTAGCGCTGCCATAATGACCAAAATATATACAAGATACAGATTAGGGTACGGCGAACACACACAAGAAAAATGGAATGTCAAGCCTTGTGTGGTCACAGTGACAGTGTTTGATTTGCAGTAGGTTGATCATGGGTTCTTCATCTTTAACCTGGGTCTTCGTCTTTAACCATTGTCGTCAGAGACCACTAAGGTCCATTTGCTTCTGGGTTGGAGTCAACTGAGGACAAAGATAGAGTCATGTAAATGAAACATCACAGAAAAAAGGGGATTTGGTGGAACAACCGTAACATGCATACCTAAGTAGTAGCGCTGCCGTAAAGACCAAAATATATACAAGGGTACAGAGCACACACACAAGAAAAATGGAATGTCAAGCCTAGTTTAGTCACAGTGACAGTGTTTGATTTGCAGTAAGTTGATCATGGGTTTTTCGTCTTTAACCTGGTTCTTCGTCTTTAACCATTGTCTTCAGAGACCACTTTGCTTCTGGGCTTTTCCATCCTGAGGTTGGAGCTAAGGCTGGCATCAAATTCATGACTGCTCCTGCCTGTTTGTAGCTGTAGAAGTTGAGGGATCTACAAAGAGATTGCATCCATAGATGATATTGACTTCCAAACTCATTGGAACTCCACAACTAAGAATGTGGAAGAACATTAATAACTCCTTTATTAATAAAACAATTATGTCACAGCATAAAACATACAACCCATGGGGAACCCACAATACATACATCTAATAATTCTACTTTTTTTTCTTTTTTAGAAGCATACGTTTTCCTAAATGTGCAACAGCTGGCAATAAACCTTTATAAAAGAGCACACTATTTAAATAATACGATACACAGATTAAGCAGAATATGTTACAACTATACAAAAACTTAATAAAACCTTTAAGATGGGGCAAGCTGTTTAAACACTACTAAACTTGATTTTGACAAGCTTATGTCTTTTGTGTTCTGGAGTAATATACCTGCTATAGAGGTCATATATTATTTGTGTCCTTCTGCTCCCGTTCTTGTGTTAAGCTAACATTTGTTTAACTTTCAAAACTGAATTAACCTTCAGCTCATCCTATTGTAGGATGCTAACATTTGTTTGACTTTCATTTGTTTATTGTAATTTCTACAATGCAAACCTAAGTTAATTACTGCATTACCTAATTCTGCACTAATAAAAAAAGTAAACTTAAGAAAGCTGCAGTTATTAACATATTAATAACATTTTGCATGCAGTCTTATTTTGTTAGAACTACATTGTTGTTTTAAAATATGGTTCATATTTGTTTGCAAAACTTTCTATTGTGATAAAATAAAAGAGCATCATTTTATACCATATTTCCAGTGAAGTTTTAGGCATTTCACTGATGTTCTTGCGGTGTATATAGGAATCCACATTTATAGAAAGACATTTTATTAAACATACTTCATATTTTCAAGAAAAAAAAAAATCACTGTACTTCAAAGACCTCTTTTATCTTTCTATGTAACTAGATTTCCTTCCAATTCTTTGAGAAAATTCCTTTGAATAACCTCCGTGCCATAATTTTGTTTCCTTCCAAATCGTGTTTCTTTTAAATACACATGCTGGGAGAAAAATAACTCCTCGCCATTTACTTTTATCTCTAAGTAGAGCATAAAATGGCTTTTTTATGGTCAGTTCTCATCATGTAATTTTGTCTGACATGATGTAGATACACTGCTTTATATTTTAATTTTGTGAACTTTGGTTGTTTAATATTAGACGTAAAACCTATTTCCTATTGCAGTATAATAATTTAAATCCCTTAGAAATGTATTATCCAGCCAGCCTCCAAAGCCGTACATAACATCACCTGCAGGAAACATAAAACAGCATCTGCTAAGCTGGAAAAATCATTGTAGCAAATCCCATTCATTTAAATAAATTATTATATGCGCACATAGTGATGGTGGCTTAGCTGCAGGGATAGCAGGGGGCTGCAGCTGACAAGAGACTGCAAGAAAGAGGCACGTTCTGCACCACATCTCCTGATGAATAAGTGGAAGGCAGAATAGCTTTTGATGGCTCAAATCTCTTTACATCTGCTCTAATGCTGGGCTCCTGTAACTGTAAGGGTTGCCATTGCATAACATCACATCCTTATACCCTTAATTATAGAAGCAGAGAAAGAAGGGGGAAGACTAACCACTGCACCTTTCTACATCACCGGGAATTATAAAGCCAAGCTTTTTTCCTCCACAAAAATATATGTTTTAAAAAGTGACAAAAGCATCCTGTAAGATGTAGCAGCATGGGATTAGCTAAACTCTACCATTACACTTAATATTTGTTTTATTTGTCACTTTCCCAAATGGATACATCCATCTTTATCTGATTTGTATAACTATTGCTTTACATTACTTGATGTCATTCTTACAATGAAATATAAAACATTCTTCCAGTTTCTAGATTTAATAAAGAATGTATTGCAGTAGATAAAGGAAAAGCAGTTTTCACCATAAAAAGTAGTAAAGTAAGTTTCTGAATGTGCTGTATATAGAAAGAAGCAAAACCTCAAACCCCTTAGTATGACATACCATATAATAAAGCAACAGAAACAGAATAATAGGACAGTTAGGTGATGCAGTTGTGCAGGCAAGCCACTATAGATGGGAACACTCCCTGTATCCCTTTAACGGTGCACAAAACCAAAACTGTATGATAACAAAATATTAATACAGAAAATAGGGCGCCACTTATCACAAACTGGATATTGGTATAATTACCCTCTTACTGGTTGGTACAGAAACCCTCACATGAAAAGAGAGAAAAAAATTCATAGTGCAAACTTTAATGTAACAATAGTAAAAATCTAAATAAAATATAGCACTCACATACAATATGGCACAATTGAAATAGCTCCTGACAAAGTCTGAAAGAGACGAAACGCGTTGAGCAGACCCCGACCCTGGAAGGTGTTTTCCGTCATCCGGTGTGATCAGCTCGGTTCTATTAACCAACTTGTGGAGCCTAAGGAATTACTACAGACTGGTACACCCGGGGATTAAGCCCATCTAGAGGCTACAGCTTTTATGCACATATTGAGATATATCAATTGTGCCATATTGTTTGTGAGTGCTATATTTTATTTAGATTTGTACTATTGTTACATTAAAGTTTGCACTATGAATTTTTTTTTCTCTTTTCTCTCTTTTCATGTGAGGGTTTCTGTACCAACCAGTAAGAGGGTAATTATACCAATATCCAGTTTGTGATAAGTTGCGCCCTATTTTCTGTATTAATATTATGTTATTATACAGTTTTGGTTTTGTGGCATACCAAATATCCCATGACAGACCTCTTGTCAAGAAAGGAATTAATCAGCCACTATTATGGTCAAGTCAGTGATGAAGAAACCTAGTGTTATACAGCAGAATTTCCTTTAATATATTTTATAAAGTATGTTCTGTGCAAAACAACAAACAAGTCTTTTTTTTAGGGGTGGGAATGCATAACAGAATAGATTTTTCTTATGATACAAATTCTGCAGTATTTTCCTTCTAAACATTAGTTTTTGGAATAGTTTAGTCTCACTCTGAGATAAATGGTATTTATGTACTTAATTTTATTCCATATGAAAAGTCATCTGGATGATCGTGTGTTCTTTATATTAGTTAATTCTTACAACTTTGTGTTTCCTTCCTCATATTTCTCAAAGGACATTGTTCTCATTAAAGGCACACTATAGTCACCTAAATTAATTTAGCTAAATAAAGCAGTTTTAGTGTATAGATCATTCCCCTGCAATTTCACTGCTCAATTCACTGTCATTTAGGAGTTAAATCACTTTGTTTCTGTTTATGCAGCCCTAGCCACACCTCCCCTGGCTATGATTGACAGAGCCTGCATGGAAAAAAACAACTGGTTTCACTTTCAAACAGATGGCAGGGGATAAGAAAATCTTAATTAAATAGGGCTCTCTTTACAGGAAGTGTTTATGGAAGGCTGTGCAAGTCACATGCAGGGAGGTGTGACTAGGGTTCATAAACAAAGGGATTTAACTCCTAAATGGCTGAGGATTGAGCAGTGAGGCTGCAGGAGCATGTTCTATACACCAAAACTGCTTCATTAAACTAAAGTTGTTCAGGTGACTATAGTGTCCCTTTAATTTGTAGTACACTAGGAAGTAAGTAACACACTGCAACTTCCTTATTTTTCAGGTCACCCTTAAGATGCTGCTGTTGACTGTGGTTGTCAGCATGTACAAGAGTTTCTTCATCATCGTTGGCATGTTTTTGTTGCTTCTCTGTTATGCTTTTGCCGGCGTGGTTTTATTTGGCACTGTGAAATATGGTGAAAATATAAACAGGTCAGCATGCAATCGATCAAATGTATTCATTATTAAATATTAAAGATAAAAAGGTAAATGATAAGGACTGATAGTTACAGGCATATTTTGCTAATTTTAATTAATTTTAATTAATCTAATCTATGATTGCTAAAAACGTCACCTTTTACTAAACTTTTGTTATAAGACAAGATGAATATAGAAATATAGAATTTAATGTTTTTCACTACAGTATTGGAAGCAAATATACTGATCACTAGAAAATAAATTAGTATTATCCCTATTAGGAGTTAACTGGCATATAGAGTGAATGCTTTGTGTTGTATCTCTAGGCTTTTATGGGCCAAAGGTGAAATATCAATTTTCCATTTTTTTAACACAAGCACTTTTTGCACCAGGCCCTATTCATTAGCTGAGAGTTGTCAGCTGATGCTCTCTGTTAATGCTTTGTGGTGGTAGAGTTGGGGCTCCTGACGTCTTGATTTCTGCTATTTGTATAACACCTATAGGAACAGACACCTTTATGAACACTATAGTGGGAGGAATGCAATCATGTATTACTAATGCTGTAATGTTCTACTCCTGATTTAGACCCAAAGCTCACCCAAATCATTTTTTTTTAACCCTTTAAGGACCAAACTTCTGGAATAAAAGGGAATCATGACATGTCACACATGCCATGTGTCCTCAAGGGGTTAAAAGGGTTTTACTTATACTTTTTCCAGCAACAAGATTTAATATGTGCAGCCACTGCTCTGCCACCGTCAGGCTGTCTCATCTTCTCATTGATGGGATAGATAGATAGATAGATAGATAGGACAGGTGATAGATACGATGCGATAGATTAGCTACGATACGATAGATTAGATATGATAGATACGGTTGATTAGCTAGGTAGATAGATAGGACAGGTGATAGATAAGATAGATAGTATAGATAGATAGATACGATAGGTAGATAAATACCATAGGTAGATACCATAGGTAGATAGATACCATAGGTAGATAGGTAGATAGATAGAGACAGACAGACAAATATTGTGTTTTCATGTATTTTTTATTTTTTCTGCACAGGCATGCTAACTTTTCAACTGCGGGAAAAGCTATCACTGTGCTCTTTCGAATTGTAACAGGAGAAGACTGGAATAAAATAATGCACGACTGCATGGTAAGCATCACTTCCTTACCATTATAAAGCTATGGGTGAAATCAGTTACAAATTTTAAAGCCACACTCAGTATAATTGCATGTTTCGTTTGTATCATGAATGAAGGAAAACCAAATACAGCTGCACTAAACAGCCTATTTCATTAAAGCAATACATCGTTAGCTTAAACAATTTAACTGTGTAATGAAGGCACATTATAGCTCATTAACTTAGAATGTGAAAGTGGTATTTTAGCGTTTGTATTTTAATTATGGAAGCAAACTGTGAAGACACATTTTAATGGGCCAAAGAAGTCGAACCTTTTCATACTGAGTGAACATACACAATTGTTAGTTTCTGAGCTACTTCACATTAAGTTAAAATACTGGATAGAAAAGCAGAAAGAAGCGAGACTCAGCACTGTATAAACAGAGTCTTCCACCAATAAATATATCCATGTAAGCCTCCGTCAACTTAGCTATAGCTTTATATGCCGCAACAGGGTCCAGAGGTAAGTAGAGGGGCAGATCACATGACGATTTTATTTTTTATTTAATCTTATTCAAGAACAAACAAACACAATCATATTGTGTTTTAATGCTTTGTTTTATGCAATGTGGTATTATTGATGTATAAGTGCAAACAACAGAATCTACATAATTAAAATTTACAGATTGCACAATTAACATGGAGGATTATTTGAGCAAAATGTCTGTATCAAAGTGGGGATGTATCTGTGTGGATTTTCCATGGTTGTTTTTAGGTGTAAATGACGAGATATATTTGTTTGGAATGTCAGTGTATGGAATGTAGAGGTATGTGCATGGATTTGCGGTGTATTTGGATTTTAATACAGTGATCTCAGTATAAGTGAAATTGAGTGGAGCGTTTGTATATGCAGGACTGTTTGGGTCGTGACTCTGCGTGACTGCCTCTCCCTGAAATGTTGTCTTCTCATGTAATTTCCATATGTTCTCACCCTAAACTCTCCCTTATCCTCTCCAAACATATCTCCAGCTCTCCTTATTCTCAGCTCCATATCCTCGTCACCCTCTCCCCATCTTATTCTAAGCTCCTTCCCTTCTTGCTTTCCCACTATGTGTTCAATGAAAAAAGGCAGACTTATTGTAGTTTTCATGGGATTTTGGGTCCCCCGGAGACAAAAATGCTATTTCACACTATCTGCTCTTCCACCCCTGTGTAGGGGTAGCACATGTGAGGTGTAATGCACCACTAAGGGGAGACAAGAATGAAAAGTAAAAAACATAGAATATGCTGGCATATAAGAACCATTTGGCCCATCTAGTCTGCCCAATTTTCTGAATACTTTCATTAGTCCCTGGCCTTATCTTATAGTTAGGATAGCCTTATGCCTATCCCACGCATGCTTAAACTCCCTCACTGTGTTAACCTCTACCACTTCTGCTGGAAGGCTATTCCATTCGTCCACTACCCTTTCGGCAAAGTAATACTTCCTGATATTATTTTTAAACCTTTGCCCCTCTAATTAAAGACTATGTCCTCTTGTTGTGGTAGCTTTGCTTCTTTTAAATATAGTCTCCTCCTTTACTATAGTGATTCCCTTTATGTATTTAAATGTTGCTCTCATACTGTGCCTTGCAAGTCGCGGGAGAGCTGAGCTCATTAGAGCAAATTCTGCACTGTGCTTTTCAAGACCCGAGCCACTGCTCACTGAGTAGCTTCTCTGCCATTGCCTTTGTGTCTGCATTGAGATCACATGCCCACTTTAAAGTTGTGATTGGCACATCCATTCAGCCAGCCCCCAACCATGTACTTTATCCTGATCACATATCCTCTAACCATGACAAACCCAGTACTGATAGAAAACTAAAAGGAAAATGGTTATGATGAAAACAAATCTAAAATTGAAATTGTATATTTAATAATTAAAGTTAAGGTTATGTATTATTGTCATTAATAGAGCTTTCACTAGTTTTTAAAATAAAGTGAATGGGTTGTGGTGTATAGGTTGTTTTAATTTTATTATGTTGTCACTTATTAATTCATAAAGCACAGGAAGCACAATGCTATTCTAGTACATTATTCTAACATGAACATGAAACACATGACAAATAATGTAGCATTGTTTCAGATCAACAATTTTCAATTTTCCATTTATTGTATTCATATTAAGAATGTTTTCATTCACTGTGCCTTCTCCCAGAGGAGGGAGAAGTGGTCTCTCCACATCAATGGTCAAACAGATCCATCATTTCAAAAGCACACATTCAATTATGGGCACTTTTGTTTAAAAGGTGTTGTTGCAGATGTTCAAAAAACCCTCTTTTCCAGAATAATTTAATTGATTTCGTGTTCTATTAATACATATTGTTGAACTAAATAATTAATAAATACAGCATAAACACCAACTATTTAGCATTTTTATAGTTTTAAAATTCTTTACTACTTTTATACACATCTCAACAAGTTTAATCTCCTAGAAAAAGAGATACATTGTACTCTACTATACCTGATTTCTTTTACAAAATACAATGCTAAATTTTAATGTGTATGAAAAAAAGGGAAAATAATGCCATAAACTTTGAAAGCACTATAGCAAATGCCATAACCCTTAGTGTCCACCTTTGCAAAGGTATACATATAGGGTATTGTTGTACTCAGGAGACGTAGTGAAACACAATTTGGTGGAGAGGCATTATAAGGCTTAATACACACCTGCTGGATGTTTAAGTTTATAAATGGTATGCATTTATGGGGTAATTTTAATTGACAATCAGCCAAAATGCTACAAAATGAGATATGAATTCAGCAAATCAATCTGTGAAAATTCAAGTTTTAAAATTGAAATTGGCAGATATTAAGTTTGACACTGTAATATCTCAAAATCCTGTAAATGGTATACATGGGAGATAGTGCTATACTGAGTAGGTATGCAGTAGCACACATCGGATTAACAAAATACACTACAAAAATCTAATATTGTGTGTGTGAAAAACAAAAACATACAACAGACTGGTGGCAAAATAGACAAATTACTAGCACCCCTAGATAAATACCCCAGGGCCTAGTTTCTCAACCCATGGCACCCATACCTCAGGGGTTACATGCTCCAAATGCATGGGGTACGCCATTAGGCGGCTGACTAGGGGAGAATAGAAACAGTGGCAGTGAGGGAGCTGTAATGTTCTTGCTTTTTCAGCACTGCTCCCTTACATGCTCTGCGTTGTTGATGGGAACCAAGTTATGATGTCACTCCAACCCCAGGATCACTAAACAATGTGCGAGGAAGCAGTGCTGAGAGCGCCTAAAAAATTGTATAAAGCAATATTTTTTATTCCAATATTGCATATTGTTACGGAGGAGAATTAAGTATTAGGTGTCCTGTTTCACTGTTCTGTTAGTTCTTAGACGTCTTAATTTTAACAGTCTGACAGACTTAACATAATACTTCACATATATTTTACTCAAAAATCTAATATTTCATCTGTAGCATTCCAAACTGACAAGTAAAAACAATGAATACTTTTGTTAAGCTTATATTAAGTTATTTTTATTATGTTTAAATAAATATTTAATTTGGAGGCTCAGTCAAGGGATTTGATACAAATCAACTTGTATATCCCATGATTCCATGCGCATCTCAGGCAAACTTCCTACATTAGCTTCAGAATCAGCACTGAGTGAAGTTTGTTGTGCACTCATCTAAAGAATCATGATAAATATAAAATGATTTGATATATATATATATTAAATATACTAAACTGTGCATGCTAAAACAGTGAACAGCCAGATTCCTTCCATCATGACCACTTCAAAAAGCAGAAGTGGTCATGGACATTGGAGTAATCCTTTAAGATCGAAGATAGAAAATTACATCAATATCCATTTTAGACAAGGCAAAGTGAAATTAAGAGGTGAAAAATAAACTTTTTTTTTTTTTTTTTTTTTCTATCGTTGCTAACTGCCACGTACAAAAGACAAGATTTGTAATAATCATTTGCAGGAGCTAAAATGGAGGCCCCTAGTTTCAGGATAAAGAAGTGAGGATTTCTAATTTTAATTTTATTTAATTTTTATTTATTTATTTTATTTTTCACACCTCACAAATATGTATTAAATACAGATATAAATAAATATAATATTCCAAATCTTTTTAGTATATATTGGCCAAAGAATTTCCAAACATTATCCAATCTAAGATTTTTTTCAGTTCAGCTATTTCATCGAAACATTTTTAATTTCTAGTGTTAGTTAACGACCTTGACAATGTGTCCCATCTTTGCAACTGAATATGATGTATTTGTTTCAATTCAGGTACAGCCACCATTTTGCACTCCTGATAACAGTAGATACTGGGAAACAGACTGTGGAAACTATGCTGGGGCACTTATGTATTTCTGTTCCTTTTACGTCATCATTGCTTATATAATGTTAAACCTTTTGGTTGGTAAGTATGTACAAAGCCATGGGAATGTAAAAATAACCACATTGTATAAAAGTGATAAACATACAATAGCTGCATGTAATTATATCTATAATTCCACTAGTATGCATGTAAACGTTTAACACAGTTTTGTGATTTATTTATTTTGTGGTTTGATTCCAGCCATCATTGTGGAAAATTTTTCCTTGTTTTACTCCACTGAAGAAGACCAGCTATTAAGCCCTAATGATCTGCGACATTATCAGATAATATGGAACATGGTTGATGATAAACGAGAGGTAACGGTTTTATCTTATACATATTCTTTCTGTTCAAAGTGCTTTATAATATATGTGTAGTTATTAAACCAGTGGATCACTACACATGTCTCAAAATGAGTGTAGGATCCATTTCTTGGTACTTAAAAAAAAATAAAACTCAGATTAGAACCACCCAACAAATAAATGAATGGAACAACCAAAGGGGTTACTGATTTATCATCCGGGGCCTAACCCTTTGACAATTCAAAAGTTAATCGAAAAGAAAAACACTTGAAAAATAGATTTGGAATTCACTGAATTCAAATATATTACAGTATGAAAAGTCTTGATTTTTTTTTTTTTTATACAAATAGAAGTACCGGTTTAGTTACACTTTGTAATTGTAACTAAACCCTAATTCTACAGGATATAGAGGGTCGTTTATATTGAGAGTGAAGGGAGTAAGAGACTTGGTAATGGAAACTCTAATGTAACAATAATAGATTATGATTAAACATATTTTCAACTTTCTGAAATTTGGAACAAAGCACTGAAATAATACACTACAAGTCATAATAAAATTCTGTGACACTAATTTTTTACCATCATATTGAATTTATTGGGACAGCCGTTGGCATATATTTTACCTCTTATATTGTGAACATTTTAATAATTTTTTTTATATATATATCTATGTTACTTAGGGTGTAATTCCTACATTTCGTGTGAAGTTCCTCCTGAGGTTACTACGTGGAAGATTAGAGGTAGACCTGGACAAGGACAAACTTCTGTTTAAGCACATGTGCTATGAAATGGAAAGGCTGCATAGTGGAGGAGATGTTACCTTTCATGATGTGCTCAGGTAAACTATCATATATATGCGCATGGCAGTCTAGACATCACTGACAATAAAGTATTACATTATCTCCTTACTAGTTTTAAATTTGAGGTGGATAAGCATTTTCACTTAAAGGGGAACTGACACATCTGGAATTTACACCATTGAATAAACATTGAAAATCACCTTTGTTCATTTGTGTTAACCTTTTCCTTGTCATGCGCAATTTTCTGTTAAATTGATATTAACGATTTATTCTATGCATTATAAATTATTATTTATTTTTTTTGTCATTCTTTCTATTATTGTGGCAAAAAATTTACAATGGACAGAATAGTAAGCGAGGAGTTAAGTCAGACGGTAAATGGTATATACAACTGTAGCGGAGATGCAATATTCCCCAGGTTATCTCCGCTTGTAATCCAAGTGAGGCTCAGGAACAAGTAAATAATAAATCCATAGGCAAAGTTTCCAGCAGGTAAAATAACAGCAATCTCCCCACAGCAATCCCAATAACTGGACGACACACAGTTTCAGGAGCAGAACTGACAAGCCTTTAATCACAGTCTCCTTATAAAGCATGCTCCCATGCAAGGGAGGGATTTACAGTAATTATTACAGTAGCCAATCCTGTCCTGGTAACCTCCCACACATCCCCTCCCCTCAGCCAGCATCATAATCCCCTTAGCCAGCACACAATTCCCCCCGTTTCTGGATGTACCCCTAAACGTAGGGGTACCCCTTTAAATCATACATCCCCTGGTAGCCCTGATCTGGGTGAACAACATATCCAAAAATCACCCAGATCGGACCAGGGGTTCGGGAAAAGTATGGAGGGAATAAAATGACCGACCGCACGAACAGAGATAGCCGAATCCGGTTCCATGTGAATGGGCCCTGCGGTCGGTCCTGGCATAAGGGAATGAAATACACGAAAACCTCTAGCTATAGAGGCTAGGGAGGGTTCGCCTGAATCCCCTCGTTCGGTATTTTCTATCTACCGAACGAGGGGCCGTTCGGTAGTTTGGAACCGAACGGACCAGGGCTGTGGAGGTCTCAGCGGTGTTCGCCTACTCGAGTGTCCGATTTTAGTTCCAGACACTCGACGGCAAAACACCGCTGTTCGGGAGTTTTAAAATGGCCGCCGCCACGTGTTCGTTTGTCGAATGGCGGCCACCCCCGAGAACAAAGGACGGCTACTTCCTAGTCAATTACCCGTTCGCAACAATGTTGCAACGGGTAATTGAGGACACACTTTACACAGGGGAGGTCTGGTTGTTCGGTAGTTTCATTCGAATAAACTAAGGGAATGAAACTACCGAACAATCAAAAGAATACAAGGCTTTAAAACACATAGAAAACTAGCAGATCACACGAATGCAATTATTTCAAGGACATTTGTAGGACAGCCCAGTGCCATCCGCTACACTGCACCCCTTGCCCACAAGCCGGCATACACAGTCTGATCCAACACGGATCGGCTTGGGGATGTCCGGGGACTCACGGATCATTTTTCCAGGTCAGTTTGTCTCGACAACCCGTCGGCATTCCCATTCTGTTTACCCGGGCGGTACTGAATATTAAAGTCAAAAGGCTGCAGCGCCAAACTCCAGCATGGCAGCCTGGCATTGTCCCCAAACACCCGGTTTAGCCATACCAGCGGGTTGTGATCCGTGAGTAAGGAAAAGGGCTGTCCATATAGATACGGCTGCAGTTTCTTTAAGGCCCACACCACAGCCAGGCATTCCTTCTCGATGGCGGCGTAGCTTACTTCTCGGGGTAACAGCTTGCGACTGATGTAAGCCATGGGGTGTTCTCCGCCATCGGCTCCGACTTGGCTCAGTACGGCTCCCAATCCAAACATAGAAGCGTCTGTGTGGACAAGAAAACGTTTAGTTGGATTGTGAGCTGCCAAGACAGGAGCATTTATCAGTGCATTTTTCAGATGTTGGAATGCCTGCTCACACTCCGGGGTCCAGGTCACCTGGCGGGGCAAATTCTTCCGAGTAAGGTCAGTGAGAGGTTTGGCGAGGGTGCTATAGTTAGGGACAAATTTTCTGTAGTACCCAGCGGTCCCTAGAAAAGCTAACACCTGGGTTTTAGTCCTAGGAGTGGGCCACTGGGCCACGGCTTCTACTTTGGCTGGTTCGGGCTTCTGTTTGCCGCAACCCACTCTATGTCCGAGGTACTGCACCTCGGCCATCCCTATGCTGCACTTGGCCGGTTTCAATGTCAAACCAGCTTCCTTAATCCTGTCTAGAACCGCTCCTATATGGGCCAAGTGCTCCTGCCACGTATTGCTAAAAATGGCAATATCGTCCAGGTAGGCACAGGTGTAGTCTTGGAACCCATCCAGGAGTCGGTCTACCATCCGCTGGAAAGTAGCTGGGGCGTTTTTCATCCCAAATGGCATGACCTTAAACTGGTACAAGCCAAATGGGGTGACAAAGGCCGACTTTGGGATGGCCTCTGGGGCCAGGGGGATTTGCCAATACCCCTTACATAAGTCAATGGTAGTGAGGTATTGACCCCTGGCCATTCTGTCCAGTAGCTCATCTATCCGTGGCATAGGGTATGCATCGGACACCGTTTTCTCGTTTAATCTCCGGTAGTCTACGCAGAAGCGGGTCGTACCGTCCCGCTTCGGTACGAGTACTACCGGAGAAGCCCAGGGACTATCTGAGGGCTCAATCACCCCCAGTTGGAGCATCTCATCGATCTCCTTGCGCATGTTTTCCCTTACCGCTTCTGGGATGCGGTAGGGGGTCTGGCGCATCGGTAGTTGCCCTGGGGTCTCTACCCGGTGAGTGGCCAGAGGGGTGTACCCAGGTACATTAGAGAACGTGTCTCGTTTCTCCTCCAGCAGTTGCTGTACCTCGATGCGCTCCTGTGGGCTCAGCCGGTCTCCCAGTGTGACTTCCCCTACATCCCCAGACAACTGCCCATCTTCCAGCAGATCTGGGAGTGGTAAGCTGTCAAACTCATCAGAAGTGGGCGCACATATGGCGGTTACCTCCTCGGAGCGCTGTTGGTAGGGCTTCATCATGTTCACATGGAGCATGCGTCTCCCTCCCGTCCCTGTGCAGGGGCCAATTATATAGGTGGTGTCACATCTCTGTTCCACCACCCTATAAGGTCCCTGCCAGGCGGCCTGTAGCTTGTCATGTCGGACAGGCTTTAAAATTAGCACTTTCTGCCCGACCTGAAAGCTACGGTCCCTTGCTCCCCGGTCATACCATGTGCGCTGGCGGGTCTGTGCCGCCTGAAGGTTTTCCCTTACCGTCCTGGTTAATGCTTCCAGGCGGTCTCGGAGAGCCAACACATATGGTATGATGGGGGTGCCATCTGCGCTCCGATCTCCCTCCCAGTGCTCTCTTATAAGATCTAAGGGGCCTCTGACCCTCCTCCCAAACAGCAGTTCAAACGGGGAAAATCCTGTGGATTCCTGCGGCACCTCCCGGTAAGCGAATAGGAGATGCGGCAGGAACCACTCCCAGTCCTTGTGGGTCTCTGCGAAGGTTCGGAGCATTTGCTTCAATGTGCCATTGAACCGTTCGCAGAGCCCATTAGTCTGGGGGTGGTAAGGGGCGCTGATAATAGGCTTAATGCCACAGATCCTCCAGAGGTGTTGGGTGAATTCTGCGGTAAATTGGGTACCCTGATCCGAGATAATCTCCCTGGGTAATCCCAACCGGGAGAATATCTGCATGAGGGCATCCGTGACCGTTTCAGCATGAATGTTGGTCAGAGCCACTGCCTCTGGATATCTGGTAGCATAGTCTACTACCGTTAAAATGTACCTTTTGCCTGACGGGCTAGCTTTCTTGAGGGGACCTATCAAGTCTACCGCTATTCTGCTAAAAGGTTCCTCAATTATTGGCAAGGGGTGTAGTTTTGCCTTCCTCCGGTCTCCCCTTTTTCCTACCCTCTGGCAGGTATCGCAGGTGGTGCAATACCTGCGCACTTCCTGGCTGATCCCTGGCCAGAAGAAACTTTGGGTCAGTCGGTACCTAGTGCGGCTGACCCCTAGATGTCCGGATAGCGGAATATCGTGCGCTATCCGGAGTAGCTCTGCTCGGTACCGCTGCGGCACCACTAGCTGCCTCATCACTATTGGGTCTGACCCCTCAATCTGCTTGTCTGTCTCCCTGTACAAAAGCTGCTTGTCCCAGACAAATCTCTCCCCCTCTCCCCCAGGAGGGTCTGCTGTCACCTTGTCCCTGTATACCTGCAAGGTGGGGTCAGTCACTACCTCTGCTGCAAATTCGTTAGGAGGGGCCCAGGGGACACAGTCAAGGGAAGGGGAAGGGTCTCTTACCTGAACCTCCGGAGGTGAGTTGTAGTCCTGGGTGCGGGCCTGTTGACGGGTGACCACAGGGTGAGCTTCTCCTGTGGTGGATGTCTGGGGCTCAAAAGCAGATGTGAGCCTCCCCAGATCGTTCCCCAATAAAACCTCCGCCGGTAACTGCGGCATCAACCCCACCTCCACATGTCCTGCCCCCGCTCCCCAATGTAAATGTACCCTTGCTGTAGGTAGCCGGTACACTGCTCCCCCGGCTACCCTGACGGCCACAGTTTTACTTAGTCTCGCTTGATCCGACACCAGGTGACTCTTTACCAAGGTGATAGTAGCCCCCGAATCACGTAGTCCCTGTACTGCTTTACCTTCCAGGTATACGGTCTGCCTGTGGTGCTGTCTGTTATCCGCTTTGGCCTGGACTGGATCCGCCTCGTGCAGTACTTCCCACTGTTCCACGGTTGTTATGGGAATAGCTGACCCATATGGTGTGGCCACTGTATCTTGGTAGTGATGGGCGGCGGCTGCTCTTGGTGGTGGTGGTGGGCCGGGGCGAATCCAGGTTGAACGATCCCTCAGCTGGGGACATTCCCTTTTATAATGTCCCCACTTCTGGCAGTGATGACAGGGGCCGGAAGCGGGCTGGCGAAAACGTTGCTGTGCAGCGGGTGGTGGTGGTGGTGGCAGTTGCCTGGGTGGAGCTGGGTTGTAGCTGTTTCCCCCAAATGTTTTAAAACTGGTTTTTGGGGCTGCAGGTTTCTGCTGCCTGCGTGCATCCAAGTACTCATCTGCCTTCCTGGCAGCTTCGGTAAGGGAGGTAGGGTTTCTGTCCCTCACCCATTCCTGGACATCGCTGGTTACCCCCTCATAAAATTGCTCCAGCAACACCATTTGTAACAAGTCCTCCATGGACCGAGCCTTATTGGACTGTACCCACCCCAGAGCGGCCCGATGCAACTTGCAAGCCCATTCCACATGAGAGTCCTTATCATTTCTCTTTAGGTCTCTAAACCGCCGCCGATATGCCTCTGGTGTGATTGCATATCGGGCCAGGATCACTTCTTTTACTCTGCGGTAATTCCGAATCTCCTCATCAGGTACAGTTCTATAGGCTTCAGCCGCCTTCCCTGTGAGCTTCCCTGCTAAAATAGGCACCCACTCGTCTGGGCTAATACTATGCAATGCACACAGCCTTTCAAAGTCTTGGAGAAAAGCATCTATATCTTCCTCTGCTTCTATATACGTTTTAAAGGCTTGGTAAGGAATTTTTGTCTTACCCTGTGTGATGGTAGTTGTGGTAGCATTCCTCTCCAGCTGTTGTAGTGGCCTTTGACGCAGTATAAACTCCTGTACCTCTGTCATTGTCCTGGATATAATATCTGTTGTTGGATTCTCTCCATAAAAGGACAGCCTGAACTGCACTTCTCTCCGGAACTCCTCTTTTTCAGCTCCATCTGCTGCACTCTGCTGCTCAGGGATTACCCTGTCCTCCAGCTGGTATTCAGCCATCACTTCTGCAATGAGGATTGCTTTCTTTTTGTTGCTGGCTGCAATACCTTTCGCTTCCAGGAGATCCTTTAGCGTGGATCTTTTAAGCTTGGCATAATCACTCTCCATCCGTATTCCATTAGTACTTGTTCCCTTGTGAGTCTGGATCCCAGCGCTGCCAACCAATGTAGCGGAGATGCAATATTCCCCAGGTTATCTCCGCTTATAATCCAAGTGAGGCTCAGGAACAAGTAAATAATAAATCCATAGGCAAAGTTTCCAGCAGGTAAAATAACAGCAATCTCCCCACAGCAATCCCAATAACTGGACGACACACAGTTTCAGGAGCAGAACTGACAAGCCTTTAATCACAGTCTCCTTATAAAGCATGCTCCCATGCAAGGGAGGGATTTACAGTAATTATTACAGTAGCCAATCCTGTCCTGGTAACCTCCCACACATCCCCTCCCCTCAGCCAGCATCATAATCCCCTTATCCAGCACACCAATTCCCCCCGTTTCTGGATGTACCCCTAAACGTAGGGGTACCCCTTTAAATCATACATCCCCTGGTAGCCCTGATCTGGGTGACCAACATATCCAAAAATCACCCAGATCAGACCAGGGGTTCGGGAAAAGTATGGAGGGAATAAAATGACCGACCGCACGAACAGAGATAGCCGAATCCGGTTCCATGTGAATGGGCCCTGCGGTCGGTCCTGGCATAAGGGAATAAATACACGAAAACCTCTAGCTATAGAGGCTAGGGAGGGTTCGCCTGAATCCCCTCGTTCGGTATTTTCTATCTACCGAACGAGGGGCCGTTCGGTAGTTTGGAACCGAACGGACCAGGGCTGTGGAGGTCTCAGCGGTGTTCGCCTACTCGAGTGTCCGATTTTAGTTCCAGACACTCGACGGCAAAACACCGCTGTTCGGGAGTTTTAAAATGGCCGCCGCCACGTGTTCGTTTGTCGAATGGCGGCCACCCCCGAGAACAAAGGACGGCTACTTCCTAGTCAATTACCCATTCGCAACAATGTTGCAACGGGTAATTGAGGACACACTTTACACAGGGGAGGTCTGGTTGTTCGGTAGTTTCATTCGAATAAACTAAGGGAATGAAACTACCGAACAATCAAAAGAATACAAGGCTTTAAAACACATAGAAAACTAGCAGATCACACGAATGCAATTATTTCAAGGACATTTGTAGGACAGCCCAGTGCCATCCGCTACAACAACAACTTATAACAAATGATACTCCTAAGCAAGGCAGCCACTTTTCTTTTTTTTATAATACGAACACATGTTGTCAGGTTAGGTATTCATGAATGAAGTGAGGTTTACATACTAATAACATGGTCTGACAGGCTAATTATGCATGAGTGTTTTATGTAGCTTGTACAGGTGTTACTATTAATCACGATAGAACAGTATGCATGTGTGCACGTCTAAAAGTTAATCATGATGTGCCTGCATGAAAAGCTTTAAATGCTAGTTATCAAAATAAAGAGAAAATAAGATAAATACATTTGAG
This sequence comes from Pelobates cultripes, assembly GCA_933207985.1. Lineage (NCBI taxonomy): Eukaryota > Metazoa > Chordata > Amphibia > Anura > Pelobatidae > Pelobates > Pelobates cultripes. The sequence goes on from OW240912.1 coordinate 284,909,838, forward strand.
ATTAAGACATGCTGATATGAGAGAGTAGTACCACCTAGAGGAGCTCTACTGGCTACCGCCTAAGTGTTACCAACAATGGGCTTAGCGTTATGTAAAGAAAAAATGCAGAGTCCTGTGGTCATCCAATGCCTGTTGTCAGCAGGCCATGCTGAGGCAGGTGATCAGGGTGTTCAGGACCATCACAGGCTGTATATCTCGTTGCTGTCCACCAGCTCCCACCGTTACATACTCTCCTCACTGTGGTCAGGCTGAGTCTTCAGGGTTCCGTAGGGCGCTGGATATAAATTACTTATCATGCCCTATTGGGCATTATTCTTTAAGGTCCCCCCATCCCAGTCACTATGTAAATATTTTTTGTAGAATTAAAACGTACCTTAATTCAGCTCCTGGGAAAGCTCCGGGCACTGCTTTCAACACCCCCTCTTGACAGCATGGCAGCACAGCATATGTGCAGTCCAATCAAAGACTTCTTATTGAGAAGCCTTTGATTGGACCATTTAGCTGAAAACAATGCACAAGCTAAAACAGTGACCAGCCAGATTCCGTCCATCATGACCACTTCAAAAAGCAGAAGTGGTCATGGTCGTTGGAGTAATCTTTTAAGATTGACGGTAGAAAATTACATCAAAATCCATCTTAGACAAGGCAAAGTGAAATTAGGAGGTGAAAAAAACACTTTTTTTTTCTTCTTTTCTATCGTTGCTAACTGCCACGTGCAAAAGACAAGAGTTTGTAGCTATAATTTGCAGGAACTAAAATGGAGGCCCCTAGTTTCAGGATAAAGAAGTGAGGATTTCTAATTTTAATTTTATTTAATTTTTATTTATTTATTTTTATTTTTCACACCTCACAAATACATTTTTATTAAGTACAGATATAAATAAACATAATATTCCAAATCCTTTTAGTCTCCTTTTAAGCCATTGTGTTTAAATAAACAAATAATACATCTTAAATATTTTTACAGAGCAAGCAATAACATTAATGTTTTTGCTACTATATTGTATTGGTATTTTTTTAATTAAAGATGTTAGAAAATGCCTGACATAAATCTGCAAATACCCATCTACTGGCATGACACTAAATAAGGCATTAATATCTTCAGCTTTATTATATTTTAATTATTAGACCACGAGATGAATACTTACTAATTTTACACCAAACATCAAAATCCATTTGGTAGAGTAATACATAAAACCCCTGATTTTCAGATCAATCAATCAATCAACACATACTCCCAAATCATTTATACCATTATACAAGGAATTATATTATAATAGCCTACTCAAACTGTAATAGCTTACTGTAAAATAGCCTACTAAAAAACATTCACCTTCAGCTATTTACATTAAAACATATCAGAGTATTTCTAATAATTTAGCAAAGTTTATACACGCCTTTTATATCCACTGGAAGCTTGGCACTTATAATTAAGTGATGTGATGAAAGTTATTGTGGTGGAACCAGCGTCGCCACTGGGCATTGGAGAAGACTGATGCCAGCCTCCTGCCCTGTGACTATGGCCCCATGTTGAAATGCTTGATTTTCCCCTGCAAAGACCCGAAAGCCGGGTCATTCGGTACTTTCCTTATGTGAGCAGTGTTACACCAGATAGCTATGCCATGGAGCCCATTCATATAACAAAAGACTATGTGAAAGACTTTGGCTCCATGGCAATTGAACTGTATGTATGTGATCTGAGCGCCATTCAGTAATCATGTGCGCTCAGATCTAAGCTATCTGGGGATATGTTGAATGTAATAGCTGCACAGTTATATATTTTTATGTATTTTATTGTATTTTGCTACCATGTGGCTAATGGAGTTTTGCCTCTGTCCTTGGAGATAATTGGATTACTTCCCAATTATCACCAGGATAGAAGACTCTATGGAACTGGTTTTGGGCAGAAAAGCCATGCTTCATTTGGTCACAAAGGATGTTGATCTAACTTTTGACCCACTGGACCAATTTGTATGATTTTGACGTATGTTGATATTTGGAGTATGCTGATTCTGAAAATGTAAGTATGTGAATGTGATGCATACTTTTAAAGTTATGAATATTGTGTAAAACTGTGTATTTTCCTTCCTGTGATAATTATATTAACCCATTGTGTAAAGTAATTGTATCACAGGCAGAGGGGAGGATTTTGTGTGGGAGTGTCTGAGTGTATTGTACGTGTTTATTGGTTGTTCTTCAAAACCCTATGGGCAGTACTATGTTTGTAGAATGTGAATAAAAGAGGCTGTATGGGCCAGTACAGTCTGTTCTACTTCACCCTCAATTTGGAGTGCCGTCTCTTATTGGGGGAATCTGCTATAAGGGATTGCTATGCTCTGCATACTCTCTTGCTATATTCACTGCTAAGCTCTTGTAAGAGCTTGTTCCTGTCTTGCTCTCTGAAGGAGTCTGCGGTGGTTATGGTGTCGGCTGGAGTGCTTGGAGCCCTCAGGAAGCGCTAGGAGCATCCTTCAACGGAGGTACCCAGTCGGGGTGCCAGGTGATCTGTTACAGTTATATTGTAAGAAGTTAGAATTGGCATATAAAAATCCAAATAACACATTTGAGGAAATTGCTATGTTATGACATTTTGTTTACAATGGAATATTTGTTATTATAACTGCTTTCATGTGTACTGCTCACAAAAAATAAAGAAAAGGCAGCTGTTTAATAATGAATATCAATAAGTCCTTTTCACTCCATGACAACCATGAAAGTCTTTGCCCCAAGTGACAAGCTGGCGCATGTTATTGTTTTTTTTTTTCTTGCAGTATGCTTTCATACAGATCAGTGGATATTAGAAAAAGCCTGCAGCTGGAGGAGTTGCTGGCCCGGGAACAGCTGGAATACACTATAGAAGAAGAAGTAGCAAAACAAACAATAAGAATGTGGCTTAAAAAATGTCTGAAACGTATTAGAGCAGTAAGTGTCCTAAAAGAGAATGTTGAATCCTGGAATCATCTCAAAATCCTGTTGTCAGTACCGTTGTTTCTTACTTTCTGCCCCTTGAAATATGCCCAATACAAAAGTCCATAAAACATGAAGAAACTATAAATAATTATAACAGTAAAAAAGACCACAACCAAGAAGAAAACAACTCCAAATTGTATACTGACTCTCCAGCATAGGATACTAAGAGTCATGAAATATCTACCTGGTTGGCAGGTTCATGTTCAAGTCCTGCTGGACCAAGAAGGTTCTCCTCTGAACGGTGGCTGGCTTAAAATCCAGTGCATCACAGAGCAAATCCTCAGAAATGGATATTATTAGTAGCATAAATCTTTAAAATTATGATAATAAACATGGGTGAGCAACATAAACTCATGACTAACAGACTTTACTATTTATTTCAGAAACAACAGCAATCATGCAGCATTATCCATAGCCTCCGGGAGAGCCAGCAGCAAGAGTTGAGCAGGTTTTTGAACCCTCCCAGCATTGAGACAACACAACCAAGTGATGATATGAATTTAAATAACCAAGATAATGCACAACCAGAAGTAAGTGGAGAATGTGATAAATTATTGCTTTGATGTTTCCAAAGTGCTACATATACACAGAATTTAAAAACAAATGTTGTTATTAAAATTTCATACTAATAAAAATTATGGACTTGAATAGATTGACATTGAGCGTGCCAGTGTAACTTGAGTCTTTTCCTTCATATTTGTGTTCTTCAGACAAGTAGTCAACAGCAGCTGCTAAGCCCAACTCTTTCTGATCGAGGTGGCTACCGTCAGGATTCACTTGAAGCTGGTAAACCTCAAAGAAAATTTGGACAATGGCGTTTGCCATCTGGTAAGTTAACATATGTCATTGTCACGGTGTAATACCCCTACACGCAGAGTTTAGGATAGCAAGGGACATGACTAGGATATAACGCATTACTGGGCCTTCGAAAGGCCGGACTATACGTCAGACAGAGATAAAGCGTAATCAGAGACGAGCCAAGGTCCGGGTAACAGAGAGACAGCAAAAACGAGAACTAGCCAGAGTCAGGTAAACAGTAATCAGTCAGACAGGCAAGCAAGACAGGAAAGGGTTAAACTCAGAGTCAGGAACAAAGTCAAGGTCAATACCAGAAAATACACAGTAGATCAAGGAACGAACTAAAGGGTACTGAAACAGAAACCACGATAGGTCAAAGTGGATAGTGCTAGGGAAGTTTAAATATCATTTAATTAACATTTTATTGGCCCACATCATGCCTACGCCCCCAAAACGTGCATGTGTGGGGGTGCCGGAATGACGTGGGGCAATGGGAGCCTGAACCCACTTGTGTCTCCCACTGCCCCTTTAAGAGTACGCTAGTGACACGAGCTGCGCTCCTAATGCAAGGCAGGCCACGTGAATGCTCATTGCAGTCAGTGGATGCAGCCAGCTCAGAAGAGGAGATCGAGACGCGTGTGGAGGCAGGATTGGTCGAGCCGCACGGCTCGAGCTGAGGACCCTGGACGGCCCCCAGATAAGGTAAGTACCACCACACCACTCAAAACATAACACAGATATATATTCTTATAAAAAGATTGATTGATTGGTCAACCATTTCCACTCAAATAGCTTTCTAGGACAAACAATGCTGCACCCACACACCTATGCGACCACAATTTCATTATTAAAAATGTGACTTTTTTAGTTGGTTTCAGATCTTTAGTTTACTTTATTTCATATTTTAGTTAATAAACTTGTTGAAGAAATTGTAGAGGGAATACAGTTTTTTGGTTTGCAAACACAAACTCAATTTGCCTGAGGGTCACACTGACCAAAATATCTTCTCATATGGAGTTTGCAGAAAATAAAAATGATGGTCCAGGTACTCAAGGTAAATCCAAAGTGAGCAGGTTTATTGGAGCAGATGAAAGCAACATTTCTGCCTACAACAGGGCCTTTGTCCATCTGCTGAGCTGAAACATTGTCTTCATCTGCTCCAATAAACCTGCTCACTTTGGATTTACCTTGAGTACCTAGACCATCATGTATTTTTTGCAAATTACATTATGAAGATTGGCCAACCACAGGCCCTGTTGCACCCTGGGATCCAGGAGACTGCAGTATCCTTTACTGTAATTATATCTTCTCATATGGAGACCAGTTATCCTAATTCCAAAGGCACACAATTAAGGTCGCTTTGATTGTTTTCTCATATTCTCTGTTTTTGTTGCAAAAGAAAAAATGCATGCATGTTTTCTCTGGGGGCATCTACTAAAATGTTAAAACAACTATTTTTAAGGGATTGTTTCTTTAATTCTTTATAATCTATATATTCAATAGATTGAATATATGCCTACCCGTATGTGCACCTGGTATCCACAAAAGCATTTCTTTACTATATGACCAAGTTTTTTTTTTTACTAAACTGGGATTGTCAGAAACTGACCAGTATAATTAACTTTTTTATTTGATTTTAGTTTTTATATTTCAGATTTTATTTACCAAATCATCAAACTATGAAAAAAGATTGTTGTTGCTAAACATGTTTGGTTTTCATGGTAATTGTCCCATTATTAAAACCTTGACCCACAAGTGGTTTTTATTAATAGCCTTCAATATTATATATATTTGAACATTTTCTTTACAAATTCTCTTTCTTCCAGCACCAAAGCCTATAAGTCATTCCGTGTCTTCTGTTAACTTGAGATTCGGAGGTCGTACAACAATGAAGTCAGTAGTGTGCAAAATGAATCCTATGTCTGATGCAGTCTCCTGTGGTTCAGAGGTCAAGAAATGGTGGACAAGGCAACTTACAGTGGAAAGTGATGAAAGTGGAGATGATCTTCTTGATATGTGAGGACAAAGCGAAGTACATCGCATAAACTTTTTATACTGCTGAAAGAAAAGAAAAAAACACGCTGAAAGGAAAAAGTACCAAAACTAGTAAATAATATGAAGTTATTTTATACGAGAAACAAAACCTCCGAAATATATAGAGGTCATGTGCTAAATTGGAAAACATTTTTTACATTCTGATAAAGAAGCATTGGACACAGGCTGGCCGATAATATGTATAGTTTTTACTGGTGTATGCAATCTGAAGCCAAATCATGCCCCTCTGGAAAAAATGGAGGCAACATGACCTTGGCAGAAGTTTGTAATCTGGGTAACAAAAAAATACATATTTTATTTATACTGTTGTTAAGGTAAACTTTCATAAATGATAGGCTGTGTTTGTGTGAAAAAGAAGGGTATTTTAATCCCATAATTGATATGAAAGGGGCACTCCAAGCAGCATAACCATAGGCAGTAAATGCTGGTTTTTAAATTCCTGATTATGTAATTTTTTTATGAATCCTGGGTCCCAAACTCCACTTTTTTTTAATGTAATTTTTGGTCATTACAGTTTCCATGTTTAGCTGCCCAATTACGTTTGCAAGATAATTATGCAGTGCCTGCTTACATTATGATTGTCAGCCTCCTGAAGTTACTAGAGGTATTCTATGAGTGCACATGTATGCAGACAGCACTGTCCTGCTTAGAGTGCAGTGTCTGCATGTTCTCTGAGCTAATAAAATTTCAAATACAAATCCTAGCTGCTCGACTACTTGGCTGACTGAATGCAATACATTTGTGGGTAACTGGTGGAGTTTGCCCAGGATTTGCTAAAAAATTATAATAACAGGTCCATTACAGCTTCATTGCACCAAAACCACTACAGAAAGCTGTAGTGGTTATGGTGCTTAAGATGTCCCTTCAAGATAACATCCCATTTGGTTTACGAGTTCCAAATATAGATCATATAGCAAATATACAGAATATGGCAGGGAACACAAACAATGCCTTTCATGTGATTATACCTGTCTTGTATCCTATAGAGAATTTACAGGAAAGGCTTGGCAACAAAAAACAAAAATGTATAAAAAAAGTCTTTCAATTTTTCAAGTTCAATTTTGATGCACTGTGTGTGCACAGAATGTATAAACTTTTTAACATAATCACCGCTAAAACATTTTTATCACAGGTGTGTACATGCAGAAGTGTAGAGATCATATTAAGCAATACATATTTTTCATTCTTTCTTAACATGCGTGTGTAAAAAAGAGTTTCACCAACAGGAAAATGTGTATCACGGACCCTTTTTCTTATTCATACCTATTATATGTGCAATATTATATGTGACACATTTTTTGATATTTGGAGGGTTGTTTTTTTAAGTTACAACTTCTTTGGTGTAATTCATGTAAGAATTTGTTGTAGGGGGTCAAAAGCCAGGATATTTTACATACTTACCATAATTTTCTCTTCCTGGCTAGTATCCATGTCACCATCACCTATGGGTTAAGCTCTTTCCTCTCAGCTGATTAGGTCAGGGATATACACATTTTAAGTAAGGTTTCTACAAGGTAGGAAGGGAAACTTTTATACTGACATGGATACTAGCCAGGAAAAGAAAAACAAAGTAAATATGTAAACATGTTCTGTTTTCCTGGCTAATCAATGTCAGCATCACCTGTGGGATTGTAGAACACTTTTCCCAAAAGATGATGCAGAGGAGGATGTATCTAGGTGGAAATTCATAACAAAGGTGTTGGATCAAGATCATTCTACAGCCCTGCAAATAGTGTCAATAGAAGTCCCTGTCAAAGATAGCAATGATCCAGAGACAGCCTTAGTTGAATGAGCTTTAATTCCTTCTGGAATTGGTTTTCCTGACACTTTAAATGCCTTTTGAATTGCAGACGTCATCCACCTTCTTATGGTAGAGACTGAGACTGCCAGACTTTTATCCACATGAATCAGGAAAATTTCCTGATTTATGTGGAACTTGGCGATAACTTCTAGAACTCGGTAAAGAACTGCAGTATTTCCAGTTAGCCATTAGTTGAGTAAACAGAGCCTCAGAAGACAAGGCATGGATCTCTTATGCCCTTGTTGTATAAATAATAGCTATTAATAATACTGTTTTCAGATAATTGATCATTGTACCTTCAGGGAACTAAGGCTCAATCCCTTTCTAAGCTATTGTGGTGCTTCTCCAGTAGGTCAAAGAGATTGATAACTTTTCATTTTTTTTTTAAATAAAGAGGTTGCCCACTTGTATTGTGCCTTTCAGATTTTGTAGTAGACATGTGACATAGTCAGCTTTCTGGATCTAAGTATTGTATCTATTATTTTATTGGATACGCCCGTCAATTTTAGGATTTGTTTTTCAATCTCCAAGCCATCAGCTTGAACTAAGATGGGTTTTCCTGATGGCCTTGAGACAATACAATATTCCTCATAGGCAGTTCTCACAGGTCCTCCAATGACAGCTGGATTAAAGGAAAACAAGATCATCTGTGCCAACATGGGAGTATGGCAATCACTTCTACTTCTTTGTTCATGATTTTCCCTAGGACTTGGGGAATCTGAGGAAATGGGGAGAACATGAGCTAAATTAAATTTCCACTTCTGAGATAGGGCATCTTGACCCTGAACCTTTTGGGTTATTTCTCCTTGTTCAAAAGATGGGAAGTGTTTGTTCAAGAAAGATGCCATGGAATCTATTTCTAGTTTTCCCCATTTGTTGAATATCTTCCCAAAAATATCCGTATTCAATTTCCATTCCCCCGGATCTATATAATTCTGGCTCAGAAAATTATTAGGAAACCGTCTTTACAAAAATTCTGCCTTTCTATTGTAGATGGGAAGGCATGGCATCTCCTTCTTGTCCCTCTGTCATGAGATGCTTCTATTCTTTCAGGCTATCTCAGGCTGCAGTATATATATATATATATATATTTATATATATTTATTCATATTCTCAGGTGAAAAAGCTCACATTTTTACTTCTGATCCTTTACCTGGAGGCAGAGGAAGAGGAGGCCATTATGCAAGACTGAACGTGTAAGGAGGTAAATAATATTTTTCATCTCTAAGAAGAAAAGACAAAAGAATAAATAACCTGCAGCAGGAAAAAAAAAAACAGCAGAATCCAACATCACACAAGTTTTTGGAAGAAACAAAAATCCTGGTCCAGCTTTAAACCAGAGCCAACCTTAGCACCATTTTTATACAGATTCCCCATAGATTGCACCTTAAAAACGATTACACATAGGCAAAGCATTCAGGAAATTGACTGGCTGCCATCTTGTTTTTTTATGATCCAGAGAAACCTGTGGCACAGCTGAAACATAAACATAGTTCCGAAATTGGAACAGAAGAGCAAAGCACCAAAGTTGACTACCCAGCAGTTTGACCTTAGACAAATTATTAGAATAAAGAATATAGAAATGGCCTCCTTACCACCTGCAAGGTCACATGAATTGTGACACTTCATCCATTACATATTTTCCAGAGGGCAAATCTTTACGAATAAAATATAGGTTGTTGGTAACATAGATAGATAAATAGATAATTATAACAATATGTAAATCTTCAGCTACTATAAGCTAATATAGTAATTCTAAACCAGGGAGTCCCAAACTACTTGGGCTGTATCTAATTTCTTCTATAGCGAGAGATGCTGAACTCCCTTGAGAGCCATAGTGAAATTTACATCAGGTGAACTTTAAAAGAAAATGTTTATGCTGCCTAAACATCTGGGTGACAGAAATAAAAAGACCAATGCTCTAGGGCAGGAGTCTCCTTAATATCTTTCTTATTTCAAATTTGAATACTCCGGTCCTAAGAAGCAAAGGTTAACCCATAGCTAATGCTGACAATGATGAGACAGGAAATCTAATTTATCAATCACTAATTGTTGTAACTAACAGTACTACATAAACCAGATATTTCAGAATAATAGTGCTACTAGAAATGGACACAAACGAATGTTATGCTTTATTATGTTTATACAATTTATGAAAGTATTAGCTCCTAAGAGGACGCTGCAGAAATGCCAAATGTAAGACATCTATGACAGACAGATAGATTTAAAAACATTATTTTTAAAGACACAGAAGATATTTATGAAGTTATTATATAGAAAAAAAATTAAGTTATGTAGTATTTTAGCTAAACAGATTATATTATAGTAAACTTAAAGTATTAATTTATATTCCGGTTTCTGACTTGGCACTCACTAAAAGATATTGTTTGTAACAAACCATAATTTGCACATTAAAACTGCACAAATATAGGATTTATAAGATAAAGCAACAGTTTATAGTTAAAGCATCAATGTCAGTTCACTGAGAGGTATCAGAACAGATTTTCCTAAAATTAAGTTAATTTTGTTACCAGTCTTATTTGAACATCTGTTTGCTAAAATCATCCTCCAGAAGTAAGATTGGCTATATCAAAGCATGTAAAAATCAATTAGATATTTTTCAGTTGCTTTACTATTATTATTGGTATTTATATAGTGCCAACTTATTCCGCAGCGCTTTCCAATTTTATGAAAGGGGAAAAACTGACACGTTAATTACAAATTTTGGGTGAAAATAATCAAACTGGATAAATTATGCAACTTGTCTATTTTGCCCTACATTTATAAAAAAAAACAATATATTTAATACATTTATTATATTAGTATTTGATTGTTACATGCATTAAGATGACAAATGGTCACGGAATGTGGAATTATTACAAACTTGCATTATGATGAAATAAAGACAATAATTTGGTGTACAAAGGGCTATAATACAATTTACAGCATGCACTACTGACTATAAACACATATTAACACACTTCATCACAAATACAGAGAATGAGTATCAGAGACGTACCTGTTCAAAATTGTGGAGTAAAGGAAGATGACAAGCACCATAACCACTACAAATGATTGTAGTGGTTATGGTGTATGAATACTATGGGGCAACTCCTTCAGCACGGCTATATCAGGCTGATACATACAGATATGGCTGGCCAATAATGAGACACAGAAACAAGCTCATTATTGACAGAGAGCATTGTCTTTGGGTGCCATATGAAAATGAAAGGACTTCACTCACAGCCTCCATGTAACATAACCACTCTTGTAAGCTTTAGTGGGTATGGTGCTTGGAGGGTCCCTGTGCATATTTACTAAAGCATGCTGTATGCTCATTCAGTCACAGTCAAACTTCAATGTATTCTTCCTGGTTAGAGATGCCTTCAACATGGATGCTGTCCAGGAAATAAGAGGGTCTGGGAGGGAGGGTCTGCTGGCGATTGGCCGGGATGTGTCAGCTGACTGGAGTTCGCCGCGAACCGCGGCGAACCGTTCGCGAGAAGCTCGCGGACGGTTCGCGACATCTCTATTCCTGGTATATAAAAAAAAGTGTATAAACATGTTAAAATTAAATTAGCATTCATTTTTGTGAAACTCCTTTAATGATTTACATGTTTATATTAATTAAAATGCATATGATACATTTCATTTTTTAACACTGATCTCTTGAAGAAAAACTGTTTTTGAAAATGCAGTTCTTATTGATATCCCAAGAGGTCCAAGTTGATAATTCAATTTAGAACCGTTACAAAACAGTTATTTCTCTTTATATGCCACTTGCCTATGGCATCTCTTATACTTTTGACCAATCTAGAACCCATTATGGCACCTCGTGTTTTAATTGTTTTGAAGACTTATGATTGTATTTTCACTGTACATTATGCACAAGAAGGTAAGACTAGTATTTATTACAAAACTGACCTTTCCTTTAGCATCCATAAGATCAGTGCATAAAATGGCATTACAACAGTATGGCTTAACCAGAAATTAAATGTTCTACACCATAGATTGAGGAATGGACTCTTGGTTGCCATGTGTAAAGCATTTTAGTCCGAAAATATGTCTCATTATTTTTCTGTCTGATTTCATTCCTCACACTGTGCTAGTATAAAATGAAACACTCCAAAATTAACAATAGTGTTATTTTTTAATTATCAATCTCACCTAATAATTATTTTTGCTACTAATCTAGTCAAAGAGGCATTAACATAATTGTAGATACTTACAGTGCTTAAGGCAACTATTTAATAAATATTAAGTTGCTATGAGTCAATACATTTTTGACTAAAATATCAACTTGGAGAAACTCTCCTATTCAGCTGAGTTATTTTCCTTCTTGGTTATTATGGACTCGTGGTATCTCTGTCACCTTCTGGTGTCTTTGCAAATTTTGAAAAAACTCCAGGTGGTGACTTTTCTGATTTTAGTCCAGTGACCATGGGGGCAGGGGAAAGTAATTTTTTCTTACCTGAAACAGTCTCTCGCAGACGCCACCATCTTCTTCCTAGAGGTCCTCTTGATCTCCTGGTGCTTCATTTGCCAAGAGCAGACATCAATGCTGTACTCTTGCACATCCTACAAAGACTCCATAGAAAAAGGCTTCCCCCCACACCCCCAAGGGCTTGACAATGATGGCTGTGTGTACTTCACCTTATGTTTAACACATTTGTACTTGTGAGCTGTGAAAAATAGAATTATAAGGGAAACAAACTCACCTTTTTCATATATTAAAAGTGTTTCCTAGAAGGTAATGTACAGTTTGTAAGACTACCCTTTAAGTGCACATTTACTTTTATTAAATTAAAACAAATTCAAATTTATTGCCAAAGACTATACAATGTGCTGTTGAATATATAGAGACATACAAATCTCCCTACATAGAATCTAAAGTCACCATATGAATAATGTTCTAAAGTTACTCAACAAAATCTTGTTGCCCTGGGTCAATTATTTCAAACTCACATGAAGGGAGTGTCAACTTTGCTGTGACCCACACTATATTTGTCTGCATCATTATTACATTAATTGAATATATTATTTGTACGCCAGCATCATATGTTGCCCTCTTTTTAAATAGTGGTGAACATTAATTAATATTAGATACCAGAATGAAACACAGATAATGCAGTGCCTTGTCCATTTATGAGAAAACTATTGTGTCCAAACCTTTTTATTCATCTTTAATGCTTATTAGTTTGTAAAACTTGTCTCAAGTAGGATTTTCTGGCACCAGTGTTTATTAAATATTCCAATAGTCCATCCCATATGTTTCACTCTATACTAAATAAAAAAAAAAAAAAACAACAACAATAATTGAACTAAACCCAAGGCTCAAATTTGATGTATTTGCTCATGTAAAAGCTACCACATTTATAGTCTTTTGGTGAGATATGTTTTGATTTGACAGAAAGGCTGCTGTAAAATTGATGGGTATAATACATATTGCATCATGTGATCAATTTAATGTTTCTGAAATTAAGGACTTCTTTTCCAGTACCCCTATAATCTGTATGTATTCCGAGAGGTACAGGCTAGCAGCAACCTTTTGATTTTATCAACTAAAACCTATACAAATGACTGAAAATGATTATGAATTCCACTGTGCAGAATTATAGAAGAGTAATTATATATAGCTCAACCTAGATAATTAATGTAAAGCATTACATTAAAGCATTAATCAGACAAGTATGAGATAAGAGCTTTTATGAAGAAAACATTTTCAAAATTTAATTTTACACGTGAGCAGTAGAAATGGCATTCATAAGTAAGCAATATTCCTATTTCCAAACATAGTAAATTCTGTGCAAGTGGTGTAAACTAATGGACGATTGCCATTAGATTCTAGTAGTGCAGGGATCCATGTAACTAGAATGTTAATGGTAATTAGAGAGACGTATCACCATAAGTATACTTATAAATCAATGAGTTAATCCATTAGTGTGAGGACATCTAACATATACTGCTTTAGATAGCATGAGGAGTAAAATTTGGAAAGAGTAGCGAGTGGACAGGCTTCTAACCTATAAATAATACACTGATTATTATAAAATTGTTTATCAACCATAATTAGCATTATATTTATGACTTCAATACTTTACATATCCTCAAGTGTCAATTTAAAAAAATTATTTATTTTTGCACAAGTGAAAGTTTTCAGAGCAAAATCCATTTATTTACTAGATACTTAAATCTCTCTATGAATGTAATATAAAGTATATTTAAGAAATAGTAAATTATAGAAATAATGTTTACAAATGAGAAGAACACCAGTACAAAATATAATTAACATGATTACCACCTTCTTAGACTCATCTGATAATGCACATTATTTGTTCTGCATTAAAAGTGATTTTCCAAATGCATCATCTTCATTGACTTATTAGCCTACAAATTAATCTTCTATCCATGGCCACTATTGTAATTTTTGGACATGCTTTTACAATTATTTAATTACAAAAATTCCTAAAGACTTTATTGGTGACGTCTGTAGATCAATCATTTGAAAGGTTTTCTCAAAAATATGATATCATTTAAAAAGCTAATCCAAAAATATTATATCATTTGAAAAAAAATCCAAAAATATTAATTTGAGGCAACATTTCGATAAAGCTTGGTTACTTGAAAGATTACTACATATAGATATGTTTCTGTACACACAATGTAATCTTTAATTTTACAATTATTTTATAATCACATAGCAAAGTTTAGAACAATTAAAGTACTAACATTTCTTTTGCCCAAACGTCTCTCTGTGGGTGACACCAAGGATATTAAAATCATAGGCTCTAGCTAGTGAAAGTTTCAAAATGTCCCCATGATACTTTACTTGATTATTACCCAAAAAGAACCCGTAGTCCTGAAGCATTCAGCATAGTCAACCATGGGTACATGCAATCTTTCAGATCTTAATTGGTAATCATTCCTACAGAGGATCATGGAAACTGTATCTTAACCTGGAGAGCTGTTTTGAGTTGCCTCCCCCAGTCGTTAAGCTAGGGGTGGCCAAAACATTGTAAAATAACAACTCCCATTGGAAAACTGGCTATCTTAGTCATACGTTAAGAAGCGACTTGAAAGATAATTGGATAGATTTTTCATTTTGTTTGGTCTTTTCTGACAACATTATAGCATAGTAAGTTTTTGTGTTTTTCTTTCATACGAATACAGTATATTCCAAATAAGTTAGGAGTATTATTTTGACTAATTTATGTATTAAAATCACGAGTGCCAAAATATAGGTGCTAAATGTCTTGAATCTGGAGGGACAGTTATCATTTTGAGTCTCTGTCCTATCATTGTTTTAACACCAGAATTAAAGTTTTCATAAAATTTAGCATGAGGTTATTACTAAATGAAATCAAGCAATGTGGCTTCAGGGCATTTATGCTCATCCACAAGCTGTTCAGCAATGTAGCTGGATGCCTTGCTAGCAGTGTTTCATTCTTGCGTACATGGGTGCCAGGATGACATTCTGCATTTAAGGTTTTGCACATTACTAATGGGTCATTGATATGTAACCCAACCCACATCTCCCCAACCTGCACTCATACTTGCCATTATTGTCAGGAATGCCATGAGAGATTATCAAGACAAAGCTGATATTACAAATTAGCAGCAATGTCTTATTTCAACCCCCCACCCCACCCCACCCACCGAATACTGTGTTATTCACATAACAGCGAGTTTTGAGAAGATAAAATCCACCATAAAATATATCCAAATCTACACATATCAACTTACCAAAACTTACTGTTTAGTGAAGAAATCATCTGGCTATCCTTTAGTTTTCAATCATGCAGATAGAAAACATACACAAGCTTTAATATACTGTATATATTACTTAAATATGAATTGTTTTTCTTGTCACATAACTTCTGTTAATGAAGAAAGAAATTGCTAAATAAACTAAACAAACTGTGATGCACTTATTATTGCTTCTTAATCTCCTGTTGGTTTGTTTGTTTTAAGTGTTTTGTTTCTTTTCTGATTACTGGCAAAATGTTGTTTGTACATTAAATAGTAATGTGAAGATAATGTTTCATTTATGCTTCCTCTGTGACTTTATCTTTGAGAAGAAATTCACTGTTTTCCACGCAATGGCTCTCTTGTGTTGATAATCATGTTTGCAATTCAAACTGTTTACTACAGACCTCATATTTGTGTTTTGTGCACACAGTGCATTATGTTACACACTTCAAAAAGCAAAATCTTTTTCTGGTTATCTGTTGTAATAAAAAGTGAACTTTGTATAACTAATTTGTTCTCAGGCAGTGTTCTGTGAGAATTACAAAGTCAGTCAGCACTATGAAGAAATAAAATGTTCCTTGTTGTGCGTTCAACTGAATTTAATCTTTTATAAATGTTAGTAAATATGAATAAATATTGTATTTCTTAAACAATTTGCCTTTGGGTTTCCAATAAATTATTAAATGATGAGAAATGTACTTTATTTTCTTGAATCTCTTTTTTTACTGTTTCTTTAAATGTTAGAATGCAGAAGACAATATTTTCTTCACTTGACATTTTCTTATTTATCAATAATAAATGAGTTCTTTTTAAAAGTAACTAGTCACCCCTGGAGACATGACGTATATAAGAACATAAATCACATCTGCCAATTTGTATTTTCTTTTAACATGCAACAGTTTATAAACACGCACGTGTTCTGAAGACATTTCAAAATTCTTTTGAAAGCTAGAATATATTTTACATTACCCTGTATTTGTTATATAGCACCAAACAATTTTGCAATTACTATAAGTATATTGAAATCAGTATTCCCACTAAGCATTATTTGTGTGCAGTACAGCATTTATGATTAAATTAAGGAATAATGTAGCGGCCCCACTGTTGAGTTGAAAGGGTTAGAATTTACCATTCTAACCACATTTATGTCTTGCTGTGGTTAGTCTCACCTTCATGGCTGAGATCATCAGTCTTGATGATCTCAGCCAATCAAATTCTTTTCCATAGGAAAGATTGGGAGACTATTGCATATGTGCTGCAAAACGCTGCACTGCGCCAATCAGCATCTCCTCATAGAGATGCATTGAATCTCTATGGAGAACAGTCAGCGTCTACATGTAGAATGTGGAGATGCTGAATGCCAGTACTGTACAGCACTGGACTAAGAAGTGACTGTCTGAGTGACTTCCACTAGAGCTATTACTAGGCAACAATGTACTAGGCAACAATGTAAACAGTGCCAAAAGTGGTCTGGATGCTGTGTTCCTTTTGCACTTAGAGCTGCAATGTTAAACATTGCAGTTCCAGAGAACTGCAATGTTTAAATTGCAGCTCTAAGTCTGCCCTCAGTGGCTGTCTACCAGACAGCTACTGGGGGCGCTTCTGGAATTGACACAGACCTTTGGTCCGTTATCTGATGCTGGACGTCCTCACGCTCTGCATGAGGACCCCCAGCGTCAGATTTTTCCCCATAAGAAAGTATTGATGAATGTTTCCTACAAGGAAATCCTAATGGGAGAGCAGCAATGCATGCGCACCAGGATCGTGGGCGGAACCTGACCCAGCTCTGAGGGACATTGCGGCTGGATTCAGTGACTGAAGGGGTTTTAACTGCTTCAGCACTGATAGAGAGGGGGTGCGAGGGAGGGGGACCTTAGAAGTCTATAGTGCCAGGAAAACAGCCTTGTTTTCCTGGCACTATAAGATCCCTTTAAGCTGTAGTGGTTCTGGTGACTGTAATGTTCCTTTAATTTTATTCTGAGATTTTTATTTAGTGACTTTTATTCCTAGAAGAAAGATACATGTTAGGAGATTAAACTTTAAAGATTTGAAATGTTTGTTTAGGAAATCCCTAGAATTTGCAAGACACTACAGCATTGCTATTCATTGTCTAAATCCAAATTCTTCTGAGGTTGGCAAACATACCAAATAACAATACATGCGTGTGCGGCTGTAATCAAAATAAGTTTGAAGCCATGATTACATCTCTAAAACACACAGGCTATGTCTCACAGATGACAAAATATAGTATGAACAAAATATATTCTAATATAACTGGGAGGTGTTCTTTTCACATAAACATGCATAGAATATGCCTTCCATAATGATATAGTAACTTCATTAGTGTAATTACGGCAGTACTGGCTGTACAAGTGACCAAGGTAGATCCATTGGACCTAGGTTGCACTTTTTCACTTGGACTGAATCCAGGGCCGGTGCAAGCATGCTGACACACACATACAGACACACTGACCCAGGCAGACACACTGACCCATGCAGACACATAGACACATTGACCCATGCAGACACACAGTGGCTCATGCAGACACAGACACTGACCCATACAGGCAGACATAAGTAAACATACTGATTCTCTGACATACCTTACCTTCATTGCTGTTCATTTCCTGTGCCTGGCTGCCCATTACGTCTTTTCTCTGCACATTTCCTGTTATGCTCCCGCCCACTTCTCCCTACGTACAGGGGAAGGGGCAGGAGGAAGGAATTGTAGCGCCTGCATGCTGCCGCGATGCATGTCTGAGAGGGGGCCTAGCTGAGCGGGCTGTGGTGGATTCCATCGGACCTGTGTTCTACCGGGCGCTAGTGAGCAACAATGTAAGTGCTTCCGAGCGCCGGGTAAAATGGCCGTCGGCATACTCAAAATAATCTAACTTGTCAGGGCCGGTGCCTGACAGAATCTATTGTGGCACCACGGTTTCAGTATGGTAGAATTTGGCTGATATATTTAAAGCTAGATGTCCAGGCAGACTAAACAGAAACTATCATTATGTTTCAGGAATTTTCACATTTCTTCATATTCAATCTGGCAACCACACACTGAGATCATTGATATACTTATTGTATTTGGCAATCATGGTAAGTTTTCACAAATCTAACTCATTGCAACATACTAAAAGATAAACTCTGGGCACCAACGCTAGTTAGTTAATGCATTTGATTTGTTTTGGCCTTCTTTCAATGTTTTTTTTCTCCCTGTTCAAATTTCTTTAGTTCTGCTTAACCCCTTAAGGATGTTAGGACATTCCATGCTATCCTCCACAGAGTGGGCTTTAACAATGTTATGACAGCATGCAACATCTTACAATTTTAGTGTGACCAGGGTTAAATCCTTGCTCACACCATATTTTGTCTCCCCAGACTGACGGATATGCTGTATGTGTATAGCTTTTTAAATACCATCTACATCCCAGCAGCTGGGCGATCATGCTCAGCCACTGGGATTTTAACCCTGCCTTCATAGAGAGGGAAAGCTCCAGATTCTCCCTGCATGCCCCCTGCTTATTGTGATTGATGATGTGCTTTGAAAAAAGGGGAATAAGGGGCACACCCGCAACATACATTAGCACCTGGTTGGATACCTCCATCATGGACCGCTTCCTAGCTGGAACAGGGGACAAACCACAGTCACAGTGGCATGACTGGGGTCCTGGGACCGCTCCCTCCTGGAGCCAAATAGGGAACTCGCTCTAGCCACCCTCAAGCACTGGACGACACTCAGTCCTGGGAGCTCTAGTACGTACAAGGACTTTCCCTGTTGAATCCTCCAGACTAGAACAGTGATCAGCGATTAGCCCTTTCCCCTCCAAGTAACCAGGCGACACATAATTCTGGAAGTACAAGCTGGAATGTTTTATTCTGGCCAGATGGCCTGCTTTTATACAATTCTGAACACAGACAAGCACACCCATGACACTCCCACAGAAAACAGGATAATCCCTCCCCTATACCTGGGAGATAATGGAGTCAGGAACTGTACAAAACTCAAATATCACCAGCCACAAAAAAAACACACATTTCACAAACACCCCAAAAGCACCTTAAAAATACATTTTAAGAAACCTAAAAGTTAAACCCCTTGATATCCTTGATCTGGGTGACCAACATATCCAAAAATCACCTAGATCGGTTTAGGGGTTCTGGAATTTCCTGGAAGTCCTACTTTGACCGACCGCACACGAGGTTCCTTCCCAAAACAGTTCCATGAGATCAGGGCTAGCGGCCAGTCTAGTTCGGTAGTTTAAAACCAAACTACTGAACATAGTCAATAGTCTTACCCTGGAGTTTGTTTCCCTTGTTCGTGGGAACGTTTCCTTACAGACACACACTGCATCCCTTTCATACATAGAAACACACCTTGCATCCATTATGCATACAAATACAGATTCACACACATTGCATCCCTTACACAACCAGAAACACACAATACATCCCTTATACACAAACACACACGGATTTCTATCCCTTAAACAAAAACACACTGCATCATCAACATTAACTGGTATCCCTATACACTACATTCCATAAGCCACATACATTAAATTCCGTACAATAATATATAACACATCGCTCTGTGAGTGAACTCATGGGTGGAACATGTACGTGGACTTATGGGTGGGCCTTATGGGCATACTCACCGTCAGGCTCTGGAGCCCAGACCTTGAGCTGTGTAAGGGGCCCCAAAAAATGGAGCTGCTTCCTGTTCTCCCAGAACATTGAAGTTTGTGACCACAGTTACAAACAGCCTCCAGGGATCCTGTTCTACACCAGACCAGTGGAGCCAAACTGCAGCCAGAGCCCATCACCATCCTCATCTGGTTGTATGTAGGCAATCTAGTATATTAGTGACACTAATTTTTAATTTACCTCACATTAAAGGGACACGATAGTTCACAGAACCACTGCAGCTTAATGAAGTGGTTCTGGTGTATATAGCCTGTCCCTGCAGGCTTTTTAATGTAACATACACTATGTGCAGCACTGGTGTTAGTTCATATGGCAGATCATATGGGTGGGGCATTGTGATGTCACATGGGGGGTGGAGGGAGCAGCAAATCTTTATTTTGCCTAGGGCGGCAAAAATCCTTGCACCGGCCCTGGCTATCCTCTGCAGCAAAAAAAGATTCTATGTACAGGCACTCTTTCATCCGTATTGGTGCAAAGTATCAAGGTGGCCCATATACCTCAAAATATACAAAATACCAAAAAATGATACTGCACTCAAAAACTATAGATAGAGTTCATTACTTCATTTAATAATTCATTGTTATATTATATGGATATAATTCATTAATTGCAAAAAATTGATAATATATACACTTAAACCAAACAATATGTATTAGTAGACACAATACATTATGAGCCTACTAATATAACTCCATGTAACTAAAGATCCCTGACCACAGATTTGTGAATCATCAAGTTATGCTCTATTACTGTATCTTAGAGTCCAAAAGTACCATCCAAAAAGAGGGTAAATTAGAAAAAAAAAGGATCAAAAAATGAAAAAAATAAGAAAAAAAATAAGAAAAAAGTGAAAAAATACAAAAAGAGAAAGTATATACAGTCCCAGTGTGTACACACTACAATATATGGGTGGATCTTACCACTTTCTCCAAGGATATGGGTCCTGTTTTCAGGCTGTATGTGTAAATTGATGTATAAGTTGTGGTGCAATGGTAGATCCCTGTAGTCGTTGTCAATCTTTTATTTCTCCCAGATTGTACCTCACTTCTCTTGGAGGTACCGGATTCTCTCCTTCTGTCTGCTGGTACAGGGTCTTGTGATGGGCTGCGCGCTCGGGATCTAAAATATCCCTTCAATGGCCCTGCAGCAACTTAGATTAAAGGACTGCTATAGGCACCCAGACCACTTCAGCTTAATGAAGTGGTCTGGGTGCCAGGTCCAGCTAGGGTTAACCCTTTTTTTTTCATAAACATAGCAGTTTCAGAGAAACTGCTATGTTTATAATATGGTTAATCCAGCCTCTAGAGCCTCTAGTGGCTGTCTCATTGACAGCCGCTAGAGGCGCTTGCGTGCTTCTCACTGTGAAAATCATAGTGAGAAGACGCCAGCGTCCATAGGAAAACATTGTAAATGCGAGCGCGGCTCCTGCTGATGACGTCGCTATGAAGGAGGAGAGGAGGAGGAAAGCTCCCCGCCCGGTGCTGGAGAAAGGTAAGATTTTAACCCCTTCCTCTCCCCAGCGCCCGGCGGGAGGGGGACTCTGAGGGTGGGGGCACCCTCAGGGTACTATAGTGCCAGGAAAACGAGTATGTTTTCCTGGCACTATAGTGGTCCTTTAATATCAATAAAAATTCTCAATTTTTACAAAGGGGTACGATGGCCAAAATTAATCTCACTGAGCCTCACTTTTAATATTTCTCTGACTGCAAGTCCCAGAAGCCTCAAACAGTCAAAAGAGAGTGGACAATCCTGGGCAATCTCAGTTATGGGCTCTAAGACAGTGATGATTAATTTTGGCACTGCAGACACTATGTGCCTGTCTATGTCTGTGTGTACCTTTGTGAGTGTGCCTTTCTGTGTGCATGTGGGTACGTGGATGTGTCTTTGTATGCCTGTCTGTTTTAGTGTGCTTGTGTGAGCCTGTCGGTATGTGCATGTCTGTGCCTCTGTGTCTGAGACTGTGCACCCATCTGTACTTAAGCAATGCCTCTGCTCAGTACACAGTTTGACAAATGGCCTATAGTTAGTTTCAGAGAATAAGATTTTTTAGATTTTTAAAAACCTTCCAAAATTACCTTCATTCAATGTAATATCTTATCTCACACCTTTACAAATTATATATGACTTCTTAGGAGTTTTAATATTTAATTTATTTATTTTTAATTCTAAATTGCTGTCACACCATGTAACCTATTGCTCCTAAATTGCCTTTAGCAGTCATGCTGTTAAATGATCATGAGTCCAATACTTCTTATTAGTTCAATGGTGGTACAAAGGTCCATTAGTGTGATTGAGCAACAATGCAAAAGTAATTGGCTCACAGTGGTCCCCTTAATTTTATATCCAAATGCTCTAAACAATAGGGGTCTGCTCTGATTTGGTTCCTGACAAGATATTTTAATATTTTACGCAATTCAACACATATGACCAAATGTAGGTTATAATAAAGATGGCCTCTGGTTGTTGTGGAACTACAAACCCAGCAATACATTGCCAACAGCAAAGTAATGGAACAAAAGTATAAAATGTGAGTATGTACGTGTGTGTTGATAGAAATAACAGACACCGGGCTTCATGGTGGCCGAAGACATCTTGGGAGAGCTTCTCCACAAGTTACTGTTTCAAGCGACTTAATTGCCTCTCAATCAGCACAATAGATGACTTACCTGCTCCTGATATGGAGCAGAACATCCCAGTACTGTACCAAACAATGCCAGCATTTGAGTCTGTTGTCGGGTTCAGTAAGGTCTGGTGATGGCGTCGGACGGCCGATCTCCTGACCCACACATCATTGCCTCCTTGCAGTGACTCTGCATTGTGCTGTTTCCCTCCCCCATCTGGCCCGGTGCCCACTGTGCTGATCCTAAGCCTCTTCGGACTCTGCTTACCGTTTTCACTGCAGGTTGGAATAAAACTATACTCACAAAATGGTGGATGATCTCCTTCATCAGAGAGGCACTCAGAAACCAATCCCTCTTACAACAGATTATTAAAATACACTTTAGCTTACTTAGGAATAGCACTATTTAATTTGTCATCCACGTAGGACCCATCGATATTGGGGAACTGTATAGTAGTGGTAGGCTTAACACAATATGGTCATATGGTGGAACTGAATCCCCATACGTGTTTGTTGAGATAGAAGTAGCCTTATAGAATTTAAAAAAATATTTTTATGTGTGCGCTGTGCCCTTAACTGTATCTTGTATACATTTTGGTCTCTACGGGAGCACCAATGCTGAGAAAGGCATGTTCAGGGTGTGCCCCCAATTCTCTTTTTCTCTTCACTATATAACTTTGGAGTCCAGACCAGATTCCTTTTGGATTGAGCACCTCAGGCCTCCCCATTTTCAGATGCCCCTTTGTATGTGACCACAGGAAAGTATAAATTTGAGGAGGTTTTGCACAGTGATGTCACTTTAATTATATTTTTCATTTGATTTAGGTCAGATATATGATATGCATTGTCGGTATTTACATCAAAGCACTAGTTTAATTGTTTTGTTTTGACACTCCATTTTTTAATTGAGTTTTTTATTACATTAATTTTGCATTATGTATTCACAATGCTCTTACAACAGATTATTAAAAAAAAAAACTTAAGCTTATTTAGAGCTAGCAATATTTAGTTTGTTTTCCACGTTGGAATTAGTGTAGGACCGATATTGGGGAACTGTGAAGTAGTAGTGGACATAACACAATATGGCCATATGGTGAAACTAAATCCCCATATTTATTTGGCTGCTACAGGTGCTTCTTCTGGGGCAGAGGTGCTTCCTATGGACACTGAACTTTCCTTATAGAGATACATTGATGCATCTCTATGAGGAAATGTTGATTGGCCAGGGCTGTTTGACTTTTGCTGACTGTGCCTCTGATATGCCTCCTTGAAAGCATTGTGATTGGCTCACAGAATACTTCTGATTATGTCAACCAAGCAGGCAGATCAAAGGCAGAGGTAACAGCTGCAGACTTGAATACAAGTAAGATTTTACTTTATTTAGGATTGTGTGTCGGGTTCTCTGGGGGCTAAAAGATCTTATTTGGAGGGTGTGCATTCCAATTTTCACAGCTGGTCACCATGCACCCATGTACTATTTGGGGCATTGTTTGAAGCCGGCCAATGTAATTTACCCCCATCAAATCATATATATTTTTAAAGTAGACAACCCAGGGTATTCAATATGGGGTATGTCCAGTCTTTTTTAGTAGCTACTTAGTCATAAACACTGGCCAAAGTTAGCATTTATACTTGTTTGTGTGTTAAAAATGCAAAAAACAGGGGGCAGAGCCTAGCTTTGAAGCTGAATAGAGGTGCCTAATCCAAGCTCCTGAACTAGCTCACTAGTTCAGGGGAAAATACCCCAAAATCTTGGCACAAAAGCGTTTGGAGGTCCACAGCTGTGCTGGGGACACCCGGGTGAACTCATGGACACTTGAATCTTCTTTTTACCCACCCGGGAACCCAAAAACGTCAGCGGAAGCCTGTGGGGGACCAAGCAGGGGAGAGGCGGATGCTCTCCCCACTTGCAACCTGACACAAAATCCCTCACCCCTCAAATCTCCTACCCCCTAGGGGCCGTCGGGTGTTATCCTGGCCCTCGCTGGGCATCCGGAGCTACTTACCTGGAATGACCCGCCAGCGAAGCTCGAGCATCAGCAACACTGAGCTACGAGGCACATGCAACATGGTGGTTGAGCACTGTCGACAAAGAGCAAGCCAGCCCACACATCCGATGCACCACTATGGACAAGATGCCGACGTCGAAAGGAGCCTCGACAAGCTGTTGAGCAGATTCTAGGAGAAGTTACGAAACGGCGCACAGGCAACCCAGATTGAGCAGCGGGTGAGCAGGGTGACAAACAGCAGGGAACGAGGGGGCCACCCTCGGGCACAGCACCTAAACACACATCTCCACTCATCCACCATAGCCCACCCGGGCTGAAGGCCAAGAGGGATGCGACCCAGAGGAAACCACAAAAGGTTGAATGGCCGGACCTAACGTAACTATACAACAAGAAACAGGGTCAAGAAAAAAATCAAGAGCAGGAATAACAGGAATTCTTAGGAGTTGATACAAAACCTGGTCAGGATACTGGAAAACACGAGTCAAATACGAAGTCGATGTCAGAATACCAGAAATCACGAGTCAAATACAAAGCCAGGGTCAAACACAGAAAATCACAAGAGAATCTCTAGGAGCACTAAACGAGGTTCTAACAGAAACTACTATAGGGCAATGAATGGGGGCTAAAACAAGCTTTAAAGAGGCTTACCTATGTTTTGATAGGTCCACGTAATCGCTGCAATTCAAAAACAGATTAGGTTCGCAGTGATGACATGGGCACTTTGAAAGTGAGCGTGACATCACGTCCATATCTACATATAGACATCCTGCCATGTGGCCGTGTGTTTCAGTCAGATCGCGCGGCATGAGGATGTGTGCTAAGATCGAGTGAGGTGAGTAATACCACATCACCAGAACAACTACAGCTTAACGCAGAGAAAAGGCAGTGTTTACATTGTTGCCTAGGGACACCTCCAGTGGCAGTCACTCAGATGGCCATTAGAAGTGCTTCCTGTTTTGCAGCATTGACATGCAGAGCGTGGAGATGCTGAAGCTTCCTCATAGAGATGAATGAATTCAATGCATTTCTATGCAGAGATGCGGATTGGGGCAGAGCACTGTTTTCATAGCCATAGTCTTGTCCAGGTGTGATGATCTCAGCCAAGGGGGTGGAGCGTGAGCAAGGCCAGCTAAAACTGGAACCATGCCACGCTGGAAAACCAGAGGTAAGTGGTGAGTAAACCACCTTTTTAACTGGAGGTAACCTAATTTGATATTTAGTATTTGTATTCTGGACACTATAGTGTCCCTTTAATGCAAGCTCCACTTTCTTTGTTTATATAACAGAGTGTGAAGCTTATCTTAAGCTCCACCCTTTGTCAAGATTTGTCAAGCGTAGAAAAATACATAAGACAAAATAGTCCCTACTTTGTTTTATGTTTGAAAGAAAACTAAATCAGAAATGAATTAAAGAAGTACATATTCTAAAAGAGAAGGTATTTTTTATTTATTTTATTTTTTATTTTTTTAATAATTGTATTCTTCAATGGCACAGGCAGAGCATCGGACACTAAAGAGAAAGAGACGAAACAATAGGAGAAAGTCAATTTTTTTTGGTGACAGAGCCACCTAAATAGGCTGGTGGGGAGGTAAATACAATGAGCCTTGTCTAGTGTCCCCTGTAGTCCAGTCAGCCTTAACAGCAGAGCTGCAGGAACAGTTCTGTGCTGTCCCAACTTCTCCAGTATCTGTGTATTAGGCTGAACTGGAAGTGGAAAGGATCACTTCCCATCTGCCCACTAACAGGAAATGCCTTGCAGGAGGAGCAGGAGAAGCACTTAGTGACGCACTCTAGCATCCTCAATCTGACTGGCTTGCAGAAAATCTAGCATGGGTGATGTCAGGGTAACCTTGGACCTCCATGTTTACTCTCCCATTCTAAGGTCCGGTACACGTTACTATTCTATTACACTCTGCATATAGGATCCCAGTATTTCCTGACATTACAACAGGGCCATGATGGATTCGACAGGTGTAAGTACCCAGGCAGATCCATACTATACCCATTTCGAGGAAATGGATTATCGCATGGGACAAATACCCCTTGCCTTACAGACCCTGATAAATCAGTCTACTCCTGGACCAGATGAAGGTTGTACTCCCTCAGCAGCTACTGGGCCCGAAAGTGGCTACAGTGGGTGCCTCTTCTCATAGCAAACCACCATTTTTGTGGGGTACCAGAGGCTTGCCATTGGTTTTTAAACCAGATCAGTAACCCCCCCCAGTAGAAAGGCCAATGCAGCCAGGTTTCTTCTTCACCTTAGGCAAGTAAACAGAACCTTGGTAGAGTATGCTCTGGAATGCAGGTCTCTAGTATCCGAGGATGGTTGGAACAACCAAGCCTTTGTGCATATATTCCTGAATGGTTTATCAGATGCTATATTAGATGAAATTGCTACTAGGGCTTTTCCATAAAACCTAGAAGAGTTAATAACTGTCATTTCACACATTGATGAAAGAATGAGGTACAGACCAAATACCCAAGACAGACCTAGAAGAGCATCTATTCGTATGGCCCCTGTATATAACAATCCTGACTCCACAACACTAGCTTTACCGGAACCAATGCAATTATGGATGACTAGGTTAAGCAAGACATAACGTCAATATAGGAGAAGGAAGGGACTGTGTCTGTATTGCGGGCAAAGAGGACATCTCCGTTTGAATACACTAGCAGGCCGGAAAACTCTCGCACCTAAGTCCTTATGGGGGACAGGCCTTGTGTGTTTCTTCTTTCTCCTCCATTAAACATAAAGATCACAGGCTTCTTATTTACATCACTTCAACCTGGTATAAAAACATAGTTAAGACTATGACCTTAATAGATTCTGGTGCAGCAGAGAACTTCCACAATTTTGCCATTGAAAAATCTCTTCCTACCCGGTTAAGAGCTAGCCGTTGATGCCATAGATGATAGACCCCTCCAGGTACCTGTGATTACACACAAAACCATACCAGTTCATATGATGGTAGGTGTATTACACAAGGAGATTTGTGTGCTCCAAGTAATCACTTCAACGGCCTTCCCAATAGTTTTGGGGTTCCTTGTCTAAGAAAGCATAATCCAACTATCGATTGGGAGAGAGGTGATATTGTTTCTTGGAGTAACAATTGTCTTCAGGGGTGTATCACCTATTCACCTTATTAATTTTCCAACTAGACATGTGCAATTCGTTTCATTCTGAATGGCAATTCAGCCGAATTTCAGGCAATTGGGACATTCGGATACATCCAAATGTCCGAATAGCTGAATTGCCGAATTGCCGAAGTGCCGAATGGCCGAAGTTCCAAAATTGGCGAATTTCCAAAGTGTCGAAGTTCCGAAGTACCAAAGTACAGTATTGCCAAAGTACTTATATACCTATCCAGTGGAAGAATGAAGAATGTTACACTGTATACAAGTTTAAATAAAAAGTATACAAACATAGCCAGGATTCAGCTGTAAGCATTTGCAACACTTACAACAATCAAGTAACACTGTCAGGGTCTTACCTGAGTTGGGAGTCTGTAGCGCAGATATGATGCTCACCCTTGCAGATAGCCACAGGCCGAGGTGGTCAGGTAAGAATTCACCTGGCCTGTGGGTCTGTGCACGGGGGCTGTGCAGGATGCAATACCAATACGCAGGACAGGCAAGGACTGAACCAGCAGGATGATCGAGGGATAGCCGAGGTCAGGGCCGTCTTTAACGCTTGGGGGGCCCGAGGCACCTGCCCCATGGGCCCCATGGGCCCCGCTGCCCTCATCAATTAATTTTTTCCCCCCGTCCCACCGGGTGGCCCATGCACTTAGTGCAGTGGCGTACATACCAGGGTCGCGGCTGCGACCCTGGTATGCACCCACAGGGCCAGCGTCTTCCTCTGGGGGGCCCAGGAGGCGGCCACACCAGGGCCCCCCGAGGCTGGCCCTGCTGACCCCGGCGGGCGGGTGGCCGGTCGGGCAGGAAGGCGGGCGCGCGAGGGAGCATCTTCCGGCGCCGGCATCCCTACGCGGCACGCGAGGGAGCTGAAGAGGAAGCAGTGAGTGCTCCCTCGCGCGCCCGCCTTCCTGCCCGACCGGCCACCCGCCCGCCGGGGTCAGCAGCACCACTGGACCCCAGGGAATCCCCCCAGCACTCTAAAAGGTAAGGAGGCTGGGGGGATTACATTTAAAAAAAAAAAGGGTGTTTATGTGTTTGTGTGTTAGTGTATGTGTGTTAGTGTGTGTTTGTGTGTTAGTGTATGTGTGTTAGTGTCTGTGTGTCAGTATGTCTGTCTGTGTGTCAGTATGTCTGTGTGTGTTTTTGTCAGTATGTATGTCTGTCTGTGTGTCAGTATATCTGTGTGTGTGTGTTTCAGTATGTCTGTGTGTGTGTGTCAGTCTGTCTGTGCATGTCAGTATGCCTGTCTGTGTGTGTGTCAGTATGTCTGTGTGTGTGTGTCAGTATGTCTGTGTGTGTCAGTATGTCTGTCAGTGCGTCAGTATGTCTGTTAGTGCATGTGTATGCATGTGTCAGTATATCTGTCTGTGTGCCAGTATGTCTGTGTGTGTGTGTGTGTGTCAGTATATCAGTCTGTGTGTGTCAGTGTATGTGCCTGTGTGTGTCAGTATTTCTCAGTGTATGTGGGTGTCAGTATTTCTGTCAGTGTGTGGGTGTCAGTATGTTGATCAGTGTATGTGTCTGTGTGTGTGTGTCAGTATGTCGGTATATGTGTCTGTGTGTCAGTATGTCTGTCTGTGTGTCAGTATGTCTGTCTACTGTCAGTGTATGTGTCTGTGTGTGTGTCAATATATGTACCTGTGTCAGTATGTCTGTCAGTGTATGTGCCTGTTTATCTGTATGTAGTCAGTGTATGTATCTGTGTATCTGCTTGTGTGTCAGAGTGTGTACCTGTGCATCTGAGCCGCAACTTTAAATACAAATACACCCCTCCATTCAAACTTCAACACTACATATAAAACACACTCCTGCATTGAAACGTCAACACTACATACAAGCACACTCCTACATTCAAAAACAAACACTACACATAAATGCACACTTGCATTCAAACTCCAGTACCACATACAAACACATTCACACAAACATACTCCATACAAACACATGCTTACATTCAAACATACAAACATGGCTCAGTGCTAAATACAACCCTGCAAGCATGGGAAATTGGTAGAGTCCCAGCTGTCAAAGCATTGTTGGAGTTGCACGACAGATGGGGTTCTACCTTTAGTCCAACCTTGCAATTGGGGGTCCCAATAAAATTCATTCTACTTTAGTACCGCCACTGCGTTGGGATGGATGCCGTGATTGCATACCAGGGAGTGAGGGGCGAGAGCGGCAGGGCCCAGGGGGCCCAAGCAAACACTTGCCCAGGGTCCATTCGTTATTAAAGACGGCCCTGGCCGAGGTCAAAGGATGCCAGAGGACAGGAACAACGAGGAGTAGCCGAAGTCAAGGGATGCCAGAAGTCAGAATAAACGAGTCAGGAAGCCGGGGTCAATAATGCGAAGCGATGAAACAGGAACACTGGAACAAACAGGATCAAAGACTTGACACTGAGCACAGGGCGAGGCTGGGTTTATATACCCTGCTGATGACTGATCAGAGTCAGGTGAAAACACAGCCAAGTCAAGGTGCAGCCCCCAGAGTAGTAGCCATGTCAGGATCAACAGGACTGGAATCAGTCTTCACTGTAAATAGTTGCTGTGGCTCAGAGGTAGAAAGCAGGACCAGGACTGAGAAGATCCCCGGTTCAAGTCCCCTGTTGGGAACTCCAAGAGCGACCACGTCTTGCCGTCTGTCTATCAGGTGAGAACTGTGACAAACACACAGTCATATAAAATGTAAGTTACTTAGCCAGTCAATGAAATGACAGGAATGAATAAGTACATAAATCCCTAATTCCCACGATATTAGGGAGCTATCTACTGAAAGACCTAAATTGCTTAGTATTAGTAAAAAATTAATTAGTATTAGTAAATTATGCCCCTACTCGCTATACTGCGAGTAGGGATATGTCTGTTAAACCTAAATTGGTCTTTCAGCGAAATTTACTAATACTTAGTATTAGTAAATTTTGCCCCTACTCACTATACCGCAAGTAGGGGCATGTCTATTAAACAGTGAGCAGCCTGTAAAAAAATTTCCCCCTCACGGCGGGTGGGGGCACTAAAGTAGAATAAGGGGGGCATATTGTCCTCCCCCCCAGTCCCCACCCCTGAGCGGCGTGTTGGGGCCCAAAATTAGAATAAGGGGGGGACCTATTGTCCGCTCAGGGGTGGGGGCTGGGGGAAGGACAATAGGTGCCTCCCTTATTCTAATTTAGGGCCCTCCGTTCAGGGGTGGGGACTGGGGGGGAGGACAATATACTCCTTTACCATCATGACAACAAGACAACATGACAACAAGATAGCAGGTTATCCCGGTATATGCAAAACCTACGAATTGAAAAGAGTTTTGGTGGCCGTCCTTACAAAAGGATATTATGTTTTGACCTGCTGTGTCTGTGCTAAAACCAAACTTTCCCATACCCTTTCTTGTGGTCTATTTCAACCACTTGAGATACCCAACAAACCATGGGTTAGTATTGTTATAGACTTTACCCATATCTGAGAAGAAAACAGTGATCGTGACTGTAGTGGACAAGTTTACCAAAATGTCACATTTTATCTCTCTGCCCAAATTGCCCTTTTCACCTGAATTGGCCACTATCTTCGCCAAAGATTTTTCGTATTCATAGTTTAGCTAAGGAAATAATTAATATCCCGATTCTAGAGGGCCTTTTGTTCCCAGATGGGTATTTCTCGTCGGCTTATCATCCACAATCCAAAGGGGCAGCAGAAAGGACTAATCAAAAAATTGAACATAACTTAAGATGTTTTGTATCCGCTCATCAGGATGATTGGGTTGGCTTGCTTCCATAGGCTGAGTTTGCACTGAACAGCAGGGAATACTGATGGTTGACAAACATACGGAGAACCTGAAGAAGACCTGGGGACATGCTCAACAACTCCCGATTCATAAAACCTCTCTAGATAAGAAACATGCCGATAAACGTAGGCTTTCTGCTCCTGTCTTTTAAGGTCTGGCTAAGTACTAAACATATCCACCTGAAATATGTTTTCTCCTAGGTTTATAGGTCCTTACAAGATGCTCAGGCGTGTTAAACCAGTGGATTATCGTCTCAACTTACCTCTTGCTTTACGCATCCCCAATGTGTTACATGTGTCTTTGTTGAAACCCTTGACTTGTAATAGATACACCCATCAGGTTGTTTCTCCTTCTTCTGTTCAAGTGGAAGGGCAAGAGAAGTATAAGATCCATTCTCTACTTGTTTCCTGGGTTTCTACGGGTAAACCAGGCCCGGACTGGCCATCGGGCATACCGGGCAAATGCCCGGTGGGCCGCGATGGCCGTGGGGCCGAGGCCGGCAGGGAGATCACAGGATCTCCCCGGCCGGCCCCTGCAGGGCCGGCACTATCCGAGCGCCGGCCCTGCATAGTGCCTCCATGGGCCGGTGGGGAGATCAAAGATCTCCCTCACCGGCCCACAGACAGGGAGATGCGGCCGCCAGCTGGGTGAGGGAGGGAGGGAGGACCCGGCGGAGCTCTATCAAGCAGCTCCGCCGGGTCCTCTCGCGGGATTCTGAGCGTTGCCGCGGCAACGCTCAGATCTCGCGAGAGTGAACTCTAACCTGCAGGTTAGAGTTCACTCTCACCACTGGACCACCAGGGAATGCAGCATGGCTCCCCTCAAGGCTCCCCCTGCCAGGCAGAACGGCTCCCTCCCCCTCCCAGGCTAAAGGTAAGAAGGGAGGGGGGGGACATAACTTTAAAAAAAATTATTAATAAAAAAAAAAATATATACTTAAAATTAATTCCCAAACAGCACCCCCAGACACACACACACAGCACCCCCAGACACACACACATACCCCAGACACACACAGCCAACTCACACACAGCACCCCAGACACACACTGCACCCCCAGAAACACACAGCACCCTAGACACACACACAGCACCCCCAGACACACACAGCCAACTCACACACAGCACCCCCAGACACACACAGCACCCCAGAAACACACAGCACCCCAGACACACACACAGCACCCCCAGACACACTCACACACAGCACCCCCAGACACACACACACACAGCACCCTAGATACACACACAGCACCCCAGACACACACAGCACTTTAGATACACACAGCACCTCCAGATACACACACAGCACCCCCAGACACACACACAGCACCCCCAGATACACACACAGCACCCCAGATACACACACAGCACCCCCAGACACACACAGCACCCCAGATACACACACAGCACCCCAGAGACACACACAGCACCCCCAGACACACTCAGCACACCGAGAGACACACATAGCTCCAGATACACGCTAGATCCCTTACCCTATATGCACTCTTAATCCTCTGCACACACAATCTTCTATACACACTCTGGGTCCTTTACACACTAGATCTCTTACACACACACAGTGCACCACCTACACACACACTACATTCCTTGTAAGCAAACACATACAACATTCTCTAAACACACCCTCTCTACAACCCCTACACACACACTACGTCACCTATACACACACACTACTGCCCATATGCACACACTCGCTACATCCCCTATAACACTATGCCCCTATACACGCATTCTCTACAGCCCATAGCCACACATATTACACCACACATATTACACCTATTTACACAATACCACACCACACTCTACACACAGGCAATCCCACAAGCAGGCGCCAAACACATGCACCATACACTTTCCTGGCCCTTTTGTCCTCTGATATCCCACTTGTGGAGACACCAGAGACAATTTAAAAGCAAACACAGTGCAAACATGTTATTACATTTGCTTGCGCTGCGCAGAACAAATACAGGGCCTTTTTCTAAAGCCAGAGCTCTTCAGCGGGGCTCTGCACATTGAACCAACATGCTCACTTTGAGAGGGGGCGTGCTTGTCATTAGTGATGACAAAACACACCCTCTCTGGCCCCGCCCCCTTCTTGGGGGGGCCGCTCTAATTGAAAAATGCCCGGGCCTAATTTTTTTCCCAGTCCGGCCCTGGGGTAAACTACAGTATCATGTGGACTGGAAGGGTTACGTCCGGAAGACAGGTCTTGGGTTGGAAGTTCGGTTATCAATGCTCCTCATCTTCTTCGCTCCTTCCATTCCCGCTTTCCTTCCCATCCTGGTCCCTTCCACCTGGTGGGCGGTTCTCGGGAAGGGGGGCCATGTCAGGGTACCTGCCATGCTTACCTGGGTTGGGAACTGTTGGCAAAATGAGAAGGATCCTCTCCTCATTCTCAGGCTTCCGCCCAGCGGTTCCAACACTGGTCACTGTGACTCCACCCCCTTTATGACACGGCACTCACGCACCGACGTCATGACGCAAATTACTTCACTGCAGTGCGTAAGTGCCGACATCATGATGCCAATGACGTCACGGACCGCCAAAACGTCCGACTTCAAACGTTTTGGGGGAGTGGCTTCAAAATCTAAGAACCAGAATATAAAAGGCTTGTTCACCCATAGCACTTTGACCTGTTGTGGTTTTTACAGTCCCAACAGAGCAAACTCCAGCACTAAAAGCCTAAACCTGAAAATAAACGCTTAACCTTAATATCTTATGTACCACAATACTAAATTTAACCCAACTCTAACGCTACACTAAATAATCCTTAGCCAGTCCTTATACCACAGCTTTAACCCCTCTCAAGCTGTTAATCTTCTTAAACCTAAACACCCTATGTAATCTAACTCTGACATAAACCCCTTTCTAAACTTCAACCCCCCTTGTACCTTAACCACTTCTAACATTACCTTTAACCCTGCGTGCTTTAACACAGCTACAAACATCCAGATGTGAAACCCCTTGCTCACGGTGCCTAGAGGGGTATTGTCTATACCTTCGAGTAGAACAGTACCCCCCATGTACAGGTTTTATGGTGTCCTGGAAAGTTATAGGGTTAAATATAATGCTAGCAAATTAAATTCCCTTTACTTTCGGCATGGGTGGTCAGGCAGGTCCCGCTAATTGTAATTGATTAAGATACCTAATTATGTAAAAATATTAATATATGTATATATGTTTTAAGGCCATTTGGCCTGTATTTGTGGGAGGGGCTTAAATTAATTCACTCCCCTATATAAGGGACACCCCTTACCTGACTCATATCGCTTGAGGTCAGCATCAGAATGATTTCCACTTCCGGGTCATCCAGACGCCATTTTACCTGATTACTCCATGAGGTTTTCTAAGCTGAGCTGTGTCAGGAATTCAGCCACAGGCTTTTCCGGCCTACCACCTTCTTTCTTCAATCTATCGCTGTGGATGGTGTCCAAGTGACTCACAAACCGTAAGTCGACCTACCCGTTACGCCAGGCATCAGTCCCACGGCACCATGCACGGGTCAGGTCCTCACTTTACGGCTGCATTTTGTCTAAATCTGTCCTAAAACCATTGGATGTTCATGCATATCATTCGTTTAAATTCACTTGTTTATATCTGTCACTGGCTCATTTCGAGCATTAGCATACTCCCAAACGGGAACACATTCTGTTTCAATTGCCTAAACATACCAGGCAATTCTGTGCGTGCATTTCGAATCTCACTGCTCGTTTCGTTTTGTTTCCCTGACATACCAGGCTCACGGTTCGTGCAATTTTCTACCAAACGGGAACTAGTTCATGCATTTACTATTGTACTACACACACGCTTCGTGCGTTTACAACCCATGAACAGAACTTTGGTTTGTTACAATGACTGTTATTAAGCTATTATGTTCACTTATTGTATATTGTCAAACGGGCACTGTTTGTTTCCCTGTCACACAACTATAATGCTGGGGCATAGCTCACAAACAATGTTTCACATAAACCACACTGACCCCTACAGGTCACTCTCAAAATCTCACGTTAACCTTGCATTTGGATTAACCCCTTAAGGACCAAACTCTGGAATAAAGGGAATCATGATATGTCACACATGTCATGTATCCTTCAAGGGTTAAAGGGTATTTTAACATACAATCAGCATTTCTGACCCCTACTGGTCAACAGCAAAACTGTCTTCACATGTCATATACAATTACCAGCCAATATAAATTACACATAAGATTGTTTTAAACATAACCATAAACCATGAATTAAACTCCAACACGGGCTCAACTTCAGGTTTAATTCACAATAATTTACATTTCACATTAAGACTAACAGTGGTTCTATCAACACTGCCACCTACAGGTCTGTCAAGTACATTGACAATTTTCATGGGGTTTTACAAACACCAAAACACTGACCCCTATAGGTCAACAGACAAACAACATTTCACATACCAATCAGTATCAACTACACTGCCACCTATAGGGCACTCAGCAGATCTCCAGTGCACTTGCATTTTGCAGCTCCATGTTCACTTGCCATTCAATAAGGCATACAACAATTCACATAGCAAGCAGTATATCAATATCTGTTATAAATACACATATTATTACACAGTAGCACACGCATCTGTATATACGTAACTGGTAATATGGTTCACATACATACGGCACTTAATGGGTTAAGATTGATACATATTTAACCAGTATGGATATGATGTTTAATATTTACATATCACGGCACTTTACTTTCACATATACTGTATGTTTTAAGATAAGCTTGGACTATGCCATATTTCTTTATGCCATACGATTTTATCCATTCAGGTTACAGTTACTACTAAAAAACCTATACGGATTGTCAGGTTCAATACCATACTACCAGGTACGTACACCTGCTCACGTAGTTATCCATCTCTTACCTTCCCTGGAATAGTAATAGTGTACTGGCAATTAGGGTTCTAGGGCCCAATAGGTATTACCCCCTTTTTTCTCTGCATTATGCTTCGGTTAGTGGTCCCGCGAGGCCAACACCCTGCCTCACACTCGGAGGCATACACCCCTCGGGCCACTCGTGAGCTAGCCGCCTCGCATTGTATCATAGAGAGGGCCTCACCTGTCACTCCCCTTCCTATTTTCTGGTTACTGTCACTGAGAGGCCAACATCCTGCCACAATGTTCGGTGGCCACACATAATCCCCTCGCGCCAAGCAAAGATAGAGCCTCTCAAGCCACTTGGCAACAAGCAGGGCCTCACCAGTCACCAAAAAACACCAAGCTTAATCGTTTTGCCTTACGGCTTAGCTAGCATGTCGGTACAAGACCCCCTGGGTACAAATATATAATTGCAATCTTTATTGTTATTTAAGTATTTCTCAAAAAGATGGTAAAGAATCACCTCTTCCTAGCACCACGGCTAGAAGTGATACACCTTCATCTCTTACCTTCCCTGGAATAGTAGTAATGTACTGGCAATTAGGGTTCTATGGCCCAATAGGTATTACCCCCTGTTTTCTCTGCTTTACGCTTTGGTTAGTGGTCCCGCGAGGCCAACACCCCGCCTCACACTCGGAGGCATACACCCCTCGGGCCACTCGTGAGCTAGCCGCCTCGCATTGTATCATAGAGAGGGCCTCACCTGTCACTCCCCTTCCTATTTTCTGGTTACTGTCACCGAGAGGCCAACATCCTGCCACAATGTTCGGTGGCCACACAAAATCCCCTCGCGCCAAGCATAGATAGAGCCTCTCAAGCCACTTGGCAACTAGCAGGGCCTCACCAGTCACCAAAAAACACCAAGCCTAATCGTTTCGCCTTACGGCTTAGCTAGCAAGCCAGTACAAGACCCCTGGGTACAAATAATAATTGCAATCTTTATTGTTATTTAAGTATTTCTCAAAAAGATGGTGAAGAAATTCACTTCCTGGCACCCTGGCTAGAAGTGATACACCTTCAAGCAGAGGAGATGTGGCTCCGACCTAAGGAGGCGACAAATCCCCTACCCTGCCACAGCAAGGAAAGCAGAGTTATTCAAACTCCTCCATACATCAACGGAGGCCCAGCAACACCAACTCAGGTGACACCCAGGCCATGCTAGCCTCACTCATAAAATCATGAGCCAAAAATTTACGACAGACTGGCAATCTCGAGTCAGTCACAGCCCTCACAAGGCTGGGCCTCACGCTACTGTACAACCAGCACCAACCGAAACTCGGTTACTTGGTACAAGATGTTAACCCTGCACATATGATCCCGGCACATTGGGAACACAAGGCATATATATGTATGATGATGTATCTATGATGGTCAGACCCAGGGATTCTAGGTAAATCGGGAACTGACCATCCCTTGGTTGTGTTGGCATTTTGAATATGTAGAGATGCTTATTTGTGCAGGTACCCATACAGAAGGGATTTTCTCCCAAACAAACGAGCAAGTACTCTCAGGCTCCAGGTACCAGCACCTCTGAACTACCAGAGACAATTGGTATTAGTAGTTGCATTGCATATAGACTGTTGCATATATGTTCAAATCATTCAGGGCACATGACAAACCATGTGTCCCAATACAACTTACAAATAACGTACAACCAATGCATTTTCAACACTACTGACTCATCACCCTTCCAGACTTGTAGTAGATTTACTCAGGCTCTGGAGCTTCAAAGGGCTCCCATACAGGTATCATAAATAAACTCTCAAGAATATAGCATGCCCTCACTTAGTCAGCACAACAGAACCGTCGGCTGTAAACACACTCATAGCCAAGATTTGCAGAGGGGTTTTTACTTGGGTTTCCAATCTCCACCATTTACAGCATGGCACCAAACACAAACGCATTGGTATTGTCACAAGGGAATCTTCCCTTAAACAGAGACTAACCATAGACTTATTGGGACCACACACCTTCGCTACCCCAAGTCTCAACTCCCTCATATCCTCCGAGGAGTTTCCTTACTATACACACCATTGATCTACCTTTACAGCTATCACTCAAGCATGGGTTGAAGCTTCGTTAAGTAAGACCAATATCATCAACACAGTAAACGGCTACCATCTACCATACAAACTGGCACTTACATGGCATAAAATGGGCAATCCTTTCCCCGCTAAAAGCAGCTGCTGTGGCATGGGGTAAATCATGGTCAGGGTCATCAATCCGTTGTTACTCAGACAACTAAGCACATGTCATATCATCAACAAATGCCACTCATCATCCATGCGATCATGGTATTGCTGGAGAACTCACTTGGTTGGCCACTTACCACATTTCTTTTACTTTCATGTACCAGGCGGGGGTATACATCCCTGCCGACAATTGTCTCATTTATATTCCAGGCATGTTCATCATATGCTTCCTACAGCCGCCCATACAGTCACGGCCACTCTTTTGTTCCAGAGACAAAATCATGGATTAGACATACTCATGCAGCATAGCATGCACTATCCCACCTAACACTTTCATCCCATACTTGTAGAACGCATAACACCTATTCACCTGGCTTTAAAGAATCTCATTGGAACACGACATAGCTCAAACTGTGTCATAACATTTCTTCTAGGTTTTGCTTCATTTTTTTGCCACCTTAAACTAAAACCATCTCACACACCATTAATTATATATTTTACAGGCATTCAACAACACAGGATAACCTATGGCCAAAACTACCATAACTTCATGCTATCATACCAGACAAGAATATACTCAGAGGTTTTCAGGAATCCATCCCCCCATGTTCCTCTCAGATATTACCAATAGCCATCCAACTTTTCCATCCTTATCGGACCTATTAGAGCTACAACCATTCAATTATACTACCAAGTTGGACATTACCAGCCATGCACACTGCCTTTTATGCCTTTCTCAGGCCAGAGAATCCACTACCATAACCACCACTCAGACAGTTCATTGTCTTCAACGATCCCACGTATGTAAACACATATATCATTACCTATTGGCTCTACCACATTCCGAAACAAGTCAACACGCACCAACAGTAGAGATAACATACTATCCTACACACAACAAATGGTGTCCAGTTGCGGTCCTAGATTCCTACCTTCAAAATCCTTCCAGGAATTAAATACCGTAATGCATTTAAGGAAATGTCTGGTTAATTTGTATATATTGTTGACTGTATTAAATCTTTGATTATTCTTTTTTGCCCTCTTTATTTACAGGCCTACCGTATCGTCGGTCTCGGCACACCACAACCGACTTGCTCCCTTTATACTATCCTACGCTTATGCTGGAACCTTATTCCATATACAGCTATTTGCCCCGAACACAAGTTTTAAGGCCATTTGGCCTGTATTTGTGGGAGGGGCTTAAATTAATTCACTCCCCTATATAAAGGACACCCCTTACCTGACTCATATCGCTTGAGGTCAGCATCAGAATGACCCTCCCACCCACTCCTCATTTCAACACTTTCTCTTTTCTTTCCATTTACTTTACTTACTCCTTGCTGGGCCCTCTTTATTTACAGGCCTACCGTATCGTCGGTCTCGGCACACCACAACCGACTTGCTCCCTTTATACTATCCTACGCTTATGCTGGAACCTTATTCCATATACGGCTATTTGCCCCGAACACAAATATATATATATATATATATATATGTGTGTATATATATATATGTATATATGTATATGTGTATATATATATATAATTTTTTTAAAATATTTTTATTTATATATAGGTATATATAGTGATATATACGTATATATTTATGTATGTATGTATATATATATATATATATATATATATATATATATATATATATATATATATATATATATATATATATATATATATATATATATTAATATCACAATACATTTAGAACGAAATAACACACATCTATATATTTTTTAATAATTGTTTTTAATATTTTTTTTTTTTTTAACGTATTTACATATTGAATTTTTTTATATTATATATAAATATATATATAACAATAATTATATATATATTTAATCAGTATCAGTCTACGTGTAATTAGATTGTCTATACCTCACTGATGAGGACTAACAAGGC
Source organism: Pelobates cultripes (assembly GCA_933207985.1). Lineage (NCBI taxonomy): Eukaryota > Metazoa > Chordata > Amphibia > Anura > Pelobatidae > Pelobates > Pelobates cultripes. Next base: position 284,950,487 of record OW240912.1, read on the forward strand.
TGAAACGATAGCATGGGGCACAAGATGGGCTAAAAGCAGTTTGAGATCTGAGCAATGACCCACCGAATTACAAGCTACTTCAGCTGTTGTCCGTTTTTGTCAGCATTCTCTGACACTCTGTTTTCTTGTTCTACCTCTTGCACAGGTTTCTACCACCTGGAACTCTTATTGAGACAAGATTACCAGTATTATACCAAATAGAAGCCTCACACGGAACTGAATTGCTGGTACCTTTTTCTTCAAAAACTTGATGAGTGCATCTGTCCAAGAAATGTAAGCTCTATTTTCTTGATACAGACAACACATCCTGAGATTAATTTTTACAACATGAAACAAAGGTTAAACAACATCATTCTTTAGAAGATCCCATGATCACGGTGGCAAAAAAATATTTCCTTCGTTTTCCTCCTGGAATGTATTTTAACACATTTATTAAGATGAAAACCACCAATGTTAACGCAGTCTAACTCTAAAACATGCCCCCCACATGGAAACTGATATCTAGATTACAAGAGAAATTATTGCCTTTGTATACTTATGGACTGATGTGATAACAGGAAATAACTTCCATTAGCACTTTAAAAAAAACCTGCTGACAGTAAATGAATTTCATTTGATACCAACTGAGAAAAATATTGGCTATTTAGATATTCTTTGTTCAAGGATATTGACAGTTAGCTTGAATCTGTGTACCATTGTTAGAAAGTCAGAAATCCTCCAGATGTTACCCTCTACAAATGGTTTAGACATTTTGATCTATATATAGTATCTAAATAATTCTAATCTCCTTTTAAAGCACATTTGTTTGATGCTCTCATATGGCTCCAATTAATTGCACTATTAGAATTTTAGCACCAAAACAAGCCTAGTCAATTCATTTACATTTTTAAGTATAACATTGATAAATGTGTTTGGCATGTTTTTTTGTATAGATGTAATGTTTTTACTGTGTGATATTATCTCTAGAGCATCGGATAGTGAAGTGGGAGTTGGTAAGAAGCTCAAACCTTATTTTAAAATAATATGTGTTTTTATAGTGGAGTACCAGCCTTTTAAATTGAATAACTCTGTCTCTCAAAATACCTGTAAATGACAGTGAGGTTAACACCTTATAGTAAACATAATAGAAAAAACGCATACTGAAAAAGAAAATATGCAAATGTACTGTTTATATGTACTAGGAGAGGTATGTCATCCTCCACTAGTTGGTGGTAAAGGTGTCTTAGGCATTCACACCTTCTCTTATTTTTCATTTCCATTTTTCATTCAAATCAAACTCATTTTTTTTTTACAAGTTTGATATTAAATCCATTGTTTTTGTAAATTTTTTTTTGTAAACACAGTTTTATGTTAATCTATATTTCCTCAAGCTTATTTTATCTTCATTTTGCCCCATCTCCGTTTAACTTACACTCCAAGCATCATAACCATTATAGCCCACTGAAAAATCACTTAGTAATAATAAAGTAATAAAGGAAATAGATTAAATAGAATTTGGATTGAGTAAAAGGCCAAGGGATATGTGGAGAAACATATAAGAAGGAAAGGAGAGGTGGATAAATGGTTAATGAAGATAGTATTAGTATAGAAGATAGTAGATTAGGGCTGGATTTCAGGTCGGTGGACATGAAGGGAGTGATACAAACTATATAAAAAGCAAGTGAAGAGGTAAAACACTAATAGTGGGAATTCAATGTGTTGTTAAAACAATTGCTGCTGTGTACCTCCCCACAACAAAAAGGCCATTAATTAAATAAGGGCAGGCAGGTGAAAGTGCACAAATGCACACAAAGTACATAAACAGATTTACATACATATTACCAGAATCTGAAACAGATAAAAAAAAATCACATAATATGGAGTAGTATGTAACACTTCTTAAAACTACACAAGTAATAAAAGGGTATTTCACTCACATACTCCTGAGTCAATTATAGTTGACTTAGTCTTTAAGTGCCCTGGTTAGAAATCACATCTGCCAGGCTCCAGGGTCTCCCACAAAGTCAGGAGACTTTTGGGACAGTTGGTATACACTTTGAGAAAGACCCAAATGGGGTTGAAACACTCCAATGCACTTTTATTCTCATTTTAATTATATGTTAGATTTTATTTATACTCTTCTGTGTCAGGCCCAACACGCAGAATAAAATTAAACAGAGAAAATGCTTTTATAGATAAGCGTATTACCAAACCTTATAATGGCCAGATTTAGCGTCCAAAGGATAGTCATTAACAAGCCGAGGTCAGGGATACACAAAGAAACATAAACGGATAGATAAGCCAAAAGGTTAAGATTACAAGCATAAGGGATAGTAATTGGTCACCTTCTATTTTCTCTATATACTGCCTCTCTTGGCAAACTTATTACCTCTTTGGATTCCACTACTACCTGTACGCTGATATATCTCTCCTCCCCGGACCTCTCCCCTGCTGCCCTGCAACGTGTCACTGCTTGCCTTTCTTCCATCTCTGACTGGATGTCCTCCACCTTTCTAAAACTCAATCTCTCTAAAAGTGAGCTCCTTGTCTTTCCTCCTCCTAATACTGATCCTCCTCTTTTGTTTTCCCTTCAAGTTAGTGGTATCCACATACGTCCATCCTTGCAAGCACACTGTCTTGGCGTCATACTTGATTCTGACCTCACCTTTGAGCCTCACATCCAGTATGTTGCCAAATCCTGTAGATTCCATCTTAAAAACATAGCCTGCATCCGCCCCTTTCTTACGCAAGATGCTATCAAGGAACTTGTCCATGCATTTGGATTATTGTAACCCTCTCCAAATTGGTCTTCCCAAAAGCCGTATTGCCCCGCTACGGTCTGTAATGAATGCTGCCGCCAGACGGATTTTTCTCTCTAGTTGGTCCTCTCACCCCTCACCCCTCTGTCAGTCCTTTCATTGGCTTCTTGTATCCTATAGAAGTCAAGTAAAAGTGCTAACCCATACCTATAAAGCACTGAACAATTCTAGCCACTCTTATATCTCTTCATAGGTATGCCCCTTCTCGGTCTCTCCGCTCTGCCCGTGACCTTCTCCTGTCCGCTGCTCACACCCGTACGGCCAACTCACATTTACAGGACTTCTCGCAGATGGCTCCCTTCCTATGTAATAGCCTGCCTACCGCCATCAGACTCTCCCCTGGTCTTGAATCGTTTAAGAAGTGCCTTATAACCCATCTCTTTAGAAAAACTTATGGCCTTCTAGAGTAACCTCTACTCTTTCCTAGAGGGCAGCACTTTACTCTCTCCTCCAGCTCTGCTTCACTCCCACCTTATTTGATTTTTATTTCCTGTCCTGATGTGTCCTAATGTGTTTTATAACTGTCATGGCTCCCCGTTCTTCTGTCGGCGTAGCCGCACATAAACTAAGCGGCCACACCAACAGAGATATTGTATACTTACCTTGGTCACTGTAAACCGCTGCCTGACCTCCTACCATTACGGTCCCCAGATAGTACAATGTTCCTAGAGATGCCTCTGACGAAGGTGCTTGATTCTACAGCACCGAAACGCGCGTCAGGCATTTTCCTTTTCTTTTTTTTATTTATGGGCACACTGTTTTTTTTCCTATTTAAGTATACATTATGTTCATGAGCATTCTAAGCATCATAATATGTATACCTCTTAACTTATTTCCAACTAGATGGACTCCTCTATTTTGTTTATATACTTAGTTTTTTTGTAAGAATAATTCTGTATATATATATATATATATATATATATATATATATATATCTCTTACTTTTGGAATTACTATTATTTGGGTGTTACTCGGATTAAACATTATGACCAGGGCCGCCATCAGAAATGTTGGGGCCCCTGAGCCCGCCCACACCCTACCTAGTCCGCTGACAATGATGCAGGACTGAATGTGGTGTGTATAGTGGAAGTGAATTAGAATGTGTGTAATGGATGTAGTGTTTGTGTGTATTAGATACTGTTTGTGCAGTGAATGCAGAGTGTGTGTATAGCAGATGCAGTGTGTATAGTGAACGCAGAGTGTGTTTGAGTAGTGGATGTATTGTGTGTACAGTGATGTAGTGTGTGTTTGTGTAGTGGATGTAGTGTTTGTGTGTACTAGATGAAATGTGTTTAGTGAATGCAGTGTCTGTAGTGGATGTAGTGTGTGTATTAGACACAGTGTCTGTGTATAGTGAATGCAGAGTGTTTCAATTTGTGGTGGATGTAGTGTGTGTACTGTGAATACAGGATGTTTGTGTAGTGGATGCTGTGTGTACAGTTAATGCAGAGTGTGTGTTAATGTGTAATGAATGCAGAGTGTGTGTCAGTGTAGTGAATGCAGAGTGTGTGTTAGTGTAGTGAATGCAGAATGTGTGTTGTACTACTGTATGTAGAGTGTGTGTCAGGGTAGTGTATGCAGAGTGTGTGTTGTATTGGTGTATGCAGTGTGTGTGTTGTATTAGTGTATGCAGTGTGTGTATTGTATTAGTATATGCATTGTGTGTATTGTATTGGTGTATGCAGTGTGTGTGTTGTATTAGTGTATGCAGTGTGTGTGTTGTATTGGTGTATGCAGAGTGTGTGTTGTATTAGTGTATGCAGTGTGTGTGTTGTATTAGTGTATGCACTGTGTGTGTTGTATTCGTGAATGCAGTGTGTGTGTTGTATTAGTGTATGCACTGTGTGTGTTGTATTCGTGAATGCAGTATGTGTGTTGTGTTGTGTTAGTGTATGCAGTGTGTGTTGTGTTAGTGTATGCAGTGTGTGTTGTATTAGTGTAGGCAGTGTGTGTATTGTATTGGTGTATGCAGATTGTGTATTGTATTGGTGTATGCAGTGTGTGTTGTATTAGTGTATGCAGAGTGTGTGTTGTATTAGTATATGCATTGTGTGTATTGTATTGGTGTATGCAGTGTGTGTGTTGTATTAGTGTATGCAGTGTGTGTGTTGTATTGGTGTATGCAGAGTGTGTGTTGTATTAGTGTATGCAGTGTGTGTGTTGTATTAGTGTATGCACTGTGTGTGTTGTATTCGTGAATGCAGTGTGTGTGTTGTATTAGTGTATGCACTGTGTGTGTTGTATTCGTGAATGCAGTATGTGTGTTGTGTTGTGTTAGTGTATGCAGTGTGTGTTGTGTTAGTGTATGCAGTGTGTGTTGTATTAGTGTAGGCAGTGTGTGTATTGTATTGGTGTATGCAGATTGTGTATTGTATTGGTGTATGCAGTGTGTGTAGTATTAGTGTATGCAGAGTGTGTGTTGTATTAGTGTTTGCAGAGTGTGTGTTGTCTTAGTGTATGCAGTGTGTGTGTCAGGGTAGTGTATGCAGTGTGTGTTGTATTAGTGTATGCAGTGTGTGTGTGTTGTGTTAGTTTATGCAGTGTGTTTGTTGTATTAATGTTTGCAGTGTGTGTTGTAATACTGTTTGCAGAGTGTGTGTTGTGTTAGTGTATGCAGTGTGTGTCAGGGTAGTGTATGTAGTGTGTTGTGTTAGTGTATGCAGTGTGTGTGTCAGGGTAGTGTATGCAGTGTGTGTTGTGTTAGTGTATGCAGTGTGTGTGTGTTGTGTTGGTGTTTGCAGAGTATGTGTTGTCTTAGTGTATGCAGTGTGTGTGTCAGGGTAGTGTATGCAGTGTGTTGTGTTAGTGTATGCAGTGTGTGTTGTATTAGTGTATGCAGTGTGTTAGTGTATGCAGTGATGTCATGCATGTTGGTGATGTCATGACGCATGTACGTTTACATCACTTATGATGCGGTCAGGGGAGGAGCTATATAATGCAGCGGAACTGGAGGAGCCGTTGATAGACTGGCCTTGCGCTGCAGCAGTAGTATGATGGGCAACGTGCTGTGTAACAACAGGTAAGTCCTACTCCCTCCTGAACGTAATGATCGGGTGCAGGTGCGGAGGCGGGGCTGAACGTGCACTATAGCTGACTCAGGAGTATTGTCATGTGGAGGGGTGCACCTAGAGGGTGCAGACCATATGTATAACTCCCACAAGCAAGAATGGATCCGGAAGGAGCAATACAAGTGGTCTTCACCAGCTGAAGGTAAAAGCCATGTAATTCACCCACTGCACCAGTTGGGATTAGTATTCATGCGAGAGGTAAGCATGCGGGAGGGGGGACCGAACTTATAAATATGAATAAAACTGAATATATATATATACACACACCATATTTTTCCGTGTATAAGATGCCCCATGTATAAAACAACCCCTATTTTTTTGAGCCCAAAATAAAAAAAAAACATAAAATAGAACAACTTTGATATTTTAGAGGTGGCTTCTGAGGAGAACAACACACTTCTGATTCTCAAGCCTCCCTTGTGCTACAGTACTCTGTGAAGGTAATGGCTCTATAGTGCATGCTGGGAGACTACAGCTCCCACAATACAGCAGGTGGTGTGAGGGCATACTGGGATATCACACTAGTATTCCCTCTGCTCCCTGATCCCTATTTCCTCCTCCATAAATAAAAAAGCAGAAAGCAAGACCTATCTGAGGTGGAGCAAAGCTTAATATGGCTGCTGCTTTTATGGTGTGGCATGTCTCTGGAGCTCTGTTGGAGGTAAGTGCTGATGTCTGCTGCAGCTCCCATGCATATAGGGACCTCTTCCTCCTTGCCACAGCATTCAGAAGTGGATCAGCGGGAGGGAGGCCAGGTATGTGTGTGGGCCATGGCCAGTGGCGTACACATGACCCATGGGGCCCCGATGCGAAAATTGATCCGTGGCCGGGCCGCAACACATGGCGGTGGGCACCTGGTCGCAGGGGTTACAGGGCTGCGACCCCTGCGACCGCGGTATGTACGCCAGTGCATGCAGATGCACACACACTTAAAGGACCACTACAGATACCCAGATCACATCAGCTCAATGAAGTTGTCTGGGTGTCAGGTCCCTCTAGTTTTAACCCTGCAGCTGAAAACATAGCAGTTTCAAAGAAACTGCTATGTTTCATTGAGGGTTAATCCAGCCTCTAGTGGCTGTCTCACTGACAGCCGCTAGAGGAGCACACTGAACGTCCATAGGAAAGCATTGAGTAATGCTTTCCTATGGGCGGTTTGAATGCGTGCGCGGTCGCATTCTGAGCTGAGAGGCTGAGGGATCCCCAGCGCCAAGGGAGTCCGGCGCTGGAGAAAGGTAAGTGCTGAAGACACACACACTCTCACTTACAGACGCATACACACTAGCTAACAGACACACACATTTACTGACAGAGACACACTCAGCGACAGACATACATACACACTCACAAAACATACACTCTCATTGACAAACACACACTCACTAACAGACATCAAACAGACTCACTAACACACACACACACACACACTCAGTAAGACACACACAGTAACAGTCACTGACACTCACTAGCAGACACACACACTAACACTCACACTCACTCTAACAATCACACACACTAACACTCACACACTAACACTCACTAGCAGACACACACACACTAACACTCACACTAACACTCACTCTAACACACACTAGCAGACACACACACTAACACTCTAACACACACACACACACACTAACACTAACACACACTCTAACACTCTAACACACACACACACTCTAACACTCACTCTAACACTCACACACACACACACAGACACTAACACTCACTCTAACACTCACACACTGTAACACTCACACACACAGACACTAACACTCACTCTAACACTCACACACTCTAACACTCACTCTAACACTCACACTAACACTAACACTCATTAGCAGACACACACACACTAACACTCACACACACTCTAACCCTCACACTAACACTCACACACACACTAACACTCACTCTAACACTCACACATGTTTTTTTTTTTTTAAATGTAATCCCCCCAGCCTCCTTACCTTTTGGAGTGCTGGGGGATTCCCTGGGGTCCAGTGGTGCTGCTGGGCTCGTGGGCGGGTGGCCGGTCGGTGCTTCCTCTTCAGCTCCGTCGCGCGCCCCGTAGGGATGCCGGAGCCGGAAGATGACGTCATCTTCCGGCTCCGGTATCAGTGCGGTGCGCGAGGGAGCTGAAGAGGAAGCACTGAGTGCTCCCTCGCACGCCCGCCTGCCCGACCGGCACCCGCCTGCCGGGGTCAGCAGGGCCAGCCTCGGGGGCCCTAGGGTGGCCGCCTCCTGGGCCCCCCAGGGGAAGAGGCTGGCCCTGTGGCTACATACCGGGTCGCAGGGGCGGCCGGGCCCCCTGATGGGCCGGGCCCGGTCGCAACCGCGACCCCTGCGACCCTGGTATGTACGCCACTGGCCATGGCACACTGAAATACATAATGCGCCATCTTAGGCCCCACGCACAAGTGTTTTTTTTTTTATAAACCCCTGCAGTGATATTCCGTGTATAAGACAACCCCCAATTTTAGAAAAGGGAGAGGTATCGGTGTAGCGCTCTATATTGGTGGATGTGTAGAAATGAATAAAAAGAAACCTTGCTATACCTTAATGGGTTATATGTACTTATAAATAGTCCCAATGTTTTCAGGTTTACCTTAAATAGAAAACACAAATATACAGAACATAGTGTAACCTGTATATAAAATATAAATAGAAATAAAGTGCATAGGTAACTAACTCACACTTTTCTGAGCTAATGTACTAGCTCAGGTATATGCGCCTTAGGGTCCGTAGAGGCGACCCTTCCCCTCCTTTTCGTCCAAATTTTCTCCAGGTGCAGTGTCCTAGGTAATAGGTATAGGAGGGAAAATATAGCGTAGTACAGTCTGGTGTATATAGGGTATATTCAATAGGTAATACCAATATACTCACAAACCCTGAGCCTATATATCGGCTCTCTTCATAAGATGTATGTGGTTAAGGACCACATTCCTTCTTTAAAGTAGCAGGTAGGAATGAAAGCCGTAAGTGTTATAAAACTATATATATAATTTATTGTATAAAAAATGATAAATATAACATAAATATATAAAAAATACTATATCAATAAAACAACACTTGTGGCTATAGTCCAAAAGACAATTCTGTCTACTCACTGTTCATCCAGGACGCGTTTCACCAAATTGGCTTCCTCAGCTGGAAAAAAATGTTCATGCGGCTTCAAGGACTACTTCCTGCTTTTATATCCAGTTAATTGTAAATTTTGGCTTGCATTTTTCGCGGGCAATCTCCATGGTAACGGAGATGCCCTGTGTTTCAAGCCTCCTTTTCGTCCGGTTACTTCCGGGTATGATCACTTCCGGTTTCAGCCGATCTTGCGTCATGCGTTCCACGGTGCGTTCCACCGTGCGTTCCACCTTATGGCTGTGATTCTAATGTCCTATGCCATATTTAAAGATAGATTCCTCGAAAAATAGTTAACAGTAGATCAGAAGGGAGCAATTATACTGCTAATATCAAAATAGTGACTTATACCACCCTAATAAAAAAGTATAAATGTATGTATCTATCCAACCTATTGAACAAATAAAATGAATAAAATGAATGTGCATATCACAACTTACTCTATTTACACACAAATAAGGTAACAGACATATCGAAAACAAATAATAAACCTAGTTGGTGAATATATAGAAGAAGTTTAAAAGGATATAGGTGTATGTTATATCAATGAATAAGTCCATATAAAATGATGAGGAGGAGACAGTTCTATACACAGATACTGAATACCAAAAACTCTTACTAGAATAGATAGACCCCACAAAATCTAAACAGATGAAATCTGAAAAAAAGTAATATAAATATGTATATATAAAAGAATATACTAAAAAAACTTATGGAGGACAATATAGTTAATACATAGAAACAAAGGGAGAAAAATAAAATAAAATAAAAATGAATCCGTTAAACAGTGGCACATTTCAAAATAAGAATTTAAACCGTTAGGGATAAGGCTATTGAATTTAAAAATCCATTCCATTTCTACTTTGCTCAATTTTGAGTTAAAATTGCCTCCTCTCCAATCTTTAGATATCTTATTAATTCCCAGAAAAATTGTACCTTTTATCTCACAATTATGACGGATTTTATAATGTAAAGGCACGCGATGTTTTTCAAAACCTTTGCTAATGTTTCTACCATGCTCTTCTATTCTTAAGTGTAAGGCTCTTGTTGTCTTACCTATGTAATTTAGCCCGCATGGGCATTGTATGAGGTAGATAAGGTTTTTTGAATAGCACGTTATAATTTCTTTAATCGGATATTCATGTCCTTTATTACATTTAAATTTCTTTATATGTCTTTTTTTGTTTTCAGTTCTTTTACAGGCTAGGCACATCCCACATCCAAAAAAACCTTTTTCTGTATTTAAAAAAGTCATATTTATATTGGATTTTTCTTTTATAAAGCTGGAGGTTAAAGACTTCCTTAAATTGTTTACTCCTCTATGTATGAAGCAAGAGTTTTCTGGAAGACAACTCTTTAGAGCAGGATCTTGGAGAAGGATGTGCCAATATTTAGACACAATCTTTCTCACTTTATAATTATTCGAGCTATATGTGCATATAAACGGAATTTCATTATTAACATTATCCTCTTTCTCTTTATATTGTAGAATACTGGTTCTCTCTATTTCTTTGATCTCCTGTCTTGACACCTCTAATTTAAGTTCTTCATACCCCTTTTCTATAAAATCTGATTTAATTTTGTTAGACTGAATTTCGAACATCTCTACATCCGTACAGTTCCTTCTTATTCTAAGGAATTGCCCCTTAGGGGCATTCTCCAACCATGGTAGAAAGTGACAGCTGTCCCTTCCTATAAAGCTATTGGCTTCCACAGTTTTAAAATGATTTTTAGTCTTAATAAAATTATTTTCTATATAGATATGTAAATCTAAAACGATAACTTCTTTTTTGCTCCAATTACTCATAAGTTGGATCCCCCATGTGTTAGAGTTTAAAGTGTTTAAAAAAATGCATAGGTCTTCTTCTTGTCCTTCCCATATAAAAAAGATATCATCTATATAACGGCCATAGGTAACCAAGTTCTCCACCCAGTCCCGTTGTCCATAAATAAAATGGTCTTCCCAGAAAGCCATAAATAGATTGGCGTAACTGGGGGCGAACTTGGTTCCGATGGCCGTTCCTTTAATCTGAAGGAAAAATTCTTCATTATACCAAAAATAATTATTCTTTAAAATAAGCTGTATAGCTTCCAATATAAATTGTGTTTTTATAGGGGTAAGATCTGAGTGGTTTTCCATAAAGTGTTTTGTTGCTTCACAACCATACTCATGTGGGATATTACTATACAAAGCAGCTACATCGCAGGTTACTAAAAAACAATTGTTGTTCCATCTGCATTCGCTTAGGAGTTTTAGCATCATCATGGTGTCTTTAATATATGATTTTGTTTTTTTAACTATAGGTTGCAAATGTATATCAACATATGGGGATAACCTACTTGATATCGAATCTATTCCTGCCACAATAGGTCTTCCTGGAGGGTTTTCTAGATCTTTGTGGACTTTAGGTAAAAAATAGAAGACAGGGATTTTGGGATATAAATTATTTAAAAATTGAAATTCCTTTTGATTTAAAATTTCTAAATTCAGCCCTTTATTGAAAAAATTAAAAAATATTTTATTAATTTCATTACTCGGATTGTTACTCAATTTTTTGTATGTTTTTACATCATTTAAAATTCTTTCAGCCTCCCTACAGTAAAAATCTTTAGACATTAAAACTATACTTCCTCCTTTATCTGCTGGTTTTATTATGAGGTCTGTATCCTTTTTCAAGTCTTTAAGGGCCTTCTTTTCCTGTATACTTAAATTTTGATTAAACGTTTTTATTTTATCAAATTTTTTGACATCTGTCATGACCATAGTTTTGAAAGTAGTCATTTTTTCGGAAATCATATGTTTAGGATAAAATTGCGATTTTAGTTTTAAATCTTTATGGGACTTATTTTCTGTTTCTATTTGGAGTTCTATAGGATTTTTCATAAAGAATTTCTTTAAACATAGATTTCTCTTAAATCTATTGAGATCTACATAGAATTCGAATTTATTTAGAGGTTGATTCGGGGCAAATTTTAATCCTTTACTCAGTACCTTTTTATGGTCTTCTGTTAACTTTAAACTCTAACACATGGGGGATCCAACTTACGAGTAATTTTAGCAAAAAATAAGTTATCTTTTTAGATTTACATATCTATATAGAAAATAATTTTATTAAGACTAAAATCATTTTAAAACTGTGGAAGCCAATAGCTTTATAGGAAGGGACAGCTGTCACTTTCTACCATGGTTGGAGAATGCCCCTAAGGGGCAATTCCTTAGAATAAGAAGGAACTGTACGGATGTAGAGATGTTCGAAATTCAGTCTAACAAAATTAAATCAGATTTTATAGGAAAGGGGTATGAAGAACTTAAATTAGAGGTGTCAAGACAGGAGATCAAAGAAATAGAGAGAACCAGTATTCTACAATATAAAGAGAAAGAGGATAATGTTAATAATGAAATTCCGTTTATATGCACATATAGCTCGAATAATTATAAAGTGAGAAAGATTGTGTCTAAATATTGGCACATCCTTCTCCAAGATCCTGCTCTAAAGAGTTGTCTTCCAGAAAACCCTTGCTTCATACATAGAGGAGTAAACAATTTAAGGAAGTCTTTAACCTCCAGCTTTATAAAAGAAAAATCCAATATAAATACGACTTTTTTAAATACAGAAAAAGGTTTTTTTGGATGTGGGATGTGCCTAGCCTGTAAAAGAACTGAAAACAAAAAAAGTCATATAAAGAAATTTAAATGTAATGAAGGACATGAATATCCGATTAAAGAATTTATAACGTGCTATTCAAAAAACCTTATCTACCTCATACAATGCCCATGCGGGCTAAATTACATAGGTAAGACAACAAGAGCCTTACACTTAAGAATAGAAGAGCATGGTAGAAACATTAGCAAAGGTTTTGAAAAACATAGCGTGTCTTTACATTATAAAATCCGTCATAATTGTGAGATAAAAGGTACAATTTTTCTGGGAATTAATAAGATATCTAAAGATTGGAGAGGAGGCAATTTTAACTCAAAATTGAGCAAAGTAGAAATGGAATGGATTTTTAAATTCAATAGCCTTATCCCTAACGGTTTAAATTCTGATTTCGAAATGTGCCACTTTTTAACGGATTAATTTTTATTTTATTTTTCTCTCTTTGTTTCTTGTTTCACATCAGCAAGCTCAAATATTAACTATATTGTCCTCCATAAGTTTTTTTAGTATATTCTTTTATATATACATATTTATATTACTTTTTTCAGATTTCATCTGTTTAGATTTTGTGGGGTCTATTTATTCTAGTAAGAGTTTTTGGTATTCAGTATCTGTGTATAGAACTGTCTCCTCCTCATCATTTTATATGGACTTATTCATTGATATAACATACACCTATATCCTTTTAAACATCTATATATTCACCAACTAGGTTTATTATATGTTTTCGATATGTCTGTTACCTTATTTGCGTGTAAATAGAGTAAGTTGTGATATGCACATTCATTTTATTCGTTTTATTTGTTCAATAGGTTGGATAGATACATACATTTATACTTTTTTATTAGGGTGGTATAAGTCACTATTTTGATATTAGCAGTATAATTGATCCCTTCTGATCTACTGTTAACTATTTTTTGAGGAATATATCTTCAAATATGGCATAGGACATTAGAATCACAGCCATAAGGTGGAACGCATGGTGGAACGCACCGCGGAACGCACCGCGGACGCACCATGGAATGCATGACGCAAGATCGGCCGAAAACCGGAAGTGATCATACCCGGAAGTAACCAGACGAAAAGGGGGCTTGAAACACAGGGCATCTCCGTTACCATGGAGATTGCCCGCGAAAAATGCAAGCCAAAAGTTACAATTAACTGGATATAAAAGCAGGAAGGAGTCCTTGACGCCTCATGAACATTTTTTCCAGCTGAGGAAGCCAATTTGGTGAAATGCGTCCTGGATGAACAGTGAGCAGACAGAATTGTCTTTTGGACTATAGCCACAAGTGTTGTTTTATTGATATAGTATTTTTTATATATTTATGTTATATTTATCATTTTTTATACAATAAATTATATATATATTTTTATAACACTTACGGCTTTCATTCCTACCTGCTACTTTAAAGAAGGAATGTGGTCCTTAACCACATACATCTTATGAAGCGAGCCGATATATTGGCTCAGGGTTTGTGAGTATATTGGTATTACCTATTGAATATACCCTATATACACCAGACTGTACTACGCTATATTTTCCCTCCTATACCTATTACCTAGGACACTGCACCTGGAGAAAATTTGGACGAAAAGGAGGGGAAGGGTCACCTCTACGGACCCTAAGGCGCATATACCTGAGCTAGTACATTAGCTCAGAAAAGTGTGAGTTAGTTACCTATGCACTTCTATTTATATTTTATATACAGGTTACACTATGTTCTGTATATTTGTGTTTTCTATTTAAGGTAAACCTGAAAACATTGGGACTATTTATAAGTACATATAACCCATTAAGGTATAGCAAGGTTTCTTTCTATTCATTTCTACACATCCACCACTATAGAGCGCTACACCGATACCTCTCCCTTTTCCACTATTTTCTGAAAGATAAGCACGGTGGGATAGCAACTCACATTAAATTTGTTTGGTATATATATCTTCAACCCCCAATTTTAGACTTAAAAAATTTAGAGGAAAACTTAGTCTTATACATGGAAAAATACAGTATATCCCACCCACACTAAAGTCATGATCTCCCACTACAAACAGTGCTATCACTCCCCAAAATACTCTACAGCCACTTTCTCACCCAATTTACTGAAAAGCCCTTATCTCTCTTTCAACAACCACAACAACCTGTTTCCTCACAAAGCTACAGTTTGCCTCTCACACACACCACCACCCCAATTTTCTACACACACCACAGACTCACATGCCCCAGGAATCCCAACGCACTCTTCATCTTTCCAGCCTTGTGCAAAAGAGCATTTCTGGGAAGCTCCTACCCTACCTGACTAGAATGCTCTCCCTGGCTGTTCCCGCCTCCTATAACCTCAGATCCAGTACTAGCACGATATTTAGCATACCGCAATACAACAATAAAGTGCCTTGATTCTCCTTTTCCTACAAAGCACCTCAATTATGGAATAACCTCAGGGACACAGTAAAATCTTCATTTAATCTAAAATCTTTTAAAAGATCTATGGCAATATACCACAGCACAGAATGTACCTGTCATGGTTGAATATATGTATTACCTGCTATGTATTAAATATATATATATAGTTTGTATATTGTATATTGTATTTTTGTAACATTGTGTCCTATTGTAACAATGCAATGTTTTGTGGCCAAAGACCCAGGACATACTTGAAAACGAAAGAAATCTCAATGTATCCATCCTGGTAAAATATTTTATGAATAAATAAAATAACACTATAGTCCATATTTTCATCACAAATTCTACACATCACGATTTCCCACATACATTACAGCCCCAGTTTCACCCCAAACATACACTACTGCCTCAATTTCACCCCCAAACATATACTACAGCCCAAATCTACCTAAACACTCACATTACAGCCCCTATCACATGTGCACACATATGACCCAATAAGCAGCCTCATCAACACACAACCCTGCAACAGCCTCCCTCACACACAAGCAGCCCTACAAGTTGCCTCCTCTCACATACACAACCCTGCATACATCCCACACACACATACACCACAAGCAGAAACCCCCAAAACAAATAACAAGTAGCTTGTTATTGCAGTATCACCACAAAAATATACCAACACAAGAAGCCTGGCCACACAAACATAATACCACAATCAGCCACCACACACATGCATACAGACCCTCTCCCAGCCCTGTTCCACTTATTATCCAAGCACCAGCCTAGTTACATTCACCATCCAATCAAATACCCCACTCTAGTCACTGTCACACATCCAATCATATACACCAAACTGTTTACATGTATTTATATTTGAAGAGAGGAGGTGCATTAAGAAAACTAGCCTTTGGGCAGCAAGGAGGGTAAATCTTGGCATGCCTGAGATCAAAGGAAAGAGTTAAGGAAAGAGAGATAGAAAATATTGAGGTATGTTAAAAAGTGTCTGGGAGGGGGCGGAGCCCGACCATCAAGCTGGCCGGACGTGTGCGGCATTAGCTCCCGTCTGCACAGCAGAAATCAGGGTGATATCACAGGTTCGCAAGCCACAAAACTCACGTATGTGCACCATCCACCTTGGGGATGCACAGACGATCTGTTTGAAACGAAAACCGAGCCTGTCACTACCAGGAAATCGACACGCTGCATCGTGGCCTACTCACACTGGAGCATGGCGGAGGCGGCCGCTCCTTTCACTTCTACACTACTCGTGGACTCCTGCCCTCCCCCCGTACCGCCATAGGACCGGTGGGGGTTATTCCGGTCCCCACTGAAAAGCCTCAGTCAGTTTCCTCAGCACTTGCCTGAAAATTCCGGCTGCCGCCAGACAAGGCCCCAAAACCCAGCTCCACATAGCTTTCTGTTCCAAGATGGTGGATGAGATTCCTATGACCATGCAAGAGCCGAGCTTAGCCCAAACAACTCACCACAACTACTTGGATCATAGCCTGCAACTATATTCCAGTGCTTCAGGGATAAGATACAGGGGCATGCAGATCTCCATCAGACCACGCTTCGAGCGGAGGGGAAGCAGTAACCCTAATCTGCCTAGCCACCCTCCTGCTCAATCCAAGACCAGCCTGCCTCCACTGTACCGCTTACAGGCATGGAGGAAATAACGCTGACCATGGCTGCTCACATACCGAGCCCCTGGCTACCGCACAAAGGGAAAAGACCTGGGAGAGGCAAAAACACCAAACCTGCAAGCAAGGGACTGGGAGAGGGCAGACCTGTGGAACCAGTGGGCAAACCTCTCTAGGGACTTCCAAGACAACACCTCCATCATACCTCTTATGGGGGTAGGCTGATTGTAACCCCAGGACTTTCTCCAGTTGAGTTCACCCGCAGCCTGGTTGCCCATACCCCACCTGCCCTGCAAATGTTGTGCGATAGCATTGTGAATGATCTGCACCCAGTGGTTTAAATGTTTACATCTTTGAAAATCTCTTGAATGTATATCTTACTACTCATGTTCTCCTTACCGAATTTGTTTATGCATGCATACTAAGCTTGTCCACTTTATAACTGTGCATCTTTAGCTTGACTACTATATTTCTTACCTAATAACTTTAAAATGTGCAAATTATCCTGACATGTTGTGTTTCACCCGCATGTTCTTATACTCTGACCCAGTCAGTAATGTTTCATTGCTATCCTGTGTGCTGATATTGCACATCAAAAATAAAGAATAATTTTTGTTTTAAAGTGTCTGGGATGGTCGGAAATATGGGGAAGAAAAAAAAGAGACCAGTGAAAAGATTGGAAGAAAAGAGAGGACAATCAGGGACAAACTGGCAAAAGTGTGGGAAACATTATTTATTTTTAATTTGTTTTATATATCAATGATTACATTAAACAATAAAATTTGAAAAATTAGACTAGTATATATATAAATATATATATATATATGTATATATATATATATATATATGTGATGAGAGGAACAGAATTTGTAAACAGAACAATAAAAAGACTGAGCATGTGAGAAAGTCTAACATATTTTAATGAACACAAGGTTAGCAAAGTGAATTTTTGCCTAAGGTGGCAATAATCCTTCCACTGGCCCTCAATGGGTCACTATGATACCAACAGAAGAAAAAACATTTAATATTGTAGAAACCGCATTGCATAGAGCATCTCTAAGAAATAATAGCACACAGGGCTTATTTTCTGGCAGACTATTCTGACTTTTTAGATTTTAACAAGATTGTTTGAGATGTTGTACGGTCCATATCTGTTGGCGCTATATAAATGGCAATACTAATAATAATAATATGATTATGTGATTTATTGCTCTTTATCATCAATGCCGTTTGTCAACTTGTACATACCGTGTGCTATCTTCCTATCATGCAGTGTTATTGTATACAGTGCATCTGTTTTATACTTCATCTCTATTTCTTTTTTCTTTTTTGATTCAAGAAACATTTACTGAAAACAGTTTTAACCAAATTTTAAGTGAGTGGATTCAATCACGTTATTGTCCCTTGAGAAAGGTACTAGTAACTGTGCCGAAACATCGGGGTATGTTTGAAACACGGGTCCAGCCCTTTGAGGTAATATGCTAGTGAGCATCTATGCCTTTGTGATTTAATTGTATGCTATATAGCCTCTATTACTGTTTTTTGTAGGATTGCAATATTATTATTGTTACTTGTTTTTGTCTTGTTTATTGTGTGTATTTAATAAAACTGTTTAACTTATTAACTAAAATGTGCATCTTTTTGTATATTGTTACATTTCATATGGCATTAAGGAATGCCTCTTTAAGCTTTGTAAATTACCGCCTTTTTCCAATTAATTTGCTTTAGTCACCTTCTTTTAGTTCAACTGCATTTTGCATATTTTGCCGTACATTTGTGTTTGATTTGTCAATGCAATTATAAAAATGTTAGTCTGTGTCAGGTTTATAGCTCATTGCTTTCAGGATATCCACTTTTGTATCTTTGCTGATTAATTTCCTTTTAAACTCCTAGAGTACTATTATCTTGAAGCTCATTTGCCATATTTAATTTAACCTTATAAACAGTAATAGCTGTGCAATGTAGTCCCTGTAATACATTTTTTATTATTAAAATTTGTTTTGGTACTCATAGTGTTAAACTGATTTATTCAATGTTTAGATCAAATTGATGGTCCAAAGCTTCATTACAAAATCAGCATAGGAGATGTAACTATTTCT
Organism: Pelobates cultripes; assembly: GCA_933207985.1. Lineage (NCBI taxonomy): Eukaryota > Metazoa > Chordata > Amphibia > Anura > Pelobatidae > Pelobates > Pelobates cultripes. Next base: position 284,969,296 of record OW240912.1, read on the forward strand.
CATTTTTGTTCATGTTGCCAAGTGGTAAAAATCATTGTACTAACATTTATTTGCATAAACATCTAATTAAAGCTTTGCATTGGAGCTTTTGTTGAATTTGACAAACATGTTATCAAACTAATGCATTTGCTGGCATGCAAAAGGTATTATTAGGTTAATTACAAACTATGAGCATGGTTACTACTTGCAAACAGCTCTGTTTATTTCATGCAAAATTTAGTTTGCTTTGTTTTCCAAAATAATTTTGCACCTGGTTCAAGTTACTGTTTATGAGCAAACCATAAAACAATTTCTCTAATGGCATTCACTTCTGTTAATTAGGATGCATTTATCACAATCGGTTATGAGCAAAATTAAATGTTGGAGTAGTTTATATATAAACCAAAAATACAGTGCAGGTTCTTTTAATTGCTTTAGCTTAAAGGGAACCTATAATCCCCAAATTAATAAGCTTTTTTGGGAGCATTACATGTTCCCTTATAATCACTTTCAGTACTGTCCACCCACCTTTGCAGAAATTGCTCACCTCTTTTCCATTGCCAGGACTACTCTGCTGCAGCGTCCATCTCTGCCTCTGGAGAAACTGTCTCGAAACTTTAGACTGGAGAGCCCATGTATGGCCAAACGCTGTGCTCCCCCAATTAGATGCTGCTCTAAGCAGGACCAAGTTTTACCCAGTTGTGAAGACAGAAGCACCTTTAGTGGCTTGCTTATTCCAATAATGTAAATATTATGTTTTACTTTAAAGGGTTAAAAATACAGTACCACATTGAGACCGTATGGCAGCCCAGAAATGAAAATTATCCCCATCATGGCATACCATTTGAAAAAGTAGACATCCCAGGGTATTTAAAATGGGATATGCCGGAGGGCGTGGCTAACCATGGAGCAAGATGGCAGCATGAAAACTTGCTCCGTCACTAGGGCACCTAAACTAGCATAATCCTACAGCCTAAAGCTGCATCTAACAAGATAGACCGACAATGTCCCACCACAAAAGCAAGAGGAGCACGGCGAAGCCGGATATGCTCAATTTATTTAGCCAGAAACAAACTTCTGCGGCCCTGGTTACGCAGGCCTCAAAAGCAGCAGAGGATCCTGAGTTGGATGACGACACGCACAATAACGGCTTGGAGGCAAGATCAGATACAACACAGATCACTAAGGCTGACCTTACAGCAGCCCTGGAGGTCCTGTCTGCTAAGCTAATCACCACATGGCAACACACAGCAGACTCTTTACGGAAGGACATCCAGGAGCTGGGGAAACGGACGTCGCATATGGAGGACAAATGTGACGAATTCACCACGGCGCATAATGATCTGGCCACGAATGTTGAACGCATGGCAGCAAAGATTAACATTATGGAAGAAAAAATGGCAGATATGGTGGACCGCTCCCGCCGGAATAATCTACGCCTGCGAGGAGTCCCCGAAGATGTTACTACCGACGACTTGCCGGCTTATGTCCGAAACCTCCTGCACGCCCATGCACCGGAGATACCCACAGATATGTTGCTGGTGGATCGGGCTCATCGCATCCCGAAACCCCGTCATCTCCCACAAACGGTGCCAAGAGACATACTGTTGTGGGCACATTATTTCCACATAAAGGAACACATCCTCCGGAGCAGCAGACTGAGAGCTAAGCCGCCGGCCGACTACCCAACGGTCAAAATCTATGCGGACCTATCAGCCGCTACACTACGGAAAAGGAAAGACTTCCATCAAGTCACCAGCACGTTGAGGTCTCACGGCATACGGTACAGGTTGGGATTCCCCACAAAATTGATCGTCACGCAAGATGGAGATACAGCGGTGATACACTCCCCTGAGGACGGCCTAAAGAAACTACAAGCCTTGAACCTGCCGGTGGAGCCGACCATCCAGCCTACACGACAAGCGGGCACACTCAAGCCGGACTGGGAAAAAGCTCACGGGAAACATTGAAACCAGATGGGATCCTGGTACGCAGGCGAAAGCCCTTTTGAATATACACTACCCAGATGATGTCACAATGACGTGCCTCTCTCCTCAATATGCAGAACATGGGACGTACCGCATAAAGTTGGACATGAGCTTGTAACCTGGGATCTCGATAGGTGGGTGACTCTGGATCGGGGCCTCCCGCTGTCCCTGTGACGAAGCGTGCCCAGAGCAGAGGATACCTGCGGGGGTCCCCGGTCTGGACTACTACCCTGGGATGGCGGGTCCTTTCCCCTTCCCCCCCCTTCGCCCCTTCACTTCTCCCCGGGTCTGTGTACGATGCGACCTGTGCAGCCTCCACCTCGGATATGCGGCATGACAGTTTAATGGAGTGATGCGGAGCATAATCCCACGACCTGAGGCCTGAGGTAGACCACGAGACTCTGGAGTTGCCGAGACAGGCTGCGGGACTAAAAACATTGCACACGCCTGCTAACAGGTCTGGCGGGGTAACGGGGATGTTGTGGTCCGGGCCTTGAATGTGTGGGAACTGTAACGACTTCTGGGGAACGTTTTGATCTCTGGGGCGGGGCCAGACGATTAGCAGCGTACAACAGTTATTGCATGTTATGTTCTTACTTCAGAATGTTTGTGATATAATTTACTGCTGACACATACATACATCGGGCCCCTTCGTGCCAGACGCTAGTAGACACAGCATGTCAATCAGCATATGTGGCCCGACCATCCGAAACTGATAGCACGTCCTAACACAATCTCTAACTCAGGCGGGAACGTCTGGTCCCTAGCCGACCTCAACCTGTCGTGCCCACGTTGAGATCCTACCCAGTGGCCTTGATTGGCCCAATCACATATCAGAGGCAGCACACAGTCACAAGTCACGAAGGTGCCCAAATAGCTACGCTAATGGAAGGAAACTTTCTCTCCTACCCCCCGGATGTGGTTAATCCACATAAAGCCCCTGAAAGGAACACTCTGTACATAGTTTTTACACCCTCCCCTAGTTATTTTTCCCTAACCCCAAACTCCCACGGTCGGTCACAAATTGCCAATGGAACTAAAGCATTTCCAAACCCATACTACTACCTATCTGCGCACATTATGCAACTCTACGTCATCGTTACATTCGAGTCAACATGTAAAACAGTCGCACAGTACCCCCCCTCTCAACGAGGGGAACATAACAGGCAAGGGCAAGTGAGATCTAAGCAGCTAAACTGTATAACCCATACAAAATATGAGAATACAGACTATTAATGCACGTGGACTAAACACTCCACACAAAAGGAGACTCTTTATTGAGGACGCAAAGCGCGCTAAGGCAGATATCCTATGCGTCCAAGAGACTCACTTTGTACACAACAGAGTGGCCAGATTTGCAGACAGAGAATACCCCACACAATATCACTCAACGTACTCATCTAAATCAAGAGGCGTTTAATTTTTCATACACACCTCAATAGCATTCGAACTTCTACGTCTCAAAAAAGACACGGTAAAATCAATGATACCCTGTACACCCTAGTGGGACTGTATGGACCAAACAATAACCAAAGGAATTTCCTACAGAAGGTATTGAATAAACTCCCCAACACGCACCAATCATCCACAATCATATGCGGGGACTTAAATCACATCTTGCAACCCCGATTAGACACTACACTCTCGGACGCATCACCTAGATGCAAAACACTGGGCAAACAGGCTACAGCACTTACGAGGCTCATCTCCGAACACGGTCTCTATGACATTTGGAGGACACAGCATCCGAACGAACGGGAATTTACATTTTACTCATCTGTACATAAAACATACACCAGAATTGGCTTGATAATAATTTCGGGCGACATGCTACCAATGGCAACGCATAGTGAGATAGGAAACATAGTCTGGTCAGACCATGCCCCAGTACAACTTACCCTAAGGGACAAATTCCAGACCAGAGGGGCGACACTTTGGCGTCTAAACGACACTCTCTTACACAACCCAGAATTTAAAACCAAACTTAACGAAGAGATACTTTCGTTCTTTGCCTTAAACGAAACACCCGATGTCTCATTGGCCACAACATGGCAAACACATAAGGCAGTCATACGGGGTCTCTTGATTAGCCAAGCATCTCACCTGAATAGGCAAGCAAAGAAAGAGTATATAGACCTTTTGAGATCACTTAGGGACGAAACGTCTGCACACATCATACACCCACCCCCCTCCGCACAGCAGCGCATAGCTCAACTTCAGGGGAAATTGAACGACATACACCTGCGTACCACAGCTATCATGTCACATAGGATGAAACTCAAAACATACACCCAGGGAAACAGGGCAGGGAAAGCATTGGCAGCACTCCTGCGGCAGAAAAGGCAAAACGCAAAAAAAAAAATTCCATTTCTCTTAAACGCCATGGGCAATAAAATGTATAGCCCACATGATACAAACAATATGCTGGCAGATTACTATGATACGCTATATAGCTTAAAAAGGGATCAGCATACACACCAACCACTCCCAATGGAGATAGACGCGTTTCTAACAGTGCAATTACAACAACTATCGCAGGCAGATCAGACTCTACTAGAAGAACCCATTACCCAAAGCGAAATTGCACGCACAATCGAAGCCCTCCCAAAAGGGAAGTCACCAGGCCCAGATGGCTTTACGAACTTATACTACAAGATCTTCTCTCACATTCTCACCCCCAAACTAGAAAAACTATACAATAATATTCTCACTACAGGCACTATACCAAGCGAAATGCTGTTGGCCCACATAACTACACTGCCAAAACCAGGGAAACCCCCAAATAAATGCCAGAATCTGCGCCCTATATCGCTCCTAAATACTGATTTAAAAATCTTAGCGAAAATTTACGCAAACAGGCTGGGTAACATATTACCAACACTGGTTCGAGATGACCAAGTAGGGTTTGTCCGAGGCAGACAAGGCTTGGATGGGACCAGAAAACTGATCAACATCTTACACAGGATCCAGAAAACCGGGGAACCCAGTGTGGCGCTGTCACTGGACGCTGAGAAGGCGTTTGACAGGCTACACTGGGTATACCTGGAGGCTGTGCTGCGGAGATTTGCTTTTCCCAGGTGTTTCATCACACTAGTCTCGGCACTATACGACAATCCGACGGCAAAAATAGCCAATGGCGGTTTTACCTCCAAACCTTTCCACATCTCAAATGGGTCCAGACAGGGCTGCCCACTCTCACCCTTACTATACATACTAGCACTAGAACCTCAGGCCCAACACATTAGGGATTCACACAACGTCCATGGAATACAAATAGGGGGAGAAACACACAAGATTACCCTGTTTGCCGATGATGTAATGCTCACATTGTCTAAACCTGACATATCTCTGCCACGACTTCAAACTATATTGACTAACTTTAGCAACTGCTCATATTATAAGCTCAATATTACTAAGACACAGGCTATGGGCCTCAACATCCCTAAAGCACAACTTACCCACCTACAAAGCACACACACATACGATTGGCGAACCGACCATTTAACCTTCCTAGGTATAGACCTCACACCCAAGACACAAAAGCTGTACAAAGCGAATTATTTAAAACTACTTAGCGCAATTAAACAACAGCTACACAGCTGGAAAGGGAAATACATCTCATGGACAGGCAGAATAGCGGCAGTAAAAATGATGGTACTACCAAGACTACAGTACCTATTCAGAAAACTCCAAATACAGCTACCTCGCCAGTTTTTTAAAGATGCCCAATATTCCTTAAATCAATTCATATGGGATGGAAAACGACCTAGAACGGCGGCCGAAACCATGTATAGGCCCTTCAAGGAGGGGGGAGTGGGGGCACCTGATATCACAAGCTATTACACGGCGGCCATGATGAGCACACTCATATCCACCTTCTATCATACAACTCCGTCAAAGTGGAGTCACATGGAAACTGCAAACACAGACGGACTCTCGATGTCCATCCTAGCTTGGATACCCAGGCATCTGAGACCGAAATACACGGATATATGCCCAACCACGGGGGCAACATTCCTCGTATGGGACAAATATGCCAAGAAACACTATTCCACTTCATACATATCCCCGGCACTACAAATTCCAGCGTTCCAACTCCTTATTCCGGGGTTTGACCATGGCCTGTGGTGTAAACATGGAGCCACACGTCTATCCCACTTAATGATGGATGGTCGCTTACTGGACTTTAGTTCTCTAACCGAACAGTTTAACCTTCCTCCCAAAGCCTACTTCTCATACTTACAATTGCAGTCATCGGCGAGAAAAAATATCGGTCTAGATGCTGCACAAACGCAAGTACCGACATTGACAGAGATAGAAAGAGTATGTCTGGCCCCAAAACCGCCACAGAAAATGCTGTCACTCCTGTATAAACTGACCAAGAAACAAGATCAACCAAAGAAACTAAGTTTTATGAGGGCATGGGAAAAAGATCTAAACCTGACTATACCCAATGAAGTATGGTCAAAACTGCTGATGGCACACAAGAACCTCACGCTAAACACATCCCATATTGAGACTAGCAGGAAAGTGCTATATCGCTGGTACATGGTACCTACTAGGCTGCGTAAATTTGATCCAAATAAGTCAGGGTCATGCTGGAGATGTTTGAAGGAGCCGGGGTCAATGCTCCATATTTGGTGGACTTGCCCAGCAATTAAGCCCTTTTGGGAAAACGTTTCAGATATTATAACTAAATCTACTGGCAATACCTTACCACACTCTCCGGAAACTTATTTACTGCTAGCCCTGCCACACAAGCTTTCAAAGGCTGACATATACCTAACATACCACATTATTATTACAGCGCTGATGACTATAAGCAGGAATTGGCTGAGCGCAAACCCACCTAGCATTCAACGATGCCTAGATATGATAGACACTACCCAAGTGTATGAGATAGAGGCTAGGCGTTTGAGGTCAGCAAACAAAGTTTGGCAAACAGCGTGGCAAAAATGGGGAACGTGGCGACAAAAATGTCACACACAAACGTAGTCCTATTACAAGATGATATTCGGAAACACTTCCTGACGATCCAAACCGACCTTTTCCCTCTACCCCACCTTTCCCCCCCTTCACTCCCCCTATCCGTAACTATGGTGTTACCTAGTCGCAAGGCTAGGTCAGTTGTCTAATAGCAACGGTGCAGCTGCAGGCTAATACGTTAAAATGTTACGACGTTAAGACGATGTAATTTGTCTCTCCAGCAATCTGTTGGGGATCTCTAATATTAGATGAAGTGTGAAGCACTTCCTCAAGGTATAAAAATGTTTACTGATATTCCGCAACTGTACAATGATTCGCATCTGTTACTATTATCCCAAACTCAATAAAAAATATTACACATAAAAAAAAAAAAATACAGTACCACTGCATCAAGATCACTTCGTTGAGATGAAGTGGTCTGGGTGACTTTAGTGGTCGTTTAATATAGTTGTGTTAGGTTACACGATATATTCATATTAATAAAAGTAAACCTATAATCAGTAATATGTCCTAATTTGTTCAAAAAAAAAAAATGTGAGACATGGTAGGGGTCGTGTACCCTTAACCACCAACAGCAGTAGTGCCATGACTTTTCACGCCTTCCTTGGCCATGAGTACTGCTTACACCTCTTCTTACTTACCTTGTTCCCTGCACAAAGACACAGTCACTGCAACTGCTTGCTTTGCCTTCTTCTTCGTCAATAAACACATTGATAACTTCCGTGTTCTTGTCCAATTTAGTGCTTCTCATATGAATTCATTGTGGACAAGATGTACATGCAAGGCAACACACAGTGCTTGTCCAATCAACGCTCTCTATGAGAAGCATTGATTGAAGATCCAAGCCTGATTCAGTTATTGCAGTGGAAGAGACTCTAGTGTCTGTCAGTGTGTATATGCAGGTGTATTTAACCCTGCAATTAAAATAATACAAGAGGTGTATTTAACCCTGCAATTTAAACATTTAAATGAAATCATTATGGGTGTCCTTAGTGTCTTTTAAATTTTCAACAATGAGGTGTATTTCTACACCTGCATATACACACTGATACTTTTTAGGTAGTCAGGAATGATGCTATCCAATCTACAGGGCTTGTGCCTCTATAAACCCGTGTTGCACCGAGACGTTACCCTATTGTCGTTTATCTCTGTGACTCCAGAAGCCCGCGTGGACCCTGTCTGATTTTCAGTTATTTGATTAGTTTGTCCTATTTTCTGTTATCTTTTGGCATGGCATTTCTTTTTCTTCTACCTCTATATTCATTTTAATCTCAGCTTGTTCACTGATTCTCTTTTGCCTTTTTATCTTCTACAGGCACAGCTCCTTAGGGACCCTGGTATGCCGGTACTATTATTACCATTTATATAGTGCCGATATTTACCATAGCGCTTTACAATAATACACTTGGGATATAAAACAGCAAGTGTTGACATACAATGTAATGTGGAAATGAAAAGAGGCCCTGCTTAAATGCACTCTGAATCTAAGAGGAAGGGAAAGAGGAACACAAGAGGATGAAAATTGTGTCCGAGGAGGTGATGATAAATATGAGGCCTGTGCTTAGTTAATTCTGAGTAAGTAGTACACGACTGTGGACTGTAAAAGCATGGGTTGTATGTGGAGGATGGGAGGACTGTTATGATGAGCAATTGTAAAGGAAGATGACAGGCTTTCCTAAAGAGCTGCATGTTGTCAGGATATTTATATCGGCAGACATTTTGTGCTAAGAAAGAAATTAAAAGTGCATATTGCCAGAGTCACTCAGAACAGTTATCTTCAGGATAACAAAGACATAGTTTCTTCTTACTTTCTGTAACTAGCCACTTGCTTGAGCTAAAGGAATGCATTATATAAACACAGACACTAGTGACAGAGAAGACTAAGTAATTAATTTTACTCTCTAAATTTTACAAGGTTCCATTGTAAGTAAGTGGTGAAATTGAGTTTAGAACTGTCAATTTTACAAATTACGATCAAAGTAGTTGCCACAAAGACTGAGACAAACGCTTTGAACTGACAACAAATCTAAGTTATGGTAGTCATTTTAGATAAGCCAAATGACGTCAAAATCGTCATCAGGAAAAGTTAACTCTTTCCTGGATAGGAAGGTTTAGTTAGGCAAGACTGCCCTCTATGGATCAAATACCTAAATTGCGATCCATAGATTGAACACATCTACAGTTTCCTATTGGCTTATCAACTAATGACGTACAGAGAGTCTGGCCGTTTAAAAGTTAGGACAAAGGGAAGAGAGAGTAGTTGGTAGAGAGAGAGAGGAGTTGGAGTTTGGGGATTCCGAGTTGGACATGCAGAGAGATCCAGGACATTCTCTGGGACTAACACTCTACTCTTAAACTCTCTTGGACACTCAACTCTTAAACTCTTTGACACTTAGAATTTTACTATGACTTTCTAACCAACACCACTTTCTCTATTACTCACGCACCTCCATACAACCAATCAAGTTCCTGGGACTAGCTACTCATCTGATGAGAATATCTACATAACTGGTAATTATGCTGGTTTTATTTAATTAATTAAAATTTACTAATGGCATGATATATGACTGGATAAATCACGGTCAGATTTCAATATTTAGACATCTTAGTTAACTAAAGAATATATAGTTATAAACATTCCATTCTGCAGGTGGAATTAAGAATTATATATTAATGTGATAGTATCACGTGTTAGCATACCGTTGTTTTTATCCAGGTGTATTGATTTGCTCTAAAATAAGATAAGATATCTTTTTAGGCAAATTAAAATTCGGCTTTTGTAAAAATCTGGTAGATTATTCTTATTGGATGGTTCCAGGAAATGACTAATGTGTTGGTCGAAATGTTATTTTAATTGAAAATCACAGGAGAATAGGATACTATATGCCTAGGAGGATCTAGCCAGCATTGAAAGGGTTACTCAGTTGATTTAACTGTTAGCCAAGGTTTTATGGCTTTTCGCTGTGTGAAGCTTTACTGTTGTCCATGAAGTACCCTCATAAATCTTAAGTGACAGATGATGCTGTTAGCCATTGGAACGTGTATAGCCATTCCATTGTATTGCATACTTATGTTATACTAAATATTTACTGATTAATATCATGCATGCTGCCTAATATTATTGTTATGTTATATGTCACAATAAATTAAATCTATTTTTATAACACATTGTGATTTTATTGTATGGAATACATTTCACTTATTTGATAAACGATCTCTAAGATCTAAGAGAATTGAAATAGTGGGCAATTCTCGATTGCTTAATATTATCATCCCATAAATATCCCCACAATGTTAGTGATTTCTTAAATGACTGGAGGCTAGGAGAACGTCTAATAGGAAAAGAGCATTCCATAGATAAGGTGCAGCTCATAAGAAGTCCTGTAGACGAAGATTGTCTATTTAGGTAGCATTGGTTCTAGCTTTGGATGTTGGGTTGAGCCTTTACCTTGACAAGAATGATACTATAACATAATACAAAAAAAATAATCAAAAGCAACTCAATAAACCTTTATAACATAAAAACTATGGTGATCATGTAGAAAAAAGTGTCATGTTCTGAAAAGCAGCATATAGTAGAGCATGGGGAACTACAAATAATCTCCTTGTTTCCTTTAAAGTGACAATTCCCAAGGATCCAGAATCTATGTAAAAGACAAAGTGATTATTTTATTAGCAATTTAAAAATAAAGTGCTGGCACTCAATGCTCAAGACACTAAAGGTATAAATATCACAGAAGCTTATCCTTATGAAATACTTTCAAATATATGATAATGCACTCAAAATAATAAAAAAAAAGTTGATCCACAATGTGTTTATTAGTTTTTGTTTAATTTTTATTAATGTTAAAAAAAACTTTTTAAATTCTTTTACAGTTTTGGAAATTTCTGCTTAATCCATGTACGATACATACATACACATTGTGTAATAGTGCATAAAGTGCAAAAAAATATGAAAATGTACAGAAAATATAAAAACAATGCCCTCCTATATTTTACTCAGTTGCTGTGCAAGACCATGTTACACAAGGAACCAAAAAAACCCCCAAAAAACAAAACCATATTCCTACTTAAAGGGAAACTCCAGTGCCAGGAAAACAATCCGCTTTCCTGGCACTGCAGGTCCCCTCTCCCTCCCACCTCCCAATTGCTGAAGGGGTGAAGATGTTTGTGACTAGGTGGCTACTAAAAAAGGCTGAACATACCCAATTTGCAATACCTTGGGTTGTCTTCTTTTGCAAATGGTATGCCATCATGGGGCTAATTCTCATTCCTGGGCTACCATACGCTCTCAAAGGCAACCTAACCAATCTAACAAATTTCAATAAAAATAAAATTAAAAAAAAGTTAAATCAAGCCTTATATTTGACCCTGTAACTTTCACAAACACTATAAAACCTCTACATGTGGTGTATTGTTATACGCAGGAGACTTCGCTGAACACAAATATTAGTATGTATCACAGCAATAATATCATTAGTGAAAGTGCCGTTTGTGTGTGAAAAATGCAAAAAACTTCACTTTCACTGACAATATCATCGATGTGATATGTTTCACTGTTTTGAAACAGTAATATTTGTGTTCAGCGAAGCCTCCCAAGTAAAACAGTTCCCCCCATGTACAGGTTTTAGGGTGTCATAGAAAGTTACAGGGTTAAACACAGTGCTAGCAAATTAGATTCTCTAGACTTTCAGCCTGGGTTGGCAGGCAGGTCCCTCAAATTGCAATCATTAAAATTACTTAATTAGGTAAAAATATTACATAAATACACATGTAGAATTTTAATATATATACATATTTATATATTTGACGTCTACATGTATATTTATGAAATTATTTATGTAATTATGTATATGGACATATGTATATTTCGTATTATTTTTATTTATTTATACATAGATATATATATATATATATATATATCATTACATTCTAAGTGTATTTTGATATAAATATATATATATATATATATATATATATATATATATTAATATCAAAATACTGTTAGAATAAAATTACATATATATATATTTTTTTAATTATTAAAAATTATTTTTACTTTTTGTTTTTTATTTTTATTAACATTTTATTTATAATTTATAATAATATATATACACAATATATATATATATATAGTTATTATATATATTGTATATATACGTGTGTAATTTAAATTAAAAGTGTATTTTTATATTAATATACGTATATATAAATATAAAAATACACTTAGTATGACATTATATATATGATATATATACATATATTATATATAGATATAATACATGTATATATATCATATATAAATACATATTATTATTTTTTACACTGATTGCTTTATTTTTTACCTTTATTTTTGATTTTCCACTTGCAGGGAGACTGCCTGTCAGCACAGACAGTCCCCCTGCAGGCACCTGTTGCGGCCACGTGATTGAGTGATCACATGGCCGTGGGGTCCTGATCTGCAGAAGGGAGACTGCCCGGGCAGACAGGCAGTCCCCCTGGACCGGGAGGAGCGCTGCTCACTGCCAGGGGACCGTTGGCGATCAGGTTAGTTCAGGACCGTCATCGGTCATCAAGGGGTTAAGGAACTAAGTGTAGAAATAAGTGAACCTCTGTTTTTAATCTTTCAAGATTCTTTTCTTTCAGGAAGTGTTCCGGAGGATTGGAGGAAGGCAGATGTGGTTCCTATATTCAAAACGGGTTCAAAATCCTTGCATGGAAATTATAGACTTATAGAGAAGGTCTCATATGGGGCTCAGTGGCAGAACTACCGCCAGTGCAGCCAGGGCCTATGGGGGCCCAGCACAGGACTGGTAGTTCCACTACTGCTTTATGCTGCCGAGGATCTAATGGGTCCTCTGGGCAGGGCTGAGGCAGTGCATGAAGCGCCTGATTAGCTGGATGGCTGTTCCCTGTGCAGCCACAAGTGGCACTATACTGGGAGGAAGAGATCACTTCCTCCTGGGTCACAGAAGGCAGCATGGGGGAGAGAGAAAGGGAGAGGAGAGGACACCAGTACACATACACTCACACTGCAGTCCCTAGATGCACACACTTTACAGGCCCTATCAGCACACACAATCTCAAAATAACCTATACATGAGCATGTGCACATACAATACAACCCCTAGCTGTGCATGCATGTATTGGGGCTTTATAAATTGAGTGTGTCTGGGGAGGGACTGTAGAGAGTGTATGTGTTGGTAGGTGTTTTACAGTACGTTTGTATGTGTCTGTGTGTATAGGGGTTGCATTGTGTGTGTATAGAGGCTGTAATGTAAGCGTCTATAAAGGCTCTAGTATTTGTGTGGTTATAGAGGGATGTAGTGTATAGTGGATATAGAGTCTGATTAAGTTGTAGGGTGTATAGAATTACTTTGCAGAGAGGGGGGAAATACTGATCCGTTGTGGTCTTGTGGGTCTGGCTGGGTATCCGGTCTGCACCTCTGTAGAGTGCAGACCATGAGCATTTCACTCTTGAGCTCTGGGACTTACAGTGTCAGAGCATTGCCGTGTTAACCTGTGGCATTGCTTTGACACTAACCAACAGAGCTCACAAGAAATACATATCATCTGTACCAAGTTGAGGTGGTCAACATATGGCAGGGGCTGGCAGGCTCTCTCCACACCCTGGCATTAGTTCTCCCACCTGCATTAAAGTTAGGTGGGGAAGGGAAATCTTTAATCTCCCCCACCTACCCCTTAAAGGACATAGAGCCTTATTAGCTGCTACCTTGTGTGTGCAAAAAGGGAGATGCTTTGATCTTCCCTTTCATCCTTGGCCCATAACCATTGCAGCCCACCAGGCACTTGGCCAATGGCTAGTCCAGGCCTGCAACACAATACCTAAAAAATAGAGGGTTGTGCAGAAGTTCTCTTCTCTAGCAGTTACCTAAGGGGCACAAGATCCCTAGTTGTAAGTAGACTGGTCGAGCTCAATTTAACTGATGTTTTGTTTTTATAGTTGGTGGCTGCTTTGAAAAGCAGCTGCTTGATGTAAAATGTAAAAACACAGAGATCCTAACTTTATGAAATTTTAAATTTAATGGTTGATGAATGTGCCACTTTAATGCTTTTTTCTTTCAACGTGAAAGCTGTAATATTAAATGGAAAAAAGGCTGTACCATTAAAAGAATAAAGAAGAGGTCACCCCAAAAAAAGAGATCACTGAATAGAAATAATTACAGCCATCCCATCTGGGCTCTAATAATTGTGAGTGATTTGTAAAATCATTTAAATAATAAGCAAATGTTGTAAAGAGGTTGCACTATTATGTTTTCTTTGTTTCGTATTTTTTAAGGGTGTTTTATGGTAAAGAAAGATTAAAGACCTTTGTAGAAATAGTAAATTAAAATTAAGTAAAGTGTTTTTTTAATCACAGTTTATTACACGTATTATGCACATTGTAAAAAAAACAAAATGCCTTTTGCGAGGAAACACAAGATTAAAGTAAATAGAGCATTCCACTGCTAAATGTAAAAAAATAAAATGACCATTTACAGTAATAAATGCAATTCTTGTTTCCCATTAAAACCCCCATGCATTTTGTGTTTTAGCCTGATCAATATAACATTTCTTCAGAAAAATAAGTAATGCTATATTAACTTATGACCAGTATTTAACAGACCGTATTGAAATTTTGTTCTGATTATATATCTACAGCTTCATTCATATAGTCTATCCTCTGTAGAAAACCAAATTTCAATATGTTGAGAAACAGATTTCAACATTTGTTAACATTTCCTCTGATAGACATGATATTATTCACACTGTGTGTATTACCTCTCCTTTATCTAAATGTACATCACAGAGCGCTATATCTAGCAAAACAGCTCTGGATATGTCATGTGTGATAAGACTATCACTGCCAAGCATGTAATATACTTTTACATGGATATTTCTGCAGCTGTCGCTTAATTCATTGTTATTTTATTAATGGTTTCCATCATGGTTACGAATGATTTAAAGGTTTTATAAGCTGTCGCCTACATGAATTAATGAAAAATATTCTTTATTTATTTACAAGTAACATCATTTTCCTTTTCATCTGCGGGGACAATACGTCAGTAGTTAAGATTTCTATTGACTTAAACATGGCATATTCTTATTAATTTCATTCTCTGATACATTGTAAGACAATTCGTTTAGAGAGCAGTTAAACACTTTTAGGGTGTTTTGCCAAAATAAATTGTAATAAGTAATTTTAGAAAACGATGTTCATATACAGAGAAGAGTACTGAATCTCTGTCCAAAGAAATAGTACACTACTCATGTGGCAATCTAATAGGTAACACAACATCCTTTTGTGGATCTTAAAGGGGAATTGACATGTCTTTTGAATTTATTCCATTGAGTAAAGTATTAAAAATCAACTGTAACGTTTTCATGTGATGCTCCATGTCCTTAGAAATATATCAAAGGAACTCTACAGCTATCATATCTACTTTAATTGACTGATGAGGTTATGGTGCTTTTAGTCTGCAGGCACCGGGGTGCTGATCTGTTTACTCTTCGTTTGGTATGGATTCTTGGTCCTCGTTAGCCTGAAATCCAACCTCCATTGACGATATGGTGGTGGAGCAGCCATGCTCCATTTCATGTCATACCAGGGGTAGCATCCAGTGATTGGCTGAGAGCATCACTTGAACACTCTCAGCTTATCACTACCCCAATCCTAGGTAAGAACTTCTATAGCACAAGTCAGAGGCATCTTCAAAACCACCATATAGTCATCGGATGCATTAGGCTGCTTTGACCAAAACGTATTAGAAGTAATGCGGCACCCAGCACCCATAGACTCCAGGAACGATAAACAATCATCCCGTGGTAGTTTTTATGGTGCCTATAGTGTGTCTAAGAATTTAGAACATGCCATCACAAACCAGTTCAGACATTGAAAACACTGTAAATGTAGAAGAGTAAGCAGTTTGGCATTCTCTGTGAGGGCTTCCTTTCAGACTAAGGAGAGGGAAACAAATTCCTCTACTCCTGTCCGAATGCTGAGAATGGCAGGAGGGGAGTGCTGGGGAGTGCTCTCCCCTTCTGCTAGTCATCCAGATCTAGCGTACCATAGGAAGGAGTGCCCTAAGGCGGCCGCCTGGGCCGCCTAATGGTAGCATTGTCCTGGGCCTTGCACAGTGTACAGGGGTGGCTGTTATACTGCTGCCTGGAGCTATGGCCCCACTGGGACCAATGGATGGGCTGGCCCTGGTCTAATGATACCTGGGTTACAACAAAACATAGTCTTTTAATCAGCATGTATTTATTGTTCACAACTCACAGAGCAGACATGTCCAATTCCTTTTGCTGATATACACATCCCTGTGTAGTCTCCATCTAAATGGCTAAAACCCAAATATGAATTGGCGAGAGAAAGTAAATCTGGAGGTGTGTTCATCCCAGTATGTTCTTCACAGTTACTACAGGAGCTGGTTAAAGAAACACTATAGTGTCAGGAATACAAACATGAAGTATACTGAATATAGATACTGAAGTTCTAAATGTTTGGATGTTTACATTTTTAGATAGTGTTTACATGTCCTGCCCCCATTGCCTCTTGTAAAAAAAAGGTGTTAACTTACCTTTTTTTCAGCACTGTGTTGTCACAGATGCCCAACTCCCACTCTGCATCCATGGCTGAGATGATCAAATTTGATTATTTCAGCTAATTCAATGGTTTCCTGTGCTGCGCCAATAAGCATCTCCTCATAGAGATTCATTGAATCAGTGCTTCTCTATGTGGAACGTTCAGAGTCTGCATGCAGAGTGTGGAGACGCTGAACGCCATTGGTGCACACTGTGCAGCACTGATCCAGGAAACACCTGTAGTGGTAGTCTGAGTGATTGCCACTAGCGGTGTTCCTAGGCAGTAATGTAAACACTGCCTTTTTTTGAAAGGCACTGTTTGCATTAAAAAGCCTGCATTGACAGGCTGTAGACACCAAAACAACTGCATTAAACTGTAGTTCTCGTGTCTATAGTGCCTCTATAAGGACAAATTGTATATTGTGCAGAGCTAGCCTAAAAGTCACTGCCAGCATACACCACATCCATTCCCCACAGAACAAAAGCATGAACAGCAAACAGAGAGAAAGTAAATAAACAGAGAACAGCAAACAGGTGTATGCTCAGGAAAAATAGTAGAAATCCTGCAATGGTACTGGTGCCTGGTAAGGCACAGGTGGCTGTCGGACAAGCCTATCAGCTAGACAGGCCTATCAGCTAGAGAAGGGGGCACATCTAGGCAAGGGTATCCTGAGGCGAGTTGCCAGGCTGAATACTACTAATAGAGGTGGTACTTCTATGGTGATCATGGCAGCAGATGTAGAGGTGTCCGCAGTACTCATGGCACTAAGTGGCCATGGCTCTACTGCTACTGATGGTTTGAGGACCACAATGCCTACACTCCTTCAAGATATTATTCTTCAGATTATGGCATACCATTAATGATGGGGTTTATTTTTATTATTAAAAAGAAATGGGGATATGATGTGTATGCTCTAAACTGGCAAAACTTTTTTTAAGGACCACTTCTCAAAGAAGTGGTCTATTTGCAGTTGCCCTTTTTTATGTTTATTTTTTATTGCTTTCACAGGAGTATGGAACATTGTACAAAAAAAAGCAGACAAAATAGTAAGCAATGTATATATCAAAATATTGCGGTTTGATATTTGATATAGGTAAATCGTTTCACCATTAATCGTTTCATCATTAAACAAGCTAACTTAATTATGAGCATATGTACCACTTATTTCAATATTTCTGTTTCATTCATTTGAACTAATTAAACTAAGCAAGCAGGATGGTGGTGAGGTCCAAAGACGTTGTAGAGTGTGGTGGAGGTGCTTGTTGAGTGTATTCATCACACAGGAGCTTGTGTCTTGTAGTCTGTGCGTGTAGTCTCGCCTCATTAAAGTTTTAGGTTGTTGAGAGCGAAGCAGACACAATGGGAAAGGATGGTATTGGGTGTGCTTTCCAGTGTTAAGCGATTATGGTCTTTGCAGCAGTGAGGTTATGCAGGATTAGAAGCTGGGTGGGACATTGATGGGCTGTTGACATGTCTAGGAGAAGACACTGTGAGAGACAGGCCAGTAACTTGCTGTCAACAAAGGATGTAAAGCAAACATGTCAAACTTGCGGCCTACAATTAATACCTTTGGGGTCGCTTTGTGCTGTGGCTGCGACCAGCCACAAGACAGGAAACATCTTTCCCTGCCATGGCCGATTGTGTGCTACAGCGGCCCAAGAGCACTAAGCATTAGTCCACGCCGGACATGCGCCCAGAGCATGTGAAGTCATACCAGGTTGCGTGTCGGTGGCAGCGCTACAGTGCGCAGATGGTCTGCAGAGCAGGCCAGCCACACCCCCTTCAATCCTGCTCGCAGTGCCAGAGGAGGACTTAGCCTGCTTGAGCAGACACGAGCAGGGCTGGAACTGGAGGAGGGGGCTTATCTTGGGGTAGGTGAAGAGAAACTTGGGGGACCTTCCTGTGTAGTGTGTTAAACTGGGGAGGAGGGGGCAGTGTGTTAAATTGGGGGAGGGGGACAGTGTATTAAAGTGGTGGGAGGGAGGGGCAGTGTATTAGAGTGTTGGGAGGGGGGGCAGTGTATTCAATTGGGGGAGGGAGGGCAGTGTAATAAATTAGAGTGGTGAGAGTGGGGGCAGTTTATTAGACTAAGGGGCAATGTATTAGATTGGGGAAGGGCCAATGTATAAGAGTGGAGGGAGGGAAGGCTGTGTATTAGATTGGGGGTGGCAATGTATTACATTGGGGCAGTGTATTAGTTTGGGGGCAGTGTATTAAAATTGGGGGACAGACAGCGTGTAAGTGTGGGGGAGGATATGTATTAGATTGGGGAGGCAGTGTATTACATGTTGGGCAGCGTATTACTTTGGGGTCAGTGTATTAGAGTAAAAAAGTGGAGGGAGGGGAAACAGTGTATTAGATTTGGGTGCAGTGTAATGGATTTGTGAGCATTGTATTGGATTTGTGGGCAGTGTATTAGAAAGGAGGGAGTAGGCAGTGTATTAGAATGGGGTATTGGGTCTGCAACTCCCCATGGAGTGCAGCGTTTTGCCACATATGCATAATAGCCACCCAATGCCTTCCTATGGGATTGCAAGATATGTTTGAGATGCAGGTAGGTGAATAGTGCTCTGGTTGGTAGACTGTTGGTAGATGCCAGATTTGGTAAAGGTATCAGAAATTCTCAATTAAACAACTGTGCTACATTGCTCACTCCTGCTCCTTCCCAGATCCATAGGGGCAAATCAAGGGTTAGACATTGGAGTGTTGAAAGAGGGGAGTGGTAGCAAGGTTGATTGAGACAGCAACTAAGAAGCCCCATGACTTTAGGTATATGAGTGTAAGAGATAGTATATTTACAAGTAATGGTGGCTTATGGCGGGAAGCCACATCAGATGCCTGAAAGAGTATGGTCTTAGGAATGCATTTTCCAATGTCAGCCACTGGAGTGGACAGCAATGAGATAAGTTCTGGGGGAAGTGTAGTAAATTTGAATGTCAGAACTCCCAGATCACTTTTCTTTGGGTGAGTGCGGAGAAAGCAATCATTTACTCTAGGGTATCATCGTTTCCAAAGAAAAGGGGACATGTGGCTTTGCAATTGTTTCAGCAGAGAGGTAGTGAAAGCGTGGAAAATAGATAAAGGAGCAGGGGAAGAGCACTCATTTTGACAGCGTTAATTCTCCCTAACCATAAAAGCTTCACTTTGTCCTATTGTTCATATAGGTTTTGTAAATGATTGATTAAAAAAGTTTCATCAATCAAGTTCTCGTATGAGTGAGTTGTGTAGTTTGCCAAATTTACACCCAGATATTTTAGTGTACTTGTTCGCCACTTGAAAGTGTAGTCAGCCTTCTGGGGGAGGCCTATCATGGGGGCTTGGATTTTGGAGCTGTTATTTTGTAGGTAGCTGTCCCATAGGGTTCCAGTAGGTTCTGTAGGGCTGGGAGGGAGGTAAAAGGGTTCATACATTTGAGTAGAATGTTAATTGCAAAGAAGGATACTGTTTGCTGTCCATGGGGAGGAAGTTCCTGTGATGGCCGGAGTATTTTTTATTTTACAATCTAAGGTCTCCATTGCCAAAATAAAAATGAGTGGAAATAGAGGGCAGCCTTGTCGGGTGCCATTGGATATGCGGAAATTTAGGACCAGAGAGGCCTAGCAAATGCAGCATCAAAGCCAAGATGTAAGCTAGGAATATTTTGGATTTTGGCCACTTTAGATTGATTATCGACTTATGTTGTTCAACAATTGCCTGTGTGGGACAAAAATCAAAAGATTTTTGCGTATGTCTTTAAGTCAACATTTAAAAGGGATATGGGGCAAAAGTTAGCACATGCATTAAGTGGTTTTACTGGTTTAAGCAATGAGCATGTGGCTATGAGCTAGTCTTTGGGTATGACACCTGTGTTGTGAAAGTGGTTGTACAGGATGGTCTTATGGGGGGCTACAATGTCTGTGAATGTGGTATAGTATTTGTTGGAGAAGCCATCTGGTCCTGAGACTTGTTGGGAGGGAGCAAATTGATGGCCTTTGGGGTTTCATCCAGCATCATGGTGTTGCCCGAAAGGATGAATGTTTACTAGTTAGTAAAGGAAGGTATATATTTCTGAGGATGTTGACGATCTTGGCCAATCTACCAGTGATATCAATAACAGCTCACAAATTATTAGTTCTTCAAACTTTCCAAGTTTAAATGTTTTTCACATACTAGTTTGTATGTATCTTGTTGTACGGTCTTGTTGTATACAGCAAGATGGAACCTCTACGATTCTGCTAAATTCAAAGCCACTACATAATCAGCACCCCACTTAATAGCAAGCTCCTATCTCATTTCTTATGCTGGGGCATCCTTTCTAATTTTCCTGTATGCAAATAAATGTGTAATCCTTTTGCGTTAATTTAGTCAATTAGAGCTTACAATAGTATTTGAGGAAGGCAGCTATATATCATTAGTTCTGCCCAAGCATACTTACAGGAAGAGGAAAGCCCTCAGCTAAGCACAAACTTTAAACTTAGTTCTAAAGTTTAAAAAAACAAACACAAAAACATTTACACACACACATGCATACAATAAGGGGAAAAAGTATTTGATCCCCTGCTGATCTTGAACGTTTGCCCACTGACAAAGAAATGATCAGTCTATAATTTCAATGGTAGGTGTATTTTACCAGTGAGAGACAGAATAACAAAAAAAAAAAATCCAGAAAGACGTCAAAAAGTTATAAATTGATTTGCATGTCAATGAGTGAAATAAGTATTTGATCCCCTATCAATCAGCAAGATTTCTGGCTCCCATGTGTCTTTTATACAGGTAACAAGCTGAGATTAGGAGCACTCTTTACTTTCTATTTTTAGCAGACTGTTGTCTAGAACCTAATGTATACATTATGTCTGTTCTAACTATTAGGATTCACTATAAATTGCATTAGAGAGACTTCTATTTATAAGAAAAAATTTCAATTTTTTTTTTTTTTTTTTTTAAGTGAATCTATAAGGACCTAAGTGTATGGCAGAAATTAATTCTATCCTAAATTTAAGTCTCTAAGCTAGTGGATGAGAATAAAAAAATAATGTAAATAAATATAAATGTGGAATTAACATGAAAAACATCTCAATACCTCAGCTGTCCCCATCCAGGATGCTATGTAAAACAATGTCTAGCACATCTTGGTCAATCATACCACATCAGAAAACCAATCCGTCTAGAAGCAATGTAGAGAAGAGTTCATTCATTACACCACATAGACATGTTATTTAAAATTGCATGTTTTATGCAAGTTCATTATTTTCACATTTTCTGTTTGATCTGTATTTCAATTCAGTTAAATAAAATAGGTGAGGATTAAGTCACCTTTTTAGGCATCTAAAGAGTCTTATTCAGCAATACATTTCTTACCTAATCTTATTCTCCATTCCTAAAAAGAACACGTAGATACATAACACTGTTCCTGTTTTCTGTGGTCTTAGTATTTGCTACATATTATGTGTCTAGCTTTGTCAAACATATAAAATCATGTTTCAGATAAAGTTTTAACATGAAACTATGATACCAATCCCCAATATGAGGTACACACAGACTGGTCATAACAAAAACAACAAAGGCTCCATGATTTCTGCGCTCAGACTAAAGCAGAAAGATTAGCTTGTGCAGAAAAGGCCAGCAGTGATAAGCTGACATAGGCTGATGTTAAAATGGTACCAATTGACTTCAGGGACGTAACAGATAATGGCTAAGTAAACATTTATAATAATTACATTTTCAGGCATTTTAATGAATAAAAATAAACCTAATTGGGGCGTGGTTTGCAGCCGGAGCAAGATGGACGTCTCCATGTGAAGCTCCACTGGGACCACGAAGCCAGTAGCTAACATACGCTTTTAAAACACTATTTTCACCTGTGTGGCTTAAAGAGTCGCCGACATGGACAAACGTCCGCCGAAAAAACAGCCCAAAAAGCAAGTGGAACAGGGCACCACGGTGTCCGACCTGTTTGCGGCATCCCGCGCCATGAGATCCACTCCTCAAGATGGCGGACGGGAGAGCCCTAGAGGGCCGCATTCACCTCCTAGCCCTGGCGTGGCGGCTTCAACGGAGGCATCGGAGACTAACACAGCGCAGATCTTGGCTAATCTGGCAGAGGTACGCTGCTACCTCGCCACCGAGATCGCGAGAAATACCAAGGAGGTGAAGGCGGAGATCCATGCCTTGGGAGCGAGGACAGCGGAGCTTGAACAGTGGGTGGAGTCTACGGTTGTGGCCCACAATACTGCTACAACTTACATCAACAAGCTGTCCTCAAGGCTAACAATGGTGGAGACCACCCTAGATGATATAGGGAATAGATCCCGAAGGAATAACATTTGGCCGCTACAGCCCCTCCCGCGTGAATGGTATGCGGCGGGAGAATGAGGCTCCTGGTCCTCGACGGGCTCAGAGGTACCGGTTCGCTTAAAAGTGGGGGTGGGTTAGAATTTAGATGTTGGGGAGGTGGAAGCTAGGATGCGGGAACCTCCATGCTGGTCGGATTTCCTCTTTATCTTTTGTGGGTGGGTTTTATGTTTTCTGAGCGTTCTTGGCTTTAGGGTATAGCCAACAGGGAATCTTTCAGGTATATCAACCCCTTTTGGGTGGGCTAGGGATGTGCGGCTCTGTTGCCTGTTGCGGAGGGCGAGCGGCCCGTGGCCCCTCCGACTCCCCCCGTGCTGCGGGGAAGCGGGATATTCCAGACGATCTAGACTGAGTTATTTTTCTGACCATGACTCTGTGATTATGACTATGTTTTTCCACTGTTGTGATTGCATGCCCGATTTGGAAAATGTGTGTTTTTAAGCAAATGAATAGGCATGGGTGGGGAATGGGATGTCGGGAGATTTAAGGTTTTTACGCAAGCCTAGGTGGGGGTTTTTTGTGCCATTGCCAGCTGGCTGGCTGGGGCCCAACATCCTCCTCTCTTAGCGGGACCCCGAGTCAAAGAGCTGTCTACCGGGGGGGGGGGCGCCGTATAGGTTTGTCAGAGGGAGGGAATGGTCTGTGGGCAGAGGCGCATACCCCGACTCTATTGTATACTGGCTAGGGTCGCGGAAGGAGGAGGGATGACGGATGTGACACGTGCATGGTATGCTCAGGTAGGCCAATGGGGGGCGACAGATCCGGTCGGGCTTCGGGGGCAGGGATATGCGGGCCCCCACGGGAGGGCCGCAGTCAGGGACGCCAAGCTTCCTCGACTACTTAGGAGGAGCCCACATATGTATACAAGATCTATGTCCAACGGTCCACTCATTCAACATACATAGGATCCATTACCACACCTCTAGCATTTTGCGGAAGCTTCCGACCCGGCAGCCCTCCATATTATAAATTGCGAGATTTGGTATTGGCAAGAAAAAGAGGGGAGGGAGACAAAGGAGAAGAAGAAGGGGGGGAGGAAGTGGGGAGAAAAAAAAAGAAAAAAAAAAGAGGGAAAAAAAAAAAAAAGAGGGGTGAGATGCCTACATCCCATATAAGAAATAATGGGTGATAGAATATGGGCGAGAATTATAGGCGGATAAATGCGCCCATTGTGGCGGCTTTTACGGTTTTAATATATTCGTTACAGGCCACACAGGTGGTGGTGTTTACTTTTGAGGTTTTGGTTGGCACTGTGCCCACATTGGCTGGTCCATGCCCCGTAAACCCCAGGGTTCTTTGAAGCACTGGGGGTGGCGGGACATTCACCCCAATTGTGCCTGGCTACAGGTAAGCCCAGGCGATTTATGTACAAAGTTTACTGTTTCTTACTCTTTTCCTACTCTGCTTCTATCCTATCTCTTCTTTCCCTTACCCCCTCTATTTCTCTACACTCCCGGGGGGGACGGATGGGGGAGGCCTCAATCTCAATCTAGTAATCTCAATCTAGTAATCGATGTGCCAGGATGTTTGGTTATAGCGGCACACCACGGATTTAACCATGCCTATTAAGCTAATATTTTTGAATGTTAAGGGCTTGAATGCACCTAAGAAAAGACGGCTCATGTTTAGGGAAGTGAAGCGTTTGAATCCAGATGTAGCCTTCCTACAGGAGACATTTACCTAAATCGGCCAATTTCGCTCTCAAGGATTATACTTACAACACCACCTATGAAGCGAGAGCCCTCAATAAAAGGAATGGTGTAGCCATCCTAATACATCGGAGGTGCCCGATCAGAATTAGTGGAGTTAGAATCGACCCAGGGGGACACTTTGTATTAGTGTCATGATTCCTGTATTCCCACGCAATTCATATCCTTAATTTGTATGCCCCCAACGAACCGTCCAGGGAGTTTTGCGAGGAACTTACCCGCACTGTCAACACACTCCCGAAGGGAATGGTGATAGTGGGAGGTGATTTCAATGCGGCTCCATCCCCGGCGGTGGACAGGGGACCCTGTAAAGGAATCCCCCGATCCCACAGAAGGGGCGGACAAGATAGACTATTGCACACATTCGTACAACAATCAGGGCTTATAGATATTTGGAGAGCTCAACACCCAGATGAAAAGGACTATACCTTCTACTCACAGCCACACGACACATATTCCAGAATTGATTTCTTTTTAGTAAACGCCCAAGTTGTTTCTAGGGTCTCGGAGTCATCTGTGGGATCCATAACTTGGTCGGATCATGCGGACATCTCTGTCACCCTGGATAAGTTAAGCGCAGCGACCCCATGGTCGTGGCGGCTGAACAACTCGTTGCTGCGGGACGCGGAAATAGTTGAGATCATCTGCAGGGAACTGAATGATTAGGGAAGTAGCATCGGGGATGTCCAAAGCTATAATATGGGTGGCACACAAGTCCGTCATTAGAGGGATATTGATTAGAGAAGCGACACTCAGGAAACGGAGAAAAGCTCAATTGGTGGCATCTCAGCTGGATGCTTTGAGAATGGCAGAGCAACGGCACAAATCGGACCCCTCACACGTTAATTTAAAGAAAGTACAAGATGCCAGATATGCCATACGAGCAACGCTCCTTGACGACACTACGAGAGCTATAGTTTGGTCTAGGCGGACCTTCTATGAAAAGGCCAATAAAATGGATGCTTTACTGGCAAGAGCACTGAGAACGCGACAGCAGAACACGCATATCACAAAGATTAAGAATGCTGCGGGAATCTACCAAACGAATCCTGCAGAAATTGCCAAAGTGTTTACGGGGTTCTACACCGCATTATATAACCATTCGCGAGGGGCGGATTCACACCTGCAGGGGGAATTGGAGGGGGTACGAGAGTTCCTCTCTGGAATTCCTCTTCCACAGCTGGGCGAGGCAGCTGCGGCGACACTTGAAACCCAGATCACGGCGGAGGAAATAGGCGCAGCGATCTCGGCCTTAAAAAGCAATAAAGCAATAGATGGAAGCTACTATAAGATTTTTAGGTAGGAGCTATTACCCCACCTTGAAGCATGGTTCAACGACCTGCAGGAAGGGGGGACCCCAGATCAAGAAATGTCGATTGCGAATATATTCTTGCTACCTAAGCCGGGTAAGGACGACTCAATACCGGAGAATTTTCTACCAATCTCATTGATTAACCATGATGCTAAAATCCTAGCCAAAGTGCTGGCGATTAGATTAAACCCAATTCTCGCCCGCCTGGTCCACCCGGACCAGGTAGGCTTCGAGCCGGGTAGGCAATTGTTCGAAAATACGAGACACAACATTGATCTCATAGGAAGACAAGCTAGGCTGCGAACCCCGACATTGATGCTGTCCTTAGACGCTGAAAAAGCGTTCGATAGAGTCAAATGGCCACATCTATTCGAGACGCTGCGCCATTTTGGCATGCTGGCCCGGTTTATCACAACTGTTCAAGCCCTGTACACCAATGTCAGGGTGCAGGTGAGGATAACGGGAGCGCAATCCATCCCTTTCCCACTGAGCAATGGTACAAGACAGGGCTTCCCTCTATCACCGCTACTGTTCGTATTATCATTAGAACCCCTCATGCAAATGATAAGGACAACCCCGGAGATCAAGGGAATCACAGTAGGGGGGCAGAAATACGTTATATCGGGATTCGAAGACGACATACTGTTGTCACTGACAGATCCGCTAGAGTCTATGGTTGCGTTGACGAGGATATTGACGGAATATGGCATAGTGGCCGGATATAGAGTCAACCTACATAAATCGAGTGCCCATTGGGATGAGCGATACAAACGCGGCGCACATAGGGAGGACATATCAGATACGTAACGCAAAAGATTATATTAAATATTTGGGGATCTGCTTAACGGCGGACCCCTCTCTTTTACACCAACAGAATTACACACCTCTTATCAGGACATTAATACGGGATATGGAGAAGTGGGTAGACAAACTAATCTCATGGATCGGGAGAATACATTCGGTAAAAATGAATATAATGCCCCGGATATTATTCCTGTTCCAAGCACTCCCGATATACCTAGCTAAGTCTAGCTTGGGAGCACTACAGCAGGCGATAGGTAAGTTTATTTGGCAGAACAAGAAACACAGGGTCTCGCGAAATGTCCTTTATAGGGCTAAGAATAGGGGGGGACTGGGGCTGCCGAACCTGTACTATTACTATGTGGCTGCCCAGTTAGCCCAAATAGCACTATGGCATACACCCCCTGAAGAGAGGAGATGGGTAGACTTGGAGTCCTCTTTAATGGGCCCGGACCTCTCCCAGTTCCTTATATGGATTCCTAAGGAACTCAGATCACTGGACAGAGCACCCTGCCAAGCGGTACAGGCCTCTATCAGAGTCTGGGACACAACTGCCATCAGATATGGCCTGACATCTACCTTATCTCCAATGGCCCCATTCTTGAGAAATAGAGATTTTAGCCCAGGCATGCAAGCTAGGGACTTTCGGGGTCTTGAAGCCGCAGGGCTGCAGAGACTATTCCACTTATTTGAAAACGACTCCTTTGTCACATTCGAGACACTAAAGAGCAGGACCCCATTAAAACCGTTCGATTACTTTCGCTACCTTCAGCTCCGAGATTATGCCCAAGATACCAGGATAAGAAAAGTAGCACAGACGCCCGAGCGGCCTAATCTCCTGTTTGTATGCTCACCTGAGTACGCACACCTTGGAATGGGGAGACATTACATACATTGAGAAGTGGGAAGCAGATCTGAATGAAGTGCTAGAGGGGATTGAATGGCAGGAAATATGGGAAGCGGCTGCAACATCCTCGGTATGCGTGTCTGTGCAAGAACAATCATATAAAACTTTGTTTAGATGGTATACCACTCCAGAAACGCTGTGCCACATGCGTAAAAACCCGACAGACATGTGCTGGATGGGGTGCGGACAGAAAGGCACATATATCCATATGTGGTGGGAATGCCCGGTGGTGCGGACATACTGGAAGGGGTGTTCTTATTGTGTAGGTCCATAGATGATTGGACAAGGACGGAACAAAACCTTATCCACAAAATAAACCTAGCCGCAAGGCGAGCCCTAACGCAGGGATGGCTACAGAAAAACACTCCTACGATAGCAATAGTAAAACATAAAATAAAGGATACTTTTCTAATGGATAAACTGACAGCTCAGGTCAGAGGGACTACAAAGAAATTTGAAATGATTTGGGACCCTTGGATCAATAGCACAGTTAGTGATTGAGACTCTGGGCAGGACCAAGCATACATACCTGAAAGGGCAGCATAAAGGGCAGCATAAAGATGAGTTAGAGACCGCCTCTTCCAAACTCACCCCTCCTTGAGAATGGGCAACTATGAGTCGGGGTAGGATAAATGGTAGCAATAAGGCGACACCTTGTCGTGTGCTTCTTACCGGTCAGGCCTTCCTGGAGTTCTCCCCCTCCCCCCCCCCTCTTTTCTACTTTCGTGCATACCTGTATTCTGCTCACCCCTCGAGGGAACTGTCCTTTTCTTTCCTTTGTATAATTCCGATCCTGGAACAATTCTCTATATTTTTAAATCAAAAAGATCTTATACACAGGGGTAAATGACGTAGCCGGAGAAGCAAACGCAAACATTCATATGTGCCCCTGGCGGCTCTTAGAGCACGATATAGCACGTTCGTTATATCTTTTCTTATATCTTTTTCTATTTTATCTTAACAACAAAAACACCAAGCGGGATGACTTAAGATGTATGTAAAGAAGGGGAAGCGACCACAAATTGGCAACTATGTACACAACCGCTAGACATGTTCACGAAGCTTGTGGGGGTACACAGTTTTGCGGTCTTGTGGATACTGCTGTATTTCGAAGTTCGATAATTGAAGCATCTTTGTTTGTATTTTGTGAATGTCTGCCAATGGTTATGTACGCAATGTATAAGATGTCCTGTTTTGGAATAAATAAAGAATTTAAAAAAAATAAAAAAATAAACCTAATTAGCAAAGAAAGGTCGTATAAATATTTAGTAAATATTCACAGACATATATTGTTTCTGGGGTACACATTAAATGATCTTTAATGACATCAATTAAAAGTTATATTTTATTACTACCTATACTAAGTCCTTGGAGTGTGGTCATTTTCAGCTTTTCTGTATTTTGTGCCTGACCAGCACCAGGCATTGATTTCTAATCCAGGAGTGCAAGCATCACGGTATATATATATATACCTACCATATTAGTATTGTGCAAAAAGTTAGCATTGTTTGAGACATAATGATCAAATACATTTAAAAGGCCTTGAGTTATTTACTAAGCTGGAGGAGAAACTTTCCCAAGTTAGAAAGAATTCTCATAGTCTATATGGTCAACCAAGTGATTTCTCTACAAATTGTTAGTAAGAAAAAGGTAGCACTGTGATACACTGTGACAGAGAAGCCTCTGAGATGTTGAAGAGAATATGAGTTATAAGTTGTTGAGAAAAAAACACAATAGTCTGTGCCCAGCCTTTGTTGCTAGTCTAAATGGCAATGAAGCATCAACAATAATGTGTTCATCAGACTGCTGTAGTATTAAGATAACCAAAGTTCAATCAAAATAAGTAGATAAAAGTGGTGTGCAAAATAAAACTGAGCATATATATATATGCCAAAATATATCATTTTGGGTGAGTCTTTTTTTCTACTGGTATGGGAACAGACAATTTTACCCTGTATGCCAAAAGTCCTAGGTACACATCTGTAACATTTAACCACAGTTAACTGAAATAGCCATACATCTAAAGATGAATTCCTGGTTAGTTTATATTGAGGATTTTCAGGGAAAAAAAATGAAGAAAGAAATTGCATATCCCCTTCCCGACAGCGGACGGATCAGGTATGTCCGACAAAAAACAGTCCT
Source organism: Pelobates cultripes (assembly GCA_933207985.1). Taxonomy (NCBI): domain Eukaryota; kingdom Metazoa; phylum Chordata; class Amphibia; order Anura; family Pelobatidae; genus Pelobates; species Pelobates cultripes. Next base: position 284,999,036 of record OW240912.1, read on the forward strand.
TAAGATTCCTCTCTTCCAACTGTCATTAGTCTATTACTATCCTTACCTTTTGTGTAACTTTACCCCACTCCCTCTAGCATGTAAGCTCATTGAGCAGGGCCCTCAACCCCTCTGTTCCTGTGTGTCCAACTTGTCTGGTTACAACATGTTTGTTCGTCCACCCACTGTAAAAAGGCTGCAGAATTTGTTGGTGCTATATAAATAATAACATAATAATAACATAATAATTACAACCCTCTGTTGCCTGTCACTCAGCCACTGCCTTACCCATTCAACAATATTGGAATCCAAACTTAAAGATTGCAGTTTATTGATAAGCCTTCTATGTGCAACAGTGTCAAAGGCCTTACTGAAATCTAGGTAAGCAATGTCTGCTGCACCACCCTGATCTATTATTTTAGTTACCCAATTAAAAAAATCTATACGATTAGTTTGGCATGATCTCCCTGAAGTAAACCCATGCGGATTTTGAAATCCATGTGATTTTAGATGTTCAACAATCCTATCCTTTAATATGGTTCCCATTACTTTCCCCCCCACTGAAGTAAGGCTTACTAGCCTATAGTTGCCCGACTCCTCCCTACTACTTTTCTTGTGAATGGGCACAACATTAGCTAACTTCCAATCTTCTGGGACTACTCCTGTTAACAATGATTGGTTAAATAAATCTGTTAATGATTTTGCTAGTACACCACTAAGCTCTTTTAATAACTTTGGGTTTATTCCATCAGTTCCATTGACATATTAGTCTTTACTTTTGACAGCTGAAATAGAACCTCTTCCTCTGTAAACTCACATGTAACAAATGAGGCATTTGTTCTTTTTCCTAACTGAGGTCCCTTTCCTCCATTTACCTCTGTAAATACTGAACAAAAATATTAATTTAGGCAGTCAGCTAAACCTTTAACCTTTTCTATATACCTTCCTTATTTTGTTTTTAATCTAACTAATCCTTGTTTTACTTTCCTTTTCTCATTTATGTTTCTAAAAAATGTTTTGTCCCCCTTTTTTTTTTACTTACTGTGCTATTTTCTCTAATGTGTATGATTTGGAAGCTCTTATAACTTGCTTAGCCTCTTTCTCGCAGTTGTTGTTGCAGCACCTGTCCTTGACATGTACCTGGCCAGCCTGGTCCCCACTGGAACCCACCCACACTGCTAGATATACACAGAAATGCAGAATAACCCTCCCCTCATACAAATAATACGGACAGCCCACACACAAACATGCACACAATCCGCACAAACGAAACACCACTAACAATCCACATACATGCACACAACCCCACATGCAATACCCTAAACAGCCCCCACACTCTACCAAACACACACTGTGACATATCCATCCACACACACAATTCCACAAGCAGCCACCATACACAGCCCACATTCATATGTATCATATACAATACTATAAACTACTAATGAACATATACAATATAATAGGGCCGTCTTTAATGCGGGGCAAACTGGCCAGCTGCACAGTGAGCCCTGCTGGCCTCAACTATTTCTAACCCTCTGGCTGGTAATCCGCACACTAAGGAGGCCCACCGGGTGGCCCATACACAAAGGACCACCCGGTGGGCTTCTGTCAGCAGGGGCCCGGTCGCATGCTGAGGGCCGTCTTTAACGCGGGGCAAACTGGCCAGCTGCACCGTGAGCCCTGCTGGCTTCAACTATTTCTAACCCTCTGGCTGGTAATCCGCACACTAAGGAGGCCCACCAGGTGGCCCATGCACAAATGACCACCCGGTGGGCTTCTGTCAGCAGGGGCCCGGGCGCACGCTGAGGCGCTTTAACAGCACGAGCGGGCCCCTTGCTTTTCGGCAGCAGGCTGGGAGGAAGTGACGGCCGCGCATCACTTCCTCCCACAAAGAGAGGAGCGCACGGGAAAGAAGAGTAGGCAGATAGGAGGGGGGCTGGCCGAGAGCGCTAGACCCCAACACCTTCAGCCACCAGCAGGAAAGGTAGGAAACTGGAGGGTGGGTTTTAAAGTGTATGTCCGTGTCAGTATGTCTGTCAGTGTGTGTGTGTGTTAGTATGTCTGTGTGTGTTTCATCTGTGTGTGTCAGTATATCTTTGTGTGTCAGTATATCTGTGTGTGTGTGTGTGTCAGCATGTCTGTGTGTCAGTATATCTGTGTGTGTGTCAGTATGTTTGTATGTCAGCATGTGTGTCAGTATATATGTGTGTGTGTGCGCATTTCAGTGTGTATATATCTCTGTGTGTGTGTGTGTGTGTGTGTGTGTGTATATGTGCATACATCTCAGCATTCACACACTAACGCTACACACAAATACACCCCTGCATTCAAATTTGAACACTACATACAAACACTTGTCTGTGTTACACACCAAAATTATATGTAAATACACCCCTGAATTCAAAAACCAACACTACACAAATACATGCTTGCAATCACGCCAACACCACATACAAACATATTCCATATAAAAACTGGTTTATATTCAAACACACAAAAACTGCTTAGTGCTAAATACAGACCTGCAAACATGGGTAAATGGTAGAGCCCCAGCTGTCAATGCATTTCTGGAGTTGCACGACAGATGAGGATCTACCTTTTAATCACCCGTGCAACAGGAAGACCCCCAAAACTTCTTGCACCTCTCTACTTTAGGTCCGCCACTGTGTTGAGGTGGAGGACGTGATTGCATGCCTGGGGAGGGGGGACAGGCTCCAGGGGGCCCCAAGCAAATGCTTTGCTCTGGGTCCAGTCACCATTAAAGACGGCCCTGCATATATGCACAAATACAACGATACAAAGCAATTACAGTAAAAATAACACAAGCAGAATACGGCAGCATACACACCTCGATTAAAAAATAAAATAGGACTGGCACGCTACGGGACATCACAATCCTATATCGGCACAGTGCTGCTAAAAGGTTGCCTACCCCTGTTATAGATCATTCTGTCTTCCTCACTTTGTTTTTTTTTATAATTACTAAATACTAACTTTTAGTTTTTTTTTACGATTTTGGCCACATCTGCGGTGTACCACAGTGGTTTCTTGAATTTTTTGCTTTTACTGATAAGCCAAATGCAATTTTCTGTTGCCTTCAGCAGTGCAACTTTTAAATAATCCCATTTCTCTTGGACTCCATTCAAATTGCTCCAGTCTGATAATGACTCTTTTACACATATTCTAATTAGAGAAAGGTCTGTTTTTCTAAAGTCTAAAACTTTTGTTTTTGTGTGGTGTGACTCAATCACTGTTCTTATATTAAACCACACTGACTGATGATCACTGGATCCTAAACTTTCACCTACAGTAATATCTGAAACCAAATCTCCATTTGTTAACACTAAATCTAGTATGGCCTCTTTACAAGTTGGCTCCTCAACGACTTGTTTTAGAGACAATCCCAGTAGGGAGTTTAGAATATGTGTGCTCCTGGCACAAGCAGATATTTTGGTTCCAATTCACATCAGAAAGATTAACGTCACCCATGATGATAACTTTGCCCTTCATTGTCATTTTAGCTATTTCCTCAACTGGTAGATTATCTAACTCTTCTATTTGTCCTGGGGGCCTATAAATCACACTTACACGAGTTACTGTGTGATTACCAAATTCTAACATAATCCAAATGGACTCTATGTTTGCATCACTAGATCTTATTAGGCTAGATTTTATGTTATCCTTCACATACAGAGCCACCCCTCCCCCTTTCTTGCCTTCCCTGTCTTTTCTATATAAAGAGTACCATGGTATTGCTATGTCCCAGTCATTTTTCTCATTATACCATGTCTCAGTAACAGCGACTAAATCTACATTATAAGTTGCCATTATTGCCACAAGTTCATAGATCTTATTCCCTAAACTGTGAGCATTTGTAGACATGGCTCTAAGCTTATCATTTTTTAACACACTTGCTACAGGCACCTTCTGTCCTTGTTTTGGGGGGCAATTGGATTGATGTTTTATCACCCTTTTGCCCCCCCCCCCTTAGTTTAAATACATCCTAGTAAAACTACACCACTAAACTTGGTGCCTGAACCTGTCTCTACAACACCACTACCCTCAGTGTCTGAGCCTGTCTCCACAACACCACTACCCTCAGTGCCTACCTCCATAAAACCACTACACCTGGTACCCGAGCCTGTCTCCATAACACCATTACACTCTGAAAGTGCAGAAAATGAATTATATAGAGCAAAAGACTATGCAACATGCCTTTTATCATCAACTGTAAGTCTACCAGATCCTACAGTAATCCATCTGCCATTCCTAATACGTCCCTGCGGCAGTGGCTTTGCAGCAGTTCCAGCCTGAGTTTGTTTACCAGATCATTTACAATCTCAGACTTCAAAAATACAATCTCCTGCCGCAATATAGAGAACAGTCTACAGATTAGACAGCATCCAAATCTCCAAAAAGTGGAACATGAAACAAATGCATAACAACTATTACACTGAACTAAGTCTGCCATTGTAATGAGGTGAATAATTTAAATCAAACAAATATAAAAAAAATTTATCCTCCAGTATACCTCAGATTACCTCCAGTTTATCTCCAGAATATCTCCAATAACACACTTTGAAGCAGCACTCTCCAGAATATCTCCAAGCCCATAATTTGAAGCACAGCACTCGCCAGAATATCTCCAACCTCACACTTAGAGCAGCACTTAGAAGTAGCAACCAAGCTATATTAGCCAAGCTAATGACCACAATCTTTATATAACTCCTAAAATCACCACCCACTAGGAATGTTTAACACCTGAGTAGGCCTATGCTTATTTGCAAACAATAGCTAATTAACCAACAATCAATCAATAGCAAGCACCTAGCTAATCAAATCAAATACCTTACCAATTACCAACAGGAAAGCAAACCTTGTGCAATCAGTAACCTTTTCCTATAGATGAATCTTACCTATAACAGTAAAAAGAAAACTCTTAGAACAATCGTAGACAGTTGGAGATTCTGTAAAACTCTCCAGAATATCTCCAATCACACACTTAGAAGCAGCACTTAGAAGTAGCAACCAAGACTTCACGAGCGCAAATACAGAGGATTCACCACAAATCCTCAAGAATAGAAAGGCCAGATTAGATTGTTAGGGGGAATAGAGGATTGTAGAGAGACTCCTCGTCCAGACTACATAATTGTGCCATACTTATTAGACAAATTCCTGCCTGTCAGGATTACTAATTGAAAGCAACCCTCCACTGAGCCCTTTATCCCATGTATTCTTATATTTACCAAGAAAAGGACTTTAAGTGTCCTTCAAGTTTCCTGATCATCAAGTAGTTTAAGGACCATCTCAACATATTTAATGTTGCCCATAATAATAATAATATTCCCTTTGTCTGAGGGTTTTATATTGATTTCATTATTCTTTTGCAAGGACACTTGTTCTTTTCTGGTCAAATTGCTATTAAGGACGATTGGTTAATGTTCAGTGTTTTAATTTCCCTACATGCTGTCTCAGTGAAAAGATTTTTCTTTCCTGGTTGTCGATGCTGTAAAATCATTAGTAGCTATGAGATAGCGGACTGTGTTGGGATTTTGTCTTTTAGCTATGCCAGAACAATTCTCTTTGCACTTTGCAGGCGTTTCCTTTAGCCAGCTGATTCAGTTGGAAGGCAGCTTAATCTAAGTCTGAAACACATTACAAAGCTATTTGCCTATTAAGTTTCAGCATGCGTAAAATACAATATTAAGAGCCAGACAGTCTAACTCTAAATCATGCATGTTTATGGCAAAATGGGATTCTATATTGTCTATGTCAGCCATTCCCAACCCGTGTACACGTACCCCCAGGGATACAATCCAGTGCCCCCGGGGGTAATTCCATGCAGTTTAGGAGGTCTTCTTCACGTAACATAGAATCCAGGAAACTTGATAGTGCGATCTATAAAGGACTCTATGGGGATTGTTGTGGATCAGAAATGTTGATCTTTGTTATATTCAGAGGAAGCCCAAATTGTTGTTACAAGTGCACTTGGAGAAGCGAGAATTAGACACCAGACACCTGTTGGTATTCAAAATAAGCCTCTGACGTTTTATTCATCAGCTGGGTTTTATACATTAAAAAGTAAGTGCTTACGTGCAAATACTCTTAGAACAGTAATAGGAAGAGAATACAGATAAGACATAGGGATGAGCGTCATGTACACATAACAAATAAGTTTCAAGGTAAGAGAGAACAAAATGATTAGAGCAGAGACATCTTAGGTGGGGGCTCTCTGCTCCCGGAACTTAGACATATATGGTCTTAAGTGTTGTTTAAGCATCAAGCATTTCCTGAGTCCAAGTTAGCCAATTTTAATATAGGATATCATTATATGACACCTATAAGCTTGAGCCTTGGAATCAAGATAAATTCTATCACAGGATCCAGTTACTTTATGACCAACTGATGAAGCCAACGATTTGATAAAACATGTCTTGGTATAGGAGTGGATGTATATTGGACTTTTTATTGAATTCTGAATTTATTTATGTGCTCAATTTGGTTTTTATCCAAGTGTGTGTGTATGTATGTATCTATCTATACATACATATATAAAAGGGATTTTGATTCACATAATCCAATTATAATTTTGCCTGTTTACAAATCAATGCTAAGACCCCACCTTCAATATGCGGTGCAATTCAAGTTGGGAGGTGGGGGTGAGGGGGTAAATGCAAATTTGGGGTTTTTTCATTCTTTATTTTTGCTGTGCATAAGAGTTACAAACAAGCCTGCAATGTCACTAATGGGCACCAGTTTCAAAGAAGGATATTGCAGAACTAGAAAAAGTGCAAAGGTGAGCTACAAAACAAGTAAGGAGATGGTTCTTTACAGTAAGAACAATAAAGATGTTGGATTCAGGGTTGAACGTCATGGATTTTTGTCTTTTTCAACCTAGACAACGATGTAATTATATGTTCTGCATTGCTATAGATCCATACTTTACAAATGTCTCTATTTCATAGGGACAGTCCCTATTTTGGCCCATATCTTCTGTACCTCTTTTTTAGTCTAAGGCGGTGGCGTTGAAGGGGGGAGGTCTGCCCCGAGTGCCACTCATTAGGGGGTGCCCGGGGCATAATTTGGCAGGGGTGGCAAACGCTGCCATTGTGTCTTATTTAAAGGGCCTGGGCTGCTTACAGGAGTTTTCACGTTTGTTTCACCTCCAGCAGCTGCAGGTCGCTATGGCAACTCACGGCAACGCTTTTGCAGATCACAAGAGCAGAGAACCTGCTGCTGCTGGAGTTGAAACGAACCTGAAGACTGCTGGGCCCCTCTTCACTGGACATCCATGCTGTGCCACCGGACCACCAGGGAATCTTGTGTCCCCCATTCCTGGACACAGGTAAGAATCAGCATGGGGGGGGGGACCCAAACAATACAAACTACTTATCCCCTCCAGCGCTTATCCCACACAACACCCACACACTGCATACGCTATACACACACTGCATTCACTACACACACACACACTTGTACCTGTGCATCTGTGTCTGTGTATCTGTATGTGTGTCTGTGCATCTGTATGGTGTGTGTCTGTGTATCTATATGTGTGTCTGTGCCCATGTGTGACTGTGTGTCTCTGTATCTTTGTGTCAGTATGTCTGTATGTGTGTGTGTGTTTGTATCAATATTTGTGTTTCTATCTGTGTGTCTTTATCTGTGTATGATTGTGTTTTTATGTATCTGCATGCGTGTACCTATGTGTCTGTGTATCTGTATGTGACAGTGCGTGCATCTGTGTATCTATGTATCTGCATGTGTGCCAGTGTGAGTATGTGTATATATGTGCATACACCTCTGCATTTTGCCAACACTACACACAAATACACCCCTGCATCCATATGTCAACATTACATAAAAACACCACCATATTAAAAAAAACACACTACACAAAAATGCACGCCTGCATTCTAATGCCAACAATACATGCAAAACACCACTACATTCACTCACTCATACTCCATACTAAAACATGCTTACATGCTCGAAAAAAAAAAAAAAACACTCCTCAGTGCTAAATGCATGTGAGTGTGTTTTACATTTTAAAGTTGGGGGTGGGTGCCAAATGCTCCAGGTATACCTTTGGCCAAATGAACTCAATATTGTTGGTGTGTAACAGAACTCAAAATAAATCAATACAATAAAGAGTCTTTAAACTACAATAAATATGTTTAGAAATCAGTCTGTGCAAATAAGATACAGCATTCTTGTAAATTAAATTTTAGTTGCATAGATTCTCATTTTTAAAACATCTAAAATTTGTCAGTAAAGTCCCACCCTTAGCCACACACCCACACACACCCATAAAGTTAAAATGTTCATCTTTCTCCATTTGAAATGTTAGGAGAGATGTAGATAGGTTTTGTCAAACCAACTAGAGCAAGTATGTCAAACTTCATGCAGCCCACAAGGACCATCTTTGCAGCCCAGCGAGCCGCTAGTACAGTAGGTACCTGCTCTCCCCCCCTTGCAGGTGCCTACTCTGCTCATTTAACCGGCCGGGTGAGAGGTATCTGGCGGCAGCGGGGGAACTCAGTGTTCCACCTCCTCACTGCTCCCTCGTGCGCGCCATCTGAAGTGAAGCTGGGCGCTGGAATATGACGTCAAATTTCGGCACCCGGCTTCACTAAACCGCGTGAGGGAGCAGTGAGGAGCAGATAGAAGGACCCCAGGGAGATGCCCCACATCGGCTCCAAAAGGTAAGGCGCAATAAAGAAAAGAATGTGTAAGTGTGTTTGAGTGTCTGTCAGTGTGTGAGTGTCTGTCAGTGTGTGTGTGTGTGTCTGTCTAACAGTGAGTATGTGTGTGCCTGTGTGTGTGTCTGTCAGCAAGTATGTGGGTGTCTGTAAGTGAGTATGTGTGTGTGTCTGTTAGTGTGTGTCTGTATATGTGTGTTTGTCGCTGAGTATGTGTGTGTGTGTGTCTCTGTGTGTGTGTGTCAGTGTGTGAGTATGTATGTGTCTGTCAGTGAGTATGTGTGTGTGTCAGTGTATGAGTATGTGTGTGTCTGTCAGTGAGTATGTGTGTGTGTCTGTCAGTGAGTATGTGTGTGTGTCTGTCAGTGAGTATGTGTGTGTCAGTGTGTCTGTATGTGTGTTTCTGTCTGTCAGTGAAAATGTGTGTGTCAGCGGGAGGATCAGATTTGGCACAGGGCGGTAGAAGGGCGTGCTGTGGTTTAGTAAAGGGGGGGACTGGGATTTAGTAGAGGGGGTGCTGTGGGATTTTTATACTGTACTTTTTAAAATAAACCTACATTTCTATGAAAATGTAAATGTTTTGTTTTTTTGCAGCCCACATAAACTTAAACCTTGTTTATGTGGCTCGTGTCAGACTTTGAGTTTGACATGCTTGAACTAGAGGGTTTACTCATTCCATATTGAAAAGAAATCTTGTCCCTATAGGCCCTAGTTGAGACTGATGAATACTGTGGGTAAGGTATCCATATTAGTGTTAGTGTATCATGTGAAAAGGCATACATAGTTTTTGAAATTAGGAGCCTGTATAACAGGCAGGGATGTATTAGCCGCGAGGCAAACAAGGCATTTGCCTTGGGCGGCATTTTTCAGGGGGCGGCAAAAAAAAAAAAATTTTCAGGGGGCGGCGCTGGCTGATGGTCGGACGGGCGGCTGGCGAGGGAGCACTTCATCTGAGCGGTCTGCTCAGCTCCCTTGCGCGCCACAGAGTGAGGCTCACTCTGCAGCGTGCGAGGGAGCTGAGCAGTCAGCTCAGAGGAAGAGCTCCCTCGCCAGCCGCCCGCCCGCCCAGTAGCCAGCCCATCAGCCCGACCGGCAGCCACAGGACCACCAGGGAGAAAGAGGAAACCCCCCGCACTCCCAAAGGTAAGGAGGCTGGGGGGGGTTAAATTTAAAAAAAAAGTGTTAATGTGAGTGATTGTGTGTGTGTGTGTGTGTGTGACTGTGTGTGTGTGTGTGTTTGTGTCTGACTGTGTGTGTGTGTGAAAAGTGTGTCTGACTGTGTGTGTGTGTGTTTGTGTCTGACTGTGTGTGTGTTTGTGTGTGTGTCTGACTGTGTGTGTGTTTGTGTCTGTGTGTGTGTGTGTGACTGTGTGTGTGTGTGACTGTGTGTGTTTGTGTGTGTCTGACTGTGTGTGTTTGTGTCTGACTGTGTGTGTGTGTGTGTGTTTGTGTCTGACTGTGTGTCTGACTGTGTGTGTTTGTGTCTGACTGTGTGTGTGTGTGTCTGACAGTGTGTGCGTGTCTGACTGTTTGTGTGTGTGTGTGTGTGTGTATTTAGAAGGTGGGGCGGGGGGGAAGGTTTGGGTGGGGGGGAAGTGGGTGCCTGAGTTTTGTCCTGCCTAGGGCAGTACAAAACCAGGATACACCACTGATAACAGGAGGAATACAGGAGGATAACTAGTAGTACATATAAGAAAACTTCAACAGACAAAGTTTTTAAGACCTAGGAAGCTTGGTACTGAAGTGAAACTGAACTTCCAGGTATACACCTGGGTGAAGCCAGTGAATCCCTATGTATCCAAGGATTAAAGGTGTACTATATGTAGTTAGCTGGTGTTATTCCATAGTATTAACTAAAAAATCATACTACTTGTTTCCATGTTGATTCAGCAATCATATTTTCCAAACAAGCTTGAGGTCTTGTTCACTGCCTTAAACATGGGTTCCTTTTTCTGTGTTTTCTGTATACAAAAGCTTTGAAACACAATATAGGAAAAGATGCAAAACCAGTGAACCACTCATGGACAGCTGTTTCATTGTTAATGCAAATCAACAGCATGAGGTTGGTTACTGGTTTGCTTACTGAGGCTTGGCAGTGGCGCTTGTTGCTATGGCAATGCTCTCGCGGATCGCGAGAACAGAGGACATGCTGCTGCTGGATGTGGAGACTCCTGGACCCCTCTTCACTAGGCAACCATACTGTGCCACCAGACCATCAGGGGTTGTAGCGTGTCCCCCATCCCTGGACGCCGGTAAAAGTCAGGAAGGGACACACACACACACACAAACAATACACACTGCTCATTATACACACACACACACACACTGCATACACACTATACACACACATTGCATACACTGCACACACACACTGCATAAACACTATACACACACATTGCATACACTACACACATACACTGCATACACTACACACAGAGGACATACCCCATTTTGAATACCATGGGTTGTCTACTTTTTCAAATAATATAGTATAAGATGGGGTTAATTTTCATTCCTGGGATACCATACAGTCTCAAAGGCAACATAGGCCCAGCAAACCAATCTGGCAAATTTCAATAGAAAAAGTGAAAGCCCTATATTTGACCCATGTAAGTTTCCAAAAACTCAAAAACCTTGTGCATGGGGGTACTGTGGTACTCATGAGACATTTCTGAATTCAAATATGTGTATTTTTTTGCAAGAAAATTTACATTATGACTAGAGTTGAGCGGACACCTGGATGTTCGGGTCCGGGGGTTCTCCCCCCTGGCCCCCACCCCTGTGCGCTGGGTGGGGGCCATAAATAAGAATTTGGGTGGGACCTATTGTCCTCCCCCCCAGCCCCCACCCCTGAGCGGTGGGTGGGGGCCATAAATAAAAATCCCCCCCAGGTGACTAGGGGTCCCCAAACCCCTAGTCACCCCCTTACCCCCCAAAGAATTACCCCTATTAATCCTTCTTCACCCACGGAGGGCTACGCGCAGACTGAGCTTTACAGGGCAGGGGAAGACTTATAAAGCCTTGTGGGGGCTTTTAAACTAAAGGGGGGACCTATTGTGTGTCCCCCTGGTCCCCACCCCTGAGCGGTGGGTGGGGGCCCTAAAAAACAGTAAGGGGGGGGACCTAGTGTCCTCCCTCCCCAGCCCCCACCCCTGAGCGGTGGGTGGGGGCCATAAATAAAAATCCCCCCCAGGTGACTAGGGGTCCCCAAACCCCTAGTCACCCTCCTCCCCCCAAAAAAATTACCCCTACCTAAACCCTCATCCTAAAAATAATGAGGGGGGACCCTTGTCTAAATACCTGTAAAAAAATATAGACTTACCATTTGATGTCTTCCATTTGATGTCTTCTTAAAATCTTATTTTTTCAGCCCCAAAAAAGGCCAAATAAAAATCCAGAATAAGTGATGCACTTTAAAAAAAAAAAAAAAAAGAGCGCAATAAATATATAATCCTTCTTCATCCATGGAGGGCTCCCGCACAGACTGAGCTCTGCAGGGCGGGAGAAGACTTATAAAGCCTTGCCCCGCCCTGCAATTAGGCTCAGAGCACCCTGAATGGTGGGTTTCAGCCATCCAATCAGAGTGCTCTGACAGGTAAATGAAGAGACTGACAGGTAAGTCTCTACATTTACCTGTCACAGCACTCTGATTGGATGGCTTAAGTTGATTAAGTAACCAGAGTGCTCTGTGTCATTTTACACAGCATGGGGAAATTCCAAAGAATACTAGGGGTTTGGGGACCCCTAGTCACCTGGGGGGGGGATTTTTATTTATGGCCCCCACCCACCACTCAGGGGTGGGGGCCGGGGGGGAGGAAAGTAGGTCCCCCCCCTTATTGTTATTTAGGGCCCCCACCTGCCGCGAAGGTGTGGGGGCCGGGGGCAGGACATTAGGTGTGTCCCCCTTATTGTTATTTAGGGCCCCCACCCGCCGCGAAGGTGTGGGGGCCGGGGGCAGGACATTAGGTGTGTCCCCCTTATTGTTATTTAGGGCCCCCACCCGCCACGCAGCCTGGGGGGAGGACATTAGGTCCCCCGCCAATTTTTATTTATGGCCCCCACCCACCGCTCAGGGGCCAACACCCGCCGCGCAGGGGTGGGAGTCTGGGGGGAGGACATTAGGTCTCCCCCCCCCCCAATTTTTATGGCCCCCACCCACCGCTCAGGGGTGGGGGCCGAGGGGGAGGACAATAGGTCCCTCCCCTTATTGTTATTTAGTGCTGCCACTGGGAGAGCCCGTGGGGGAGAGCAGTAGGCACCCCCTTATTGTTATTTAGGGCCCTCACCCACCGCTCAGGGGTGGGGGCCAGGGGGGACAATAAGTCCCCCCTTTAGTTTAAAAGCCCCCACTCGCGCGTCGCGGGTGGGGGCTCAGGAGGGGGGAATTTTTTTTATTTTTTTTTAACAGTGAGCAGCCACAGGCTGCTCACTGTTTAATAGACACGCCCCTACTCATGGTATAGCGAGTAGGGGCATAATTTACTAATACTAAGTGACCAGCTTCTATAGAGGCTGGGTCACTTGCTGCACTGGTCAATCACAGCCATGCCATTAGTAGTCATGGGTCTGTGATGGCTTTTAAGGGCACATGAGTCAAACTTTTGTTGATTGGCTGCCCAGCATGCCTTTCAAAACGCGTCATTAAATCGCCAAACTCCGAACTCCAACCCGAACATACAGTGATATGTCCGTGTTCGGGTCCGGGGTCCAAAAAATTTAATGTTCAGTTCGAACCCGAACTTTTCAGTTCAGGTTTGCTCAACTCTAATTATGACATTATGTACAGTATTATGACATTCACAGCTAAAATGTCATGCAGAACTTGAAAAATAACAGATTTTCTTAATTTCTCATACTTTTTAAGATTTTTTTCACATTCAGTTATGTTTCATATATAAATATGTGATATGAAATGAAAGCCCTGTTTCTCTTGAACAAAATTATATATAATAAGTGTGGGTGAACTTAATATGAAAGAGGTGAACAACATATAGCGCAAATTCCAGGTTTTGTTTACATTTGTTTTGATCACAACTTGTACAATTGGCTCTGTTCTTAAGGGGTTAAAGGAAAATAAACAGTATTGTTTTTTTGCACTGTTGATCTGATACAGGATTAAGAAATCACACTTTATACATAGGCTGGTAAAAAGAACTCATTGCTGCCATCTAGTGGATAATTTTAGAAAATACATATCAAATTATGGCACGTATTAAAATGTTTTTTTTATTAAAACCTACTTCATAGAAAAATGGAGCCACAAACCATGCGACCCCGGTCTTTGGATATCATATGTAATGTTTGGTGCAAGCGTACTTTTTCTGTTAATACTGGGATGTGCGGATGTGTTTGTATATAGTGTTGGCTTTTAAATGTGGGTGTACATTTGTTTGTAGTATTGGTGTTTGAGTGAATGTGTCTGTTTGTATATAATTTTGGTGTTTGACTGCTGCAATCAGCTCATCTTCCCCCACTCCTGCACACCATCCTAATTAACCCCACTCCTGCCCTCCAGCTCATTTACACGTCAGAATTTTCCCCAAATTTCTACCAAACGGATCTGAGCGCAATTTGGATATGTTGTGTGCTTAGATCTGGGCTATTCGGGGATATAAAACTGGTGGGGTTCCTGTAAAATATGAATATGTTTTTGGGGTGTTTTATGTATATTTCCTGTAACTGAGAGATAATTGAGTTACTCAGTTTTGACTCAATAATCTCAAATAAATGGGTCGCCTGGGAGGGGCTTGTGTGTTTGTATGCAGACCCCATGCTGGGGGTCTGTGCATTAAAGGCTGTGTTTGAGCTGAATAAACCAGTTGTACTCCCAGAACTGTGTGTCATGCAGTTCTTAGGGAGAGATAGTGCTATTCATTCACATTCCAGTGCCTTGTTCCTGAGTTCCTGTCTTCACGGATCCAGTGGAGGAAAAGTCCTTGTCAGGACTAGTGCTCTGCTATAATGTCTATATCTGCTTTATTGGTGAGTGGATAAGTAGGTAGAGATAAAAAGACATGCAGATAAGATTCAAGTATAGATTAGGAAAAACCAAAACAATCACGATATGCTCTAAAAACGAATAAACCCTTTAAACCGTTAGTGACCAGGCCATTTTTCAATTTTCTTACCGTTAAGGACCAGGGCTCTTTTTACATTTCCGCGGTGTTTGTGTTTAGCTGTAATTTTCTTCTTACTCATTTACTGTACCCACACATATTATATACAGTTTTTTGCCATTAAATGGGCTATCTAAAGATACCATTATTTTCATCATATCATATCATATAATTTACTAGAAATAAAAAGTAAAATATGATGAAAAAATGTAAAAAAAAAACCCCACACTTTTTCAAACTTTAGGCATGGAGTCTCAGCTTCTGTTAGGTGTTACTGCCAAAGAACACCCAATATGTGTTCAGCAACATCTCCTGAGTACAGCAATATCACCCATGTATAGGTGTGTCAGGTTCTCTAAGGGCTCAAAAGACCTTATTTGGAGGGTGCGCATTCCAGTTTTCCAACTTGAAATTTTCACAGCTGGCCATCATGCACCCATGTCCCATTTGGGACATTTTTAAGCCGACCAATGTAATTTACCACATTAAACCATATGTTTTTGAAACGTAGACACGCTATGGTATTTCAAATGGTGGTATTTTAACATTTTCCATGCACTAATTCTACCACCAGTCTCTGTCAAACATTTGGGTAGTCATTTTTTTGTTATTTTCCGCACACATTCTACTTTAGGCATGGCTTCTCAGCTCCTGTTAGGTGTTACTGCCAAAGAACACCCCACTATGTGTTTAGCAACATCTCATGAGTACAATGATACCACCTATGGATAGGTTTGCTGGGTTGTTTGGGGGGTGCAAAGCCAAATGTCTGACATGTGTTTTTCAAATTTTACATATATACCTATCTACTTTATGGGGGCCATTTCAGATATCCCAATTTATTTTCTTGCCATGAGCGTGCATATATTTGAAAAGCTGACACCCCACAGTATGGAGTGTTTTGATGCCTTTGATGCAATCGTTTTAGTCAAAAAATTGGAGAAAGTGTGGTGGTCATATTTCAATTGTCATTTTTACACACACATTGCTTTTTGACTGTGATTTGGGAGAGCTTAAGTTTAGTTGTTACAAGAAAACACTCCAGGTTGTTTTCTGCAAGGCCTCCTTAGCACACCAATACCCCCCAAGCATACGTTTGCCAGGACTTTGGGAAGTTCCAGTTACAATTGTATGATGTAATTTGAGTTAAAATTGAGAGTATTTCTTCTGATAGGCCTATCTTTAGCTTGGGGCTTATCACATACCACAGTTTTATTTATTGCCATGAAATTGTATATATTTGAAACGTAGACACCCCGAAGTATTGTATATGGAGTACTTTGATGCAACTGTTTTAGCCTCCCAAAAAATTGGAGAAAGTGTGTGGTGGTAATTGTTACATTTTCATTTTTACACACACATTGCTTTTGACTGTAATTTAGGAGAGCCTGTTGTTGGCTATTGCAAGAAAACACTCCAGGTTGTTTTATGCAAGGCCTCCTAAGTACACCCATGCCCCTCATACCCCACATGCACAAAAAAAAACTGAACAGCAAATGTTAAAAAAAATTAAAATGGACCAGTGTGTGGTATCGTTTGAAGCAGTCCCCAATGCAGAGTCCCGGCTAACCAATCAGGACAGTGATATACAGTATATTTTCTCTGCCCCCTCTTAAAACAGACTCTGTATCTTTTTTGGGATTCTGCTTTGCTGCAGTAGGGAAAATTTTAAAAATAAAATGTGTAGCCCCAACTCTGCTCTCTCCCATCACCGCCCTGGGAGCAGGTGCATCACGGTACAAAATCCCCAAAATGATCTGGAGTTGAAACTGTAAACAACTCAGTTGCATCCCGGGGTTTGTTTTTTTGAACAACAAAAAAGTGTTGTGGGTTGCAATCTGCATTAGGTAGATTGCAACCTTTTTGTACCAGGCCCTTATCTTGCGTATAATTAGTTAGGGCTGAAGCAGCTGATCTGCCAGCCAGATCAACCCCACCCATATGCCAGTTACAGGCCTTGATGCACACTGGCTTCCTTGTGCTCTCAGCTCTGCCACGTACAGAGACCTCCACAGTCCCCTCAGTGTGGATGGGGGTAAGAAGGTACACATCCTTCTTGTCTCTGTACTTAACTGCCAACAGCTCCTCTTGGCACAGAGCTGGGTGCGTGCAAGTTGTCCTGGGTAACCTGCGCTGTTCTTTTTGATTGTACCGCAAGCTACTATATCAAAAAAGTACAGTAGCTTGAACAAAGGGACACATATAAAAATTGTCAGTATACAAGTGGTTACGCATGTGCATGGGGAAAATATTCGGCTCGGTTCGGCATTCCAAAATTCGGGACTTCGTCAATTCGGCACTTCGGCAACTCGACACTTCGGAACTCCGGCATTTCGGGACTTCTCTTGCAGCCGCTTGGTAGATAACTCCATAATTCCCATGGTATTAGGGAGTTATCTACCAAAAGGCTGAAAGACCTAAATTGGACTTTCAGCCAAATTTACTAATACTAAGTAAAAATTTATATTTCTAATTTCTATTAAACAGTGAGCAGCTGGAGGACATTAGGTCCCCACTCAATTTGTATTTAGGGCCCCCACCCACCGCTCACGAATTTACATACCTAGAGTGCTTAGAAGGAATATACTGCTTGAATCCCAGATTTCCCTTATACTTCATCAGGGATTCATCCACACATGTATTCCTTCCAGGTGTATAAGCCTCTGCAAACCTGGCAGCGAAGTGGGTAATTAGGGGGCGGATTTTATACAGCTTGTCAAACTGATGCTCCCTAAGGGGGCACAGGCTGTTGTCGCTGAAGTGCATGAAATGCAGAATCATTTCATACCTCTTCCTCGACATACATTGGGAGTAAATGGTGGTAGAGTATATCTGGCCTCTGGCGATGGGAAACTACCCACTCCTCAGCAGTACTGCCAGCTGGAGAAGCACATCTCCTTCTGGCAGGGGGACTAGAAGGCACATATACAACATAACTAGATACATCACTAGCATCAGACACTGCATCTAGTGATGATGTATCTGAGCACCTGGCAGGGTCAAAATCAGGGTTGGAGAGTGACATAGACGCGTCAGACTCTAGCACAAGGATGGCATACACCTACTCAGCGCTATATGACCTCTGTGACCCCTGTGACATGATCACAATCACTTTACTTAGTGATCTGTCACAAAAAAAACCCCACAAAAAATGAACCCCTAAAATGCACAGACAGCAAAATAAGTGCTGCTGTGCAAGAGCCTGTGATCTATACAGTGATCACTGGTAGGACAGGGGCTAATAGCTCTGAAAAGAGCTTTTGGGTCTCACAAAAAAAAAAATCACAAAAAATGAACCCCTAAAAAATCCACAGACAGTAAAAAAGTGCTGCCGTGCAAAAGCCAGTGATTATAGTGATCACTGGCGAGATATGGGTTTATGGCTCTGAAAAGAGCCTTTAGGTCTCAAGATGTTACAAATCTCTACCTAAAACTACTAAATGAAGAGAGGGAGGGAGATCCACAATGATCAGACATATGGGGAACATAGTTTTATTTTTTTCTTCATATTACCCAACCTTTATATATATATATATATATATATATATATATATACACACCCTGTTCCAAATTATCATGCAAATTCTATTTAAGTGTCACAAAGATTAAATATTTTGTTTTTTAGTTTAACTCATGGATGGCATTGTGTCTCAGGGCTCTTTTGATCACTGAAAACAATCTCGGACACCTGTGATAATTAGATTGCCAGGTGAGCCCAATTTAAGGAAAAACTACTATAGAGGGTGTTCCACATTATTAAGAAGAGCACCATTTTCATGCAATATGGGGAAGAAAAAGAGTGAAATAGTTCAATGCCTTGGACGAGGTATGAAAACATTAGATATTTCACAAAAACTTAAGCATGATCATCGCACTATTAAGAGATTTGTGGCTGATTCAGAGCACAGATGGGTTCGTGCAGATAAAGGTACATCAAGGAAGATTTCTGCCAGGTCCATGCATCGGATCAAGAGAGCAGCTGCTAAAATACCATTACATAGCAGCAAACAGATATTTGAAGCTGCTGGTGCCTCTGGAGTCCCATGGACATCAAGGTGTAGAGTCCTCCAGAGTCTTGCAACTGTGCATAAACCTTCTATTCGGCCACCACTAACCAATGCTCACAAGCAGAAATGGCTGACTTGAAGACTAATTTTCAAACAGTCCTGTTCAATGATGGGTGCCGTGCAACCCTGGATGGTCCAGATGGATGGAGTAGTGGATGGTTGGTGGACGGCCACCTTGTTCCAACAAGGCTGCGACATCAGCAAGGTGGTGGTGGAGTCATGTTTTGGGCCAGAATCATGGGAAGAGAGCTGGTCGGCCACCTTAGGATCCCCGAAAGGTGTAAAGATGACCTCTGCAAAGTACGTGGAGTTTCTGACTGACCACTTTCTTCCCTGGTACAGAAGGAAGAACTATGCTTTCCGTAATAAAATCATCTTATGCTGCAAAGAATACCTTTGCATCAATGGCTGCTATGGTGATAAAAGGAGAGAAAGTCATGGTGTGGCCTCTATCCTCCCGACCTCAATCCTACTGAGAACCTTTGGTACATCCTCAAGCAAAAGATCTATGAGGGTGGGAGGCAGTTTACATCCAAACAGAGGCTATTCTGACATCTTGCAAACAAATTCAAGCAGAAACTGTCCATAAACTCTCCACTTCAATGGATGCAAGACTTGTGAAGCTGCTATCAAATAAGGGGTCCTATGTTAAAATATAACGTGAAACTCGTAATAAAGATGTTAAATACTTGATAAATAAAGAAATGATTACAGTATATCGTTAATACCCATTCCTAACAGTCAGAATACAAAACAATCTTGCCTAATGGCTCACTTCCAAATTCCCTAGTCGAAAGAATGTGCTACTATAGACTTTAATTTATCTCATGGTGTCAAGGTCTGAAAGCTAGGGATTGAATCATCATATCCCAAAAAATAGAAAAACCTGTATATATATCTAGGGAACTGGTCAAGAGCCAAATGCTAGCTGTATATCTGAAAAGCTATCAGTAGCTTGATTGTAACGTCAGTAAACCAGAGAGAAACTACCTAGTAAGTCTCAGAGCACAGATAGACTAATATGATGAGTGAAATCATAGGCTTGTGTGGGAACATAACTACAAAACGTGCAAAGAGTAGCTAGAGAATTAAGTTGCTACAGCTGAATATATGATACAACTTAGACAAAGTGTCTCTACCCTGCCGCGGATTGTAATTTTAAGATTGAATGTACTACAGCCCTTCCTACCTCTATATCAGCCTTAAATGGTTCGCTTCATAAAACAAGGTTCAAAACCACTAAGGAGGTGAAAAAAAATATATAGAGAGAGAGATTAAAGCGTGCCAATGTGCAGAACTTAGAATGTTGGTTGCCTGCACATATCGAAAGAGTGCCCAATGAAAATTTAAGTGACAGAAGAAAGAAATCTTCTGTATTAACGATATACTGTCATAATTTTTTATTATTTATCAAGTATTTAACATCTTTATTACGAGTTTCGCGTTATTTACAGTTTATATTCTAGATTCTGGATATTTTATCCAGTAGCGGGAGTATTACACTGTGGTTCTACGCAAAGGGGTTAGGCCCCAGGACACCTCTGGAGTGTCCATTTAGGTGTTTTTTCCACAAGTGTGGGTGGTACCGTGTTAGGACCACCACCACTTGTGGATTTTTCATTTAAAATGTAACGTGACCTGTTAAAATGTTCAAAAAGTTAAAATGTTGTTATAAGTTTGATTGAAATAGCTTTTGATTTCAGTAAATATGCTGCAAACACAACAAATGACAATTTTCAGTTCTTTACAACCTATAAAGTGTTTTGAAACTTACTGTGTGTAATAATTTGGAACAGTGCATTGTAAGTTTTTATGTTTAAAAAAAATACTGTTATCATTAGGAGGTTTGTTCAATAAAATTTGAATTGTACTCTTAATAGTTGATAACATGAGAATTATGCTGACTGTTATTTACATCAATTATTTAGGTAAATGAGAAAAATATAATTTGCATAATAATTTGGAACAGGGTGTATATATATATATATATTATTTATCTCTATTATCCTTTCTCTTTACAAATAATTTTTTTTTCAATAGGTATATTATCTGTTGTGCTCTGCCTTATTGTTACTGCTGTATTTTGGATTGTATTATTATTGCAATAGGAAAGGCTATTCCTTTTATGCATGTTGCTTTTCCGTGCACTACATTTCCCACAATTCCACAACGATATGGGCGGCCTCACTATATTACTGGAAAAACGGACGTGATGGTTATACGCAATGAGACGACAACCCGGAAGTCCGGTGTTCGGTCCAGCGTGAGACGCACGTCACTCCAGTTGTCGATTGTTGAATCAAGTATTTAAGAGGAACACTATGGACTATACCTGTACATCCCTGAAGAAGTCCAAATAGGACGAAACGCATAGGACTTTTCATTTTGTTTTAATCTTGTTTTATTTCATTCTTATTTGTTACTCTGCATATTCACTTCTGTAGCTTGCCGAAAGTCCGGATACCACACTGTGTGTGGAGATATGCTCATTCTCATTTGATATCTTGTAAGTGCAATATTGTTTAAAAAATTTGGAATTTTGATACCATCTGCACTATATTCTCTCTATTTTCCAATTTTGAGTGACCAAGAAGACCTATTTGAAGATTGTCTACAGATCCAACAGAAAACATGATAGGGTAATGACTAGGGGCCAAAGCAAGCCTTAAATAGACTTTTCTGTGTACTGATTGGTCCACATAATCATCAACTCAAAACAGATTAGGATCGCAACCAGCCGATTGTCACAATTCTCCAAATTGCCAAACGTGGTTGCCCCAGAAGTGCCCAACCGGGGATTTGAACCTGGGTACTTTGCAGCCCTGGGCCTGCTTTACTACCTGTAAGCCACATCAGCTCCTATTCCTCTGAGTATTTCTAGCCCTGTTCTATCTGACTATGTCTCCAGCACTAGGAGGTTGGACTATTCCTGTGACTGCTGCTGTCCATCTCAGTCCATCTGAAGCAGATGCCTAGGCAGTGTCAGTTCATTGACTCTGGTTCCTGTATTTGTGTTCTTGATCCAGTGTTCTCCAGACGGCTACTGACCTTGGCTTATCTTCATTTATCCTGACCTCTGGCATCCTCTGACTTTGGCTTATGGTCATTTATCCTGATCTCTGGCATCCTCTGGCTTTTCTTTATTTATCCTGACCTCTGGTATTTTCTGACTTTTCGAAGATCCTTCTGCTTGTGTCCTTGTCTGTACTGCGACTTTGAGCTATTAACTGCACAGACTCACAGGCCAGGTGGCTTCTTATCTGGTCACCTTGGTCTGTGTTTATTTGCAAGGGTGAGCATATATCTCTGCATACCGGACGCCACATCAGGTAAGATTCCTGACACCTATTTACGTGGCATGACAACCTTATATAGAGTGATGTCAAGATTGTTCTTAAAGTGACCACGTCATCATTGCGACCCTAATCTGTTTTGAGTCGCAATGATTATGTGGACCAATCAGTACACAGGTCAGTCTATTTAAGGCTTGCTTTGGCTCCTATTCATTGCCCTATCATGTTTTCTATTTGATCCTTGTTAGTGCTCATAGAGATTCCCTTGTGATTTCCTTAGTTTGATCTCGGCTTCGTATTTGACTCGTGATTTCTGGTATCCTGACCTCGGCTTCGTATTTGACTCATGATGTATGGTATCCTGACCCGGCTTTGTCTTGACTCTGAGTATTTCTGTAATCCTTGATTTATCTTGACCCTGTTTCTTGTTGTATTAATACGTCTGGCCATTCTAAGGCTCAGTAATACATCTTTTGGATCCACCTTTTGTGGGTTTCCACTTTCCTGCGTGTTGGCATAAGACAGACAGATATGCCTGATTTTCCATCCTTTCAGTGAGTTTTCTACCACCCCCACTCCTGTGCTGATTATACTGCACCATATATTTTTTATTTCTTCCCTAGATATTATTTATTGATTTCTGTAATTTATATACAGGTTGTATATATTTATTATTAACTTTGGGTGATATTTACATGTTTCCCCCCCACCCCCCTTTTTTTTCTGGTTATTTCTGTATAGATAAGGGAAAGGCAAATAACATCAAGCCTGGCATATTGAACATAGCTAGTGAAATTACTGAATGATATGCCTGATTAGTAGACTCAATGGAGCAGCAAAGTACCCCAGGAGAGTTTACCCCACCCTATGAACGTTAGTCTTGAACACATAAAGCAAATGTGGGATCAGATGGGGAAGGGGGGGATACAGGGTGGATGAGCCCCCCCCTTTTGCACTCTCTTTTACAACATAAAAGAGAGTGCAAAACTATGAATAGCACCGGGGGAAAAAATAGTCACACTGCGTGAGTGGCCTTGGATGGCCTTCCAAACATGGTGATGGCTACTCTCGCCGACTGCAGATCCCATACACATTATTAGTCAGGTGACTGCAAAATTGGACAGGTGACCTGGGGATGCTCGATGTGTGAATACAGGAATCTTTGAGGGATCCAGGTTAGACAGGTGCATAACCTTGGCTCCGGCAGCCTCAGCAAGACCCAAGCTGCTAATGCATGCCTCCAAGTCTTGAGGACTCTCTCTGTGCCCAATAATTCTTCCCTTAGTATGAGAATAGCATCTTTGGGACACCCCAGCGGTATTTGGGACACTTTTGTCATGCAGAACCTGCAGCATTGGTTTCAGTGACCTCCACCAGGCCAATGTGTTCTTCGTGAGGTCCAGGAAAATGAAGAGGGATAAGCCTTTAAATTGAATTGGGGTTTTGCTCCTTGCCGGCATGAGAAATTAGGCTTTATCTTGTGAGGTTTGAAAGCGGAGTATGAGGTCAGCTACCGTAGTGGCTGGGGCAGTCTGTGGGTTTGGTAAACGGAACATACTGTCCATCTTCAGCATTTTTGCCTGCTTGGGTGGGATTAGGGCTACAGAAAGCCTTCTAATGTAGTGTGGCATCTTTTTGGGGTCCACAGCTTCTGGGATGCCCCTAACTTTCAAATTATAGCGCATACTCTGATCCTCCAGCTACTCCACCTGGGCCTTTGTGACCTACTAGAGCTCCTCCAGCTTCTGCTCCATATTAACCAACCTGCAGTCTTGGACACTGGTCATGGCCTCCAACAGTGTGATTTTTGTATTGGTACTTTCCATTTCCACCCTGAATTGTGACATGTCTGCCGCAATGTTAAAACGCAGATTCCCCAGCGTGGCATTAAGAAGTACCACAGTAACTGGCTCCCTATCCTCGCCGGACAGAGAGATGCACCCTCCTCCAGAACTGCGCTAAAATCGTCTGATGAGTACAAGGATCCATCCTCCCTCTGCACCATGTTGGGTCATGCGGTCTGTTGCGAGCACCTGGGGAGTTTACCGATATCTCGGCCAGTGGACACTTTGTCCGCCTTGTATTTTTTGTTTTGCAGCCCAAACTGGTTAGTAGTCACCAGTGTGTGTTCTGTTCATCCGGGTGGGAATTTGTGCAGAAATCTGCTGTTATGCGTGAAATTTCTGCAGAGCTCACACAGCGTGCTTCTGCTCATGTCCGATGCTAGCTCTGTCCCACTATTTTTAGCTAACGTCCTGTCAACATACCTTTTTGTGTGCAGGAGTCTGGCTTTCTTTAAGTCCTGCTTCTGGCTGAGAATATTAAGTAAGGAGTAAGGGATTTTTTTTGCTCAAATAAAAATGGCAAGTAGTGGCATCATCAGTGAAGCAACAGTAATAGAATAACAGTAACACAATTACAAAAATAATAAAAAAGAACACCCAGGTAGTATCAATCACAGCGAGTGAGCGACAGGATCATAACTTAAACACATTTGATTCCTTAAAGACCGAGTAGAATTAGGATACGATTAAAATAAATATTGCACTTCGGCGTGCAGGGCCGGATTGTTATGCTGAGCAGTTGCATACACTATCCGCTCTTGCAGTATTCGGTTATTAACGCTGCAAAACAGGGATAAAATTGCCCATCTGAAGCCTTGAAGCAGCGGTTCTGCATTCACAGAAGTCGTGTTGCCGAGGCAACACTTTTCATTCCGTCCGAGGGTGCCAAGTGTGGAATATCAACCTCAGTCTGCAACTCACTACTGGGGGAGCTGCAGACAGGTGGCTGGCTCTCAGTCAGGGCACACTGAGTGGAGAGGCCTCGCACCTGGCAGCACAGAGGGCAAGCCGCCGGGCCCCCTCCAGTGTTGGGCCCTCGATCATAGACCGAAGACCCGACATGTGAGTCTGCCCTAAGGCGATTTAGGCGGCCGAGAGGCCCCAGCCAGCGCAAGGCCTTAGGAGGCCGCCTAAATCGCCTAATTAGAGAGTCACCTCTGCAGCCCAGTCTCACATTCTTGCCTGGTCTCACACTCTATCTCAGCTCTGTCTCACACTCTGTCCCAGCTCTGTCTCACACTCTATCCCAGCCATGTCTCACACTCTATCCCAGCTCTGTCTCACATTCTATCCCAGCCCTGTCTCACATTCTATCCCAGCCATTCCACACATTGTATCTCAGCCCTGGGTTACACACTATACCTGGCACAACCCCCGCCCACAAAACATGTGCCGGGCTGGTCCCTGCGTGATGCACCGTCTGCCGAACACCAATGTGTGGCCGGTCTTGTCATGACGTCACCTTTTGTCCTGCCCCGCACTCTTCCAGACTGCTCCGCCCCCGTATCCGTACAGGGTTAGTTATGTTCGTCCCTCCCGCCTCCTACTTTCCACGTGTCTCTCCTTCCAGCTGTGTGTGGGAAGAGCAGGCGGGGTGAGTGCCAGGTAAACAGCGTGTGTCCTCTTAGCAGTCCCCGTGTACGGCTGGGTGCCACCTACCTGAGTCCTAGTGCGCTGAGTGCATGCACCTCCCTGCAGGCCATTGCTTGGCAGTTTTTTTAAATGTTATTTTATAGGTTACAGGGTCAGTTTGTATTTTAGGTGCATTGAGATGTACTAGAATTTTAAAGGTAAAATGATGGTGTGCAGATCCAGATGTATAATTAGGGAAATGACCTCATAATGTGTTTTATATAGAAGATACTGTGTAAAAGGGTTTCTCCAAGTCACTGGAATACTTTTGTATGCATATTAAAGGTAAGACATCTTACCGTGCTTTTTATGCAATAAATTATCCAGACTTTGCAGTTAAAAAAAAATTATATAGGTGAAAGTTGCAGAAATGTTCTCTTCCTCATGTTTGGGACATGGACTGTTGGAGAGACATTTTCTGGTGTTTTGAACAGCACCGCTGAGAGTGCTTGCATTAAATTCAATGTAAGTGAATTGGGCATTGCTGTTAATGCCCTCTTTTGCTTTCCATAGGAAAACATTGAGCTGCACCACAGTATCATAATGTCTTAACCTGTGAAAGCATACTGTATCATGGGAGTTTTAGTCTGTTCTGTTTTACTGTGTAAGTTATTTTTGTAATTCATTATCAACATACTGTATTTATAGTAGTTGGTCATTTCCACACTGGATGGTTTTACAGGTCTGCCAACTCCAATGGTAAAAGTATATACTTCCTGCAACAAGCTATATTTACATATTGCAGGATAGTTTGGTAAGCTTTGCAAAGCTCAAAAAGTGCTTTGTGTATCCCTGTTTTAGACATTACCTTTTAAGCATTAGCAGTATTCCGTTCATATGCGTACATTATTCAGTGTCCTATGAACATTGGTTGACATGCCATCAAAACATGGACAAAATTCATATTGCTTATGTGAGAAGAAACGTATGTATTAACAAAATGTTGAGTGAGGATCTTGACCATTGGTTTGGGTGGGTGTCAAACAATTTGCACAGTACCAGGAGCTAGTGCAATGCTGTCACGAGTGCCTCTACAATAGCTTTAGAGTTCATAATGCTTCAATTGCCACTTTAATCTGGCTTTTAAAAAAAAAAAGTAAATTCTAGTTAATTTTAAGAAAAAAAAAATAATATATATATATATATATATATATATATATATATATATATATATATATATATATATATATTTATTTTTTATTTTTTTTTCTCTCTCTCTAGGGTCCAAAGTGCAAAAGGTGGAAGAGGAACACCCTTTTGCTCTCCTCAGTGGTAACTTTACCTGCTCTCAAACTGTACTCTTCTCCGTTTTTGAAACAATATGGAAAAATGAGGTCCTCATTTCCACAGGAAAACTAATAAAGGGCCATTCATTTATCCACAAAGTAGATTGCTAATACCCTGCTGTGAGAACTTGACTCTGGGGAGGCTGCTATTGAAGAGGAAAGTAGAAATATTTATCGTCAGATGTCAACCTGTCTAGCTTAATATTACAGTTTTTATGCAAATACATTAAATCTGAGAAGCCCTTCTATTGTAGATGATCAGGTTTAATAATACCCTAGAAATGAGGTGTTGTATTGTTATCATTTAATAACATCACACCACATGTCTAATCTGTAGAAGAATATTTTTAATATAGTTCTGTCTGACATAACTACTGGAATGAATCGTACTTGAATATCTGCCAAAGCTTAGTGAGAAGTTGAAAAATACAAAATGTCACAACTAGGAATTGCATCACATCTGTTGCGACATATGGTTATGTATCAGTTTTTGGGAGAAAAAAAAAATCATCTTTTAGCTCACTTATGTAGCATCAACATACTGTGAGGTGTTATGATAGAGGTAGGCCCAAATACAAATGGTGATATTATTTCATATGACCATTGGCAGAATAACTATATATTTAAAAAAAAAAAAAAAGCCACAACAAATGTATCAAATGTAGATTTATTTAAAACGATTCTGTCCCTAACCAGATATAAGATCTGATGTGAGAGATTGTTGCAGACCATAAAGTGACAATATTGACTACACAAACTAAACACAAACTGTTGAAGGTAACTGGACATAGAATTTGCCTCCTGATTATCATATTCTTTCTTTTTAGTTTCATTTTCCTCATTTAAGAAAAGGGAATGTACCGTAATTAATTTGCACTGTTGACTCTATACTTAATTTTTAAAAGATATTATACATGATGTATCAAATATGTTTTTCACATTCACAATAGACCACAGCGCTAGTAGCCCAAATATCTTCTCATTAATATTTTTGTATAGCACCTGGCCTAAGAAACCTATAGACTGAAGAAATATAAGATTGTGATTAAAGGAACAGTATAGTGTCAGGAATACAAACCTATATTAATGATATTATAGTGCTGGAATGTAGCATTGGGTCCCTGGCCACCCTCTCTCCAGAGATTGTAAGTGGTTTTACTCGCCTTTTCTTCCACCCCACAGCTTGACCTGCCTCTGTGGCTGAGATAAAAAAATTTGATGGTCTGTCAATCCAATGCTTTCCCATAGAAAAAAACACTGCGCTGCACTGATCTAGGAAGCACCTCTAGTGGCCATCTAAATGACTGCCACTAGAGGTGTTACTAGGCACCAATGTAAACACTGCCTTTTCTCTGAAAAGCCTACGAGGATAGGCTATAGACACCAGAACCACTGCATTAAGTTGTAATGGTTTTGAGGACTATAGTGTCCATTTAGATGTTTTCTAGCTGTGATAGAAAGGTATTTTTGTAATCCCTTTGCAAGGTTTAGATTACCTGTCTTGAAGGTGTTAATGATTTGAGGCTGTATGATTTATTAACTGCTTGCTGTCAGAGCACTCTTGGTCATATTGCAAAGAGTGGGAAATAAAATGGACTCGCCCTGCTAGGAGCACTCATTCTGTGACAAGTCCTCCCTTGGTGAAGATTAAATATTTTTTCTTGTGGATTTATTTATATTTTTTGTAATCAGTCCTTTTTTTATTTTAATTAGTGGCATCAGGAATTATGGATTTTTATTTAACCATTTTTTGGGCTGCAGAAAAGACTTCTGATGTATAATTATTTTACAGGTTTTAGATTCATATTTTTTTTTTTTTTTTAGCCTTATCTCCATTATTATTCAGGTGAGGGGGCAGGTAGGTCATTTATTTTAAGGGGTGGGGATACCTGGCCACCAAGGGGGGAAACGGGGCACTTAATATTATTTAATTAGAGCCCCCACCCACTGGCATGGGTGGAGGAAAGGAGAATGTAAACTAGCCCCCCTCTTAATAGTTATAGTAAAAACAGGAAATGGTGATATACTTCTTCCTATTCTTTTCATTACATGCT
Source organism: Pelobates cultripes (assembly GCA_933207985.1). Classification (NCBI taxonomy): domain Eukaryota; kingdom Metazoa; phylum Chordata; class Amphibia; order Anura; family Pelobatidae; genus Pelobates; species Pelobates cultripes. The sequence continues at coordinate 285,028,009 of OW240912.1, forward strand.
GCAAGTATTCTTATAATTAAAATAAAATTTAAAACAAAATGACTATTGTGACAATTGTCCTTTAAGTGATGTATCTGTGAGTGTTTGTATAATGTAGGGTTTAATGGCTGTCTCTAGGTTGAGTATTGGGCCATACATGTTCCAGTGCTGCCTATTCGTGGGAGTTAGTGTCAGGCAGTTGCTGTTTCTGCTGCCATCATTAAAATGGTGACCGGTAGTATATGGCATTGTATGTCCTGGTCTGCCCGAGATTACTCCGTCCTTGACTGCGTGCAATGCGATTTCATGAATACTGTCTGTTATTTACAACGAATAATAGCACCGATAACATCATCATGCAGTATAGTATTCTGCTGAAATATGTTGTGATTTTTATACAAATCTGAAAAGGTTAACTGTCTTTTAACTTGCAGACCATTGCAAACTTAGAAGAAAACAAGAACATCTGTACAGGAGTAAGCTGCATCATTGCTTCTCTGAAAGGCTGATCAGATTCCCTTTCATTGTGTAGAGAGAGAACAACATGTAACCACATATGCTCGTGAAAGGAAAGTATTCTGTGACACTGACCAATTGGAAGGTAGATTGCAGTGACCAATCACTATCTATTAGGAATAAGCCAATAGAAGGGCTCTTTGTACAAACCATATGGAATACAGAAAGTGTTGATGTTACGTTGCAGAATAGGCAGCAAATTTTTTTTTTTTTTTTTTTTTTTTTTTTTTCTTTGTTTCATCCTTCCCATTCCTACCCTCCTTTGTGATGGAGACACAGTTCCAGCTCCTACGGGCAGGCAGCAGCTGCAGGAGAGAGGTGGCTTCAACAAAGGCACAGGCAGTAGTACATTTAACAATAGCAGCAGCATTGCCAGCATCTAGAAAGGGTGGTTCCAAGCTGCATACAAGCAGAGAGGGACAATGACATTGCTGTGAATCTTATTTCTGAATAAATCCTGCTGTATACATGTAGAATAGCCATACTAATATCTAGAGAATGTATTCATTGTCACAGAATAATGTCTAGTAGTTAATATTTTGTTGATGTTTGTCCTGTGATTATTAAATGTATCATGTTTTATCCCCCCCAGCCCTGGACTGGCACTCGTTAACCCTTGAGTGCCAGACAGTCATGAATCACATTCTGTCACGCAAAGTGTCATATTTCTACGCCAAGCTGCGGACACAAGACAGGAGCAAAGTTGAAAAGTTGTCAAGGTATTTATTGTATGGCTCATAGGTGTCTGAGGATCCAGTTATAAAAGCAGGCTGATGCTTTCTTATAATTTGCACTTGACTAACATCTGATACTTGCTTACATCACAAGCAAGCTAATTCCACTTCACTGAGCTCCAGGGGGTTTAGTAAAGTTTCCTCTTCCTGATCAGACAGTGTTTAATTAGTTCAGCTGTAAGGACGGATGAGTCACACTTTCACTTTACACACGCTGACAACACTTTAGCTAACGTTGGAAAATTGGAACAGCTTAATAAACATCGATATCGCAGTGTACGCTAGTGTTTGGTAATTGTGAAACATGGCATGACAATATGGCACTCTTTTTGTTTTTTTTTAAACAAAAAGATCATCAATATTTAATTTGCTTTACAATTCAAATAAGATCATACAGTGGGACAGTTGCCAAAAAACATTTCCATTAAAAAAGTGTGTGTGTGTGTTTTGTGTATACTTAAAGAAATAATAAAAAATTTAATTTACACATACAATTAAGAGTTCCTATATATCTTTTTCTTTTGTTTTTTATTTATTTTTATTTGTGATTATGTTTTTGTTTTATTTCCAGACTTTTGACCATTGAGGATGCTGACATGTACGACTGGTGATGATATCTTAAAATGGCATTATCAGAAAATCTGGATCACGACATCCCATTTTTTAACATCCCTACATTTTGGGCCAGGTGTCTTATAGGCTCTTTAGCATTTGTCTGCTTTGCAAATAGTTACAATGGAAACTTTGTATTTGATGACTCTGAAGCCATCATCAATAATAAGGTGAATATGTACTTTGTTTGTGAATGTGTAGTTATGTACACCTAAATTAAAAATAAATGTCATGGCAACACAAATGATGCCTTCTATAGAGAATGTGTTTCTCTCTGGAGTAGAAAAGATCTCTCCTGAAAGGCCCCCATGGTCTGCAAGCGTGCTTCACCAACACAGAGAGCATCTCTCAGAGAGTGATCTGACAAGGATGATAGTGGGAGTGCACAGGAAGCATTGAAGTTGTCTCTTATAGGAAGTACAGAAATAGCTCATTATATACCAGGGAGATGATTGCCTCTCCACATCCCTCTTTTTTTTTTTTTTTCTCTCCATTCTCTTCCTTTACAGAGATTGAGTGAGACAAAAATTCTCATATGTCCACTTGTCAGTGCAGGCGCAAGCACACCTCCCCCCCCAGCCAACTCTGTATAGTAATCAAAGCCTAGTGTTTGGAATACAAAGCTAAAGTCCTAACACTATATAGTGTTCCTCCGTAAACCCTTTGAGCACTTGCCTTATTCCAGCACTGAGGTCCCTTGGAGCTAGCTCTATCTCCTCTGATATTATCGCAAGGGGGATTCTTATGTGCTTCCATTAGGTCTTCCCAATAGGAAGTTTTGAATCAGTGCGTTCCTGTGGAGATTTAGAAGATGCTGGATCTTCTCATGCAAAGTGCAGTTAAGCTCCTTGGGAATGCAGGAAGCACCTCTAGTTACTGTCTAGTAGACCGCCACTAGAAGCAGTCTTAACCTTGTAGGGAAAACATTGCAGTTTCTCTAAACCTGCAATATTTTCAGCTGCAGGGATAAGGGGACATGGACATTGCACCCAGACCTTTAATGGTCTGTGGCTTAGGGTTGGGGAGTTTTTAGGTTTAAGAAAACTTAATCTAGAGTCGTCCTAACTGAAAGTTCCTAAAATTAAAATATAGAAATCCACATGTTTTTACTGCAGGTGAGTATCTCCATCTTAGCTGTGTGTATGACTTGTGAGCATGTGAGTAAGCATCACAATTTAACCCCTTAGCGACCGTTAGGACGGTTCAGGACCGTCATCTGCATTTTTGCCTTGAGGACCGATGACGGTCCTGAACCGTCCTAACGGTCTGGGGGTACTTACCTGATCGCCGTCGTTCCCCCGGCGGCGATCAGTGTTCCTCCGGTTGTGGGGAGACTGCCTGCAGCCCAGACAGTCTCCCCACACTGATTTAGGACCCCTGTGGCCATGTGATCGCTTAACACAGCGATCACATGGTCACAATAGGTGTCCATAGTGCTGCCTGCAGGGGGACTGCCTGTGCTGACAGGCAGTCTCCCTGCTAATGTAAAATCAAAAATAAAAATAAAGTTAATGGTAATAAAAAAAATAATAATTATATAGGTGTATATATGATATATAGACATATAATAAATCTATATAATATATGTCTATATATCATCTATATAATGCCATACTAAGTGTATTTTTATATTAATATGTACTTATATTAATATAAAAATACACTTATAATTAAATTACACACGTGTATATATATATATATATATAATTATATATATATATATTGTGTATATATATTATTATAAAATATAAATAATAAGTAATTTAAATTAAATAAACATTTTTTAAAATAATAATAAAAAAATAAAAATATATATCTATATGAAATTTTATTCTAACTGTATTTTAAAATTAATATATATTTATATCAAAATACACTTAGAATGAATTTGTATATATATCTATGTATATAAAAATAAATAAAAATAATAAGAAATATACATATGTCCATATACAAAATTACATAAATAATTATATAAATATACACGTAGACTTCAAATATATAAATATGCATATATATTTAAATTCTACGTGCGTATTTATGTAATAGTTTTACATTATTCAGTAATTTTATTGATTGCAATTTAAGGGACCTGCCTGCCAACCCAGGCCGAAATTCCAGAGAATTGAATTTGCTAGCACTGTATTTTACCCTGTAACGTTCTACGACACCCTAAAACCTGTACATGGGGGGTACTGTTTTACTCGGGAGACTTCGCTGAACACAAATATTAGTGATTCAAAACAGTAAAACATATCACAGCGATGATATTGTCAGTGAAAGTGACTTTTTTTGCATTTTTCACACACAAACAGCACTTTTACTGATGATATAATTGTTGTGATACGTTTTCCAGTTTTTAAACACTAATATTTGTGTTCAGCGATGTCTCCCGAGTAAAACAGTACCCCCCATGTACAGGTTTTATAGCATTTTTGAAAGTTACAAGGTCAAATATATGGGTCAAATATTTTTACATTGAAAATGGCCAGGTTGGTTACGTTGCCTTTGAGAGCGTATGGTAGCCCAGGAATGAGAATTACCCCCATGATGGCATACCATTTGCAAAAGAAGACAACCCAAGGTATTGCAAATGGGGTATGTCCAGTCTTTTTTAGTAACCACTTGGTCACAAACACTGGCCAAAATTAGCGTTCAATTTAGTTTTTTTACTTTTTTCACACACAAACAAATATGAATTCTTACTTTGGCCAGTGTTTTCGACTAAGTGGCTACTAAAAAAGACTGGACATACCCCATATTGAATACCCTGGGTTGTCTACTTTAAAAAAAATATGTACATGTGGGGTGTTATTCAGAGATTTATGACAGATAATAGTGTTACAATGTCACTATTGATAAATTTAAAAAATTTATGTTTTGAAACCGCAATATTCTATTTGTACCTATAGCCCTATAACATGCCAAAAAAAGCAAAAAAGCACGTAAACACAGGGTATTTTTAAACTCAGGACAAAATTTTGAATCTATTTAGCAGTTTTTTTAATTCGCTTTTGTAGATGAGTAAAAGATTTTTCAAGTAAAAGTCAAAAAACATGTATTTTTTTCAATTTTTCATCATATTTTTTTATTTTTTTTAAATTAAAATACATGAGATTATATAAATAATGGTATGTAAAGAAAGCCCTTTTGTCCTGAAAAAACAATATATAATTTGTATGGGAACAGTAAATGAGAGAGCGGAAAATTCCAGCCAAACACAAACACCACAAAAGTGTAAAAATATGCCTGGTCGCAAATGTACAACATCGCAAAAACAGTCCAGTCCTTAAGGGGTTAAAGGGACACTATAGTCTCCAGAACAACTACAGTTTATTGAATTTGTTCTGGTGAGTAGAATCATTAGCTTTAGGCATTTTGCTGTAAACACTGTCTTTTCAGTGAAAATGCAGTGTTTACATAACAGCCTAGTGATAACTTCACTTGCCACTCCTCAGATAGCTGTTAGATATCCTTCCTGGATCATGGCTGCCTAAAATGCACCCAAACATTCAGTATCTCCTCCCTCTGCATGCAGACACTGAACTTTCCTCATAGAGCTTCATTGATTCAATTCATTTCTATGAGGAGATGCTGATTGGCCAGGCATGTGTTTGAATCATGCTGGCTCTGCCCCTGATCTGCCTCTTTGTCAGTCTCAGCCAATCCTATGGGGAAGCACTGTGATTGGATCAGGCTACCACTTCTGATGATGTCAGCAGACAGCTTGTTTTTCTGCGTCTAACAGCATGCAGAGTTACAGCTTCAGGCTTGAATACAGTAAGATTTTTACTATATTTATGGAGGCATTAGGGGCCTAGGGCGGCTAGATGGTGGTCAGGAATACATGTTTGTGTTCCTGACCCTATAGGGATACTTAGAATATAAAGGAGGGAAGTAGTGCACCCTTTCTGTGTTATGTCTTTTCTAGAAATCCCTTCCTGAAATACTACTGTAAATTAACATCTGATTTTTATATATATATATTCAGAAATACTACTGTAAATTAACATCTGATTTTGTTTATTTTTTTTTTAATAATATTGTGGTTTGTTTGGTTTATTTATTTTATTTTTTAGGATCTTCGAGAAGAGATCCCAATTGGAGATCTGTGGTTGCATGATTTTTGGGGCACTAAACTCAACAGCAATGCTAGTCACAAGTCCTACAGACCTTTAACAGTTTTAACATTCAGGTAAAATATTATTTCATAAATAATCTTAATTCAGTCTTGACTTGACCCGGTTAATCAAATACAGTTCTACACTACAGCTGCAAGATGCATTTGCCACAAGTAACATGTAATAGAACTATGTAAGGTAATTTATTCCTTTTAAAAATCTCTAATATACAAAGACGAATCACACTGAAGAATAAAATTATGCAGTGATATCTTTATCTAGAAAATAGTGTTTAGTGCCGGATCAGGTCATCTTTGCTAACATGCTTATATCTTTGGCCCCTTATAATCTTTGTAACCATGCCATTCTCATAGTCACACTATGGAAGATCCTTCTATTGGCATTCACTCCTTTTATGGTCCTATTCCTCCTCCTGAACAATATCGTGTTTTTTGTTTTTTTTTCCCCTAGGACATCACTTCAGTATTCATGTATGTATGTTTAGGGTTCCTTAGGCTCCTACCATGAATTGTGTTTCTTATCCTTGTGCAGGGCAAAACATTTTGGGAGATTATTTTTTCAGGTAATCAGAATTTAGTTCATGCCACTGTTTCACTACCAAAAAAGAATTGGGAAGGCCATTCAGCAGAAAACATGGTCCCTATGACTATGGGAGATGCAACAGGCTGCAATATTGCCTGACCTAGTAGCTATGCAATATCAGTCATTTTTGCAATTCCGATTCTGAGTTGATATAATTGATTGCAATTGTTTCTGTTTTATCTTACATTAATTAAAAATAAATTGAGCTGGATTAATTTCAAGTTCAAAATAAGGGATTTATCCAAAAATGAAAGGGGGGAAAAAGTGGACAATTGAATACAATTCAACCCTTCCATCGTACAAGAACAAAGCCTTATCACACATCCAATCGGTCCTTCAATTTGGAAATAATCGTGCCCAATCAGCTTTTCCCAAATGAGTCTGTGGTGCTAGCAGGCACCCAAAGTAAGTTTCCCCCCCTGCTGGTTAGTTGTCATTTGTTCATTTTTATTTATTTGCTACCTCTTGGTAAACTGAGCTACTTCTGACCCCACCATTCCATCTTCCTCTTTTCTGGTGCCAAGAACTGCACAGCGAATCAAGAACCAAATAAACATGTTCATGCTTGTGTGAGTTGGTTCCTCTGCGGTTTGGCCTTATGGCAGATTGGAATTTCGGCCAGTCATACAATCAGCCTAAATATGGCCAGACTGCAGTTCAACCTGAAAGCAATCTCCAAGTATAATGTATTTTTTTTGTAGTGCAAAGTGTTTTTACTGATTTACAACATGTTTTTGGTATTTGCCCTTTTCATATATTTTAGAATCTTCTACATTCTATTCAGGTCTGAAACTCCTAGGTTTAAGGATAAGAAATACTTAGAAAATGTTATTTAATATTTTACAAATGTGAGCATGGCAGTGATGACCAAATGTATTCAGTAATATCATTTACAATCTGCAACTGTAAACCCAATTTCTGAAACGGCACACGTTTAGACATAAGGTTAGACAAAAAAAAGTTGATTGTCGAAGTGTTCACCTAATTTAAATGGGGAACTATGCCTTCTGTAATAGAAGCACAATCCAAGATCTTGTTAAGCTATGGAATGTTTTTTTGTTTTTTTTCTCTTTTTATTTTGTATTTATGATGTAAATTTCAGTGTCCCCATGTTGTACTGCTTCACAGGCATAATGGAAGAGGGGATGCTGAACATGCACATGCCACTGCCTGTCTATCCTTGTATAATGGCTGTACCAACACCTGAAGTAGGGGTCCTGGATCCCTAGTAGTCTAGTGGGGATTAAACTCCCTGCTAGTTAACCTTTTTATCTTGTAGGGATGTTGGCTTGGGTATTCAGTTTAGTATTCAGGGTACAGTTTTGAAATTGAAAAAAAAAAAAATCTACTTTTAATCTTGAGCTGTCTCTTCACATATTTCTTGTGATCCTCTCCAGTATTTACTCTAATACATTTATAAACATATCCTTATTGGCATTGCTTATTAAACAAAGACCATATACAAACGTCTGCTAGAAAAGCAAACTGTTGTAATGATTCTACGGAATATGCTGGCGCTATATAAATACCAGTAATAATAATAATTATACGCAATCTGTTTGTGTCTTGTTGCAGAATTAATTACATTGTTGCAGGAGGACTCCATCCAGTGGGCTTTCATGCTGTTAATATAATATTACATTGTTTAGTCTCTGTTCTGATGCTTGATGTCTTCTCAATCCTGTTTGGTGTGGCTGGCAATAATAAAAGTAAAAAAATTATGTATGCCTCGAAAGCATCGTCCTTGGCTGCTTTGTTTTTTGCTGTGCACCCTGTACATACAGAATGTGTAAGTATCTTTGTTTGCGTAACATTATATCATACATTTGTAGAAAAAAAAAATGCTTCTGTTGTGACTTTTAAAGGTTAAATTAAATGTTTGCATTCATAGTAATATGATGCTACATTACCAATATTTCATGTACTTTCCTTTCCTATGTGTGTAGTCATTTTTTTATTTTTTTATTTACTTGATGCATTTTGCAATGGCAAGAAACTTATTTTTTTTTTTTTAACCTGTTTAGGAGCACAGATGTTTTGAGACATATGTAAATAATGCATTAACTCTCAAACTGGGGTATCCATTAAATGAGGCAGAAATTCTCACTACAGTTTTTAGAGGGAATTTTCTATGGAAACAGTAACTGTTTGATGTACTGATTTATTTGATGCAAAGAGGGGAAAAAAAACAACCCACGAACCCTTTGTTTATTGTTTTATTTTATTATTTTTGTTTGTTTTTTACCTTTTTTTCCTAACTGCAAAAAGTATGACTAGAATCTATTGAAAGTAAAAAATAAATTAGCCTGCTAAACTTTTAATATTTATTTGTACCACAAACAGATTATTTTACATCCCGTACTGCATCACATGATAATTAGCTTATTAATTTTTTTTTTTTCTTTTGAAGGTTTCTGGAATTGTTGGTAGAGCAGACCTGCTCTGTGCATTATTTGTTGTGTTATCCTTCCTTGGATATTACAAAGCTGTTTCAGGATGTAAGTACCTAAGGTGGTGGTTGCTTTTTTTTCTTTGAGTTTTCCATCAAAAAGTTAGTTAAATGAGAAATGATCATGCCCTTTTTCTTTTTCATTTCTCAACTTTCTCTATAATTTAAAGCATTTATCCTCCTTATTTATTTTGGTGTAATATTGCTGTCCTGGGTGAAGGGAGTGGTTTGGTTCATCACTTACAGTACTGTAACCCAACTTATTTTAATTGTGCATGCTGGCTTTTATGCTAAAAGGTTAATGAACCTGTCATTTAAATGCAGGTTTTGACCTCAGTGCCATTGTTTTTGTTTAAAGGAGCACTATAGGGTCAGGAACACAAACATGTATTCCTGACCCTATGGGGTAAAACCACCATCTAGCCCCTCTGGTTCCCCCTTGCCTCCCTAAATATAGTAAAATCTTACTGGTACTCAGGTCTGGAGCTGCTTGCTTGTCCCTATTTCCTTTTGACATGCCCACTGCCTGCTGACATCAGAAGTGGTAGCCTGATCCAATCACAATGCCTCCTCATTGGATTGGCTGAGACTGACAAAAAGGCAGATCAGGGGCAGAGCCAGCATGATACAAACACAGCCCTGGCCAATCAGCATCTGCTCATAGAGATGAATTGAATCAATGAAGCTCTATGAGGAAAGTTCAGTGTCTGCATGCAGAGGGAGGAGACCTTGAATGTTTTGATGCGTTTTAGGCAGCCATGACCCAGTAAAGATCTCTAACAGCCATCTAAGGAGTGGTCAGTCAAGTTATCACTAGGCCATAATGTAAACACTGCATTTTCTCTGAAAAGACCGTGTTTACAGCAGAAAGCCTGAAGGTAATGATTCTACTCACCAGAACAAATTAAATCAGCTGTAGTTGTTCTGGTGACTATAATGTCCCTTTAATAAAAAAAATAGTTTTGGCACACAAACTTATAATAAAGAACTTCTTGTGTGTATTTTGTAAAGTTGGTGTGTGCTATTCCTGTACAAAGTTTTTATTTTGTGTTCAGTTACACCTTCTGAGTAAAAGGACACCCCCATTGTATAACTTTGGCACTATTTCGTGAAGCTACAGTGCCATATAGGAAACCTGTTCTTTTCAGTATTCACATTAGAATTTCAAGAGACGCATTTAATGAGCCTATGCTTCCATTTGGGGTATTATAGTAGTTTATCTGTTCAAAACCCCCCACAAAGGCCTACCATTTGTAACAGTAGACACTCCAGGGTATCTCATATGGTGCGTATTGTGCCTTATCATGCCCCCATTTTTTCACCAATATATGCCAAAGTATGTAGGAAAAAATCATTTGGGGCATTTTTTTACATACCGATTACATTTTTGCTGGGCATTTTGTATATTTCACATGTGCCACTAAGTTCAAACCCCCCAAGTTATGCTCAGCTAAGTCTTCTGAGTAAAACAATATGCCCAATGTATGACCTAGACACTATTTTGTAAAGTTACAATGCTGTAAAAGGGACGTGACAAGTTCAGGTTTTTAAGTGTGAATTTTCATGGAGGGTTTTAATGCGTCCGTGTTCAAATTTGGAGCACTTGAGCAGGCTACATATTACAACTACACCATAAAGGCATACCATTTCTTAAAGAAGACATCCCAGGGTATTTCAAACTGCATATTTTGAACCTTAGCGTGGGATAATTTTTCTGCTAGCTTGTACCAAGTGTAGTGGTAATAAGCATTTTTTCTGCCTTTTTGACACGCACAGTATATTTTGCAAATCGTATGTGTGCTATACCTGTATAATACTTCATATGTTGCTCAGCTTTGTCGGCTGAGTGCACCAATAACCCCGTATGTACCTTTGCCAGGTATATGTAGATGTTTAAGGGGCACATTTGAGACGCAGCCATTCAGGTTTTTTTTCTAACTTTGAAGTGTTACGCTGTGTCCATGTTCCATTTTGGAGTAGTTTAGATGGTTGGTCATTGAAACTTCCCCACAAACACATTATTTTTATTAAAGAATACACCCTGGGGTAATTCAAAAGGCATATTTTGAACCTTAGCATGGGATCATTTTTTTCTCTAATTTGTTCCAGGTGTAGTGGTAATGAGCGTTTTTAAATGTATTTTTTTACTTTTTAAAACTAGTTTTGAAACTTTTGTTTTGCTTACTAATTTTTTTTAAACTTTCTTAAAACTTTTTTTTTTACAGATTTAACATTTTTCTGAATAGCAGTAAGCAGCACTAACAGTAAATTCCCCACTTTCCCATAACCCCCACCCACCCCAGCTAGTAAAATATATAACTTTTAAAATATTTAAATTAAATTGAACCTGAGGGTTAAAAAAATAAATAAGTTAATCTTCAGGGGTTAAAAGAAATTAGATCACAGTATAATACTGTGATCTGTATTTTGATCACTGTAGGCAGTGATCGACTGGTAGGGAAGGGGTTAATTTTTATTTCGACTGGGTAAAGTGTTTTTTTTTTTTTTCTCTTAAGCGTTAACTTTTTAAACTTTATTTTTTAACTTTTTAAAGCTTATTTTAAAACCTTAACGTTAACCCCTAGTTAGCATAATTCCCCACTAACTTCTCCCCACCCCAGCTAGCTAAATATATAATTTTAAAATATTTTAATTAATAAAATAAATTTAACACCCAATGGTTAAAAAAAAACCAAAAAAAAAACGAAAATGTAATCCCTGCCAATTGATCACTGTAGTCAGTGATCAATTACTAGAGAAGGGGTTATTTTTTTTAATTAAAATGCGTAAAGGGGGGTGGGATTTCAAATGAACTTTATTTTTTTTAATTTATTTTTTTTTTAACAGGGAGCAGGATCATCCGTCTCCCTGCACTTCACACAGAACCAAGAAGTGCAGGGAGGCGGAAGGTAAGTACTTTGAGCACATAGAGGATATTTCCACACAAGTGTATAGAGCTGCCAGTAAATCACTTCTATTCTTTAAGCACTTTGTTACACACATTC
>OW240912.1:285040127-285100948 GCA_933207985.1 Pelobates cultripes
CCTGAGCATATCAAAAGGGATATCCTGGAAGGTAAAGACGTCAACCTGGCTTCCCTGTTGATTGCCTCCCAGGACATTGTGGAACATAAGGCGTATGCTTATGATGATGTTTCTGTTATTGTCAGATCTAGGGATGCCCGCCTGAACAGGAAACTGACTATCCCTGAATTTGTACTAGCGTTTGGTATTTACAGGGATGTCGTCTGTGCGGTTTATCCCAACAGAAGAGAGGAGTTTGATCTCTATATGCACAAGCTGGTAGACCTGGGCAGCAAATATGGTGGTTCAGCATTCTATGACTACCATAGGTCTTTTTCTGCAAAAGTGGCTGGAGCCTTCTCCCAGTACGGTACACGGTCCAACTGGGGAAGGATTGATACCGTCTTATTCTGCAGACACTTTGCAGGTCTAAGAACACCAGCTTGTGCATACTGCTCCTCCACAGCCTCCACAGCCCATACTACTAATTTTTGTCACACGGCAGACGGACATGCAGACGGACATGCCTCCACACAAGGAACTAGTTCCTCTGGGGATCCAGGGAAACTATCCAAAGACAAATTAGGACGCCCAATCAAGTTTCTGGGCAAGTCCCAGATATGTAATAATTTCAATGTTGGGTCTTGTAATTACAGTGGATGTAGACTATTGCATGTCTGTTCAAAATGTTTTAGGGCACATGCTAAGACCATGTGTCCAAATAAAATGTATTCTAAGACTTACCTTACGTCCATTAATATGCCAGTATTCACAGCATTGATGTCTCAGCACCCATCTAGACCCCTGGTAGAGTTTCTTATTTCTGGTTTAACAGAAGGCTTCCACACAGGTATCCTACACATACCAGCTGGCACTCTGGAATGCCCAAACCTACAATCCGCCCAACACAACCCCACAGTGGTTGACACCCTCATAAACCAAGAAGTGAAGGAGGGCTTTGTATTGGGGCCTTTTAGAACTCCCCCATTCACAGAATGGCGCACCAACCCTATTGGTATTGTCACAGGGAAATCTTCCCAAAAACAGAGACTCATCATTGACTTATTGGCTCCCCACTCATCGGCCAACCCCAGTCTTAATTCCCTCATACCCTCTGAGGAATTCTCTCTGCAATACACCACCATAGATCACGCCATTACAGCCATCATACAAGCAGAGGTGGGAGCCTGGCTCAGTAAGACCGACATTACTAACGCCTTCAAATTACTCCCTATCCACCCCACACTGTGGCACCTGCATGGCATCAAGTGGTCCGAGAACTACTATTTTTCTCCCGGTTAACTTTTGGGTCCAAAAGTAGCCCAGCTATTTTCGACACATTTGCCGAAGCATTATGCTGGTTACTATTGAACATAGCCGGATGCCCTACAGTATTACATTACTTGGATGATTTCCTACTGGTCGAGGAGAATACTGCACCTCCCACTAGCCTCAAAGCTACCACTAAGCTGTTTGAGCAACTAGGTGTACCCATCTCCCCAAAGAAAACAGAAGGGCCAGACACGGTTATCACTTTTCTGGGTATCCAGTTAGACTCTGCCACAATGCAAACAAGCCTACCTTACGAAAAGATAGACAATATTCTCACTTACATAAACAACTACCTACAGCTCGGCACTTGCAACCGCAAAGAACTACAGTCCCTGCTGGGGTCACTAAATTTTACAATGCGCATCATACCTCAAGGCCGCTCCTTTATTTCACGACTATTGCATCTTTTCCCACTTTTTCTACATGACACGCACAGGTTGTCCTTAGATGCCCAAGCTATGGCAGATCTAAACATGTGGAAGAGGTTTTTAACCACTTGGAATGGTAAAAGTATGTTCCTCCCTCAATTGACTGAATCTTCTCCTACCATTTGGTCAGATGCGGCATCTACCACTGGTTTTGCAGCAATTTTTGGGAACGAATGGCTTTGGGGCAGCTGGCCTTCAGCAGTTCTGGATTGGAAGGTTTTTCCACTACCTCAGCTCTTTTTGAGATCTACCCCATAGTGGCGGCTGCCGTAGCGTGGGGTCATTTATGGGCTAATACGCCAGTGCGTTGTTACTCAGACAACCAGGCGACCTGTCACATCATCAACAAAGGTCGTTCCAAATCTCTTACGATTATGAGATTTCTGAGGAAACTCACTTGGTTGGCAGCTTGTCATAATTTCTTCCTATGTTGTTTCCATGTGCCAGGTGTATACAACACAGCTGCTGACAGTTTGTCTCGCTTTAAATTTCAGGAGTTTCATCAAGCACTCCCGTCAGCAGCACCCACAGCCACCATCACTCCAACATTTCAACAACTCATACTGGACTAGACGTCATCATGCAGCATAGCAGGACATTGTCTCAGTTGGCACTTTCACACAATACAAACAAAACATACAACAGGGCTTTCACACTATTCAAACGATTCCTTCTGGAACATATCATACAACCGTTTGTTATGACATCTTTTTTGGGGTTTGCTTCCTTTTGACACCTTAAACTCAAATTGTCATATAACACCATCAAACTCTATCTCACTGGCATTCAACACCACATGCTCATCTTACACCCAAATAACAACAGTTTCATGGCCTCTCCCCAAATTAAGACCATACTCAGAGGTATTCAAAAATCAGAACCCACACATTTGGCCCAGAGGCTACCCATAGATAACCATATCTTCAAAGCTTTATCTAACCTACTCGACCGTTTGACACTAATACGAATTCTATCATCAAAACAGCAATATACATCGCTTTCTATGGATTTCTACGACCCAGAGAATTCACTACGACCTCCACGACCCAAACCACTCCATTCCTCCTCTATTCCCACTTGACAAAACATATGGATCATTACATCCTGTCTTTACCTCACTCCAAAACCAGCCAGCACATACCTGCAAACATTCCGTACTACCCCACGCACAACAGATGGTGTCCCGTAAAAGTTCTTGATGCCTACATACAGCACCATCACTTACTGCCCTCGCAACCGTTATTACAACTACAAGGTGCAGTACTCACCACTACAACCTTCATGACCTACGTCAGGTCCTTGCTCACACAACTGGGCCTCAACGCAAACAATTACTCAGGACACTCCTTTCGTATAGGAGCCGCGTCCACAGCCTCCAGTTTCAACGTCCCAACTCATGTTATCAAAACACTGGGGCGCTGGAAGTCATCCGCTTACTCACGGTACATACCGAACCCAGTACAAGAGTTAAGAGATGCTTTCATAAACATGTCTGGTTGATAAATGTATATGTATTGGTTGTCTGTTAATAAATTGGATTACTTAATTTTGCCCTCTTCTTTCTCAGGCCTACCTCATCGTCGGTTTCGGCACACCACAACCGACTTGCTCCTTTTATCATCCTACGCTTATTCATGGTATTTCACACTGTACTATCTTAAGCACCTAACACAAGTATTAAGGCAATTTGCTTGCATTTGTGGGAGCTGCTGGTTTTCTACCCCTAGCCTACTTAAGGCACTCCCCTTGCCTGGCTCCTTACCGTTCGAGGTCAGCGTTGAATGACCCTCCCACCACACCACTTTTAACATTTATTTTCCTTTCTATTTCTTTTCCTGGGTGGGCCCTCTTCTTTCTCAGGCCTACCTCATCGTCGGTTTCGGCACACCACAACCGACTTGCTCCTTTTATCATCCTACGCTTATTCATGGTATTTCACACTGTACTATCTTAAGCACCTAACACAAATATAATATATATATATATATATATATATATATATATATATATATATATATATATATATATATATATATATATTTTTTTTTTTATTTTTTTTTTTTTTATGTATTTACATATTTTATTTCATATTATATATATTTAATCAGTCATTCTACGTGTATTTTGATATTGGGAGAATATATATTTTATTTATAAAATATTTTATCAGGAAAGATACATTGAGATTTCTCTCGTTTTCAAGTATATCCTGGATCCACAAATATATATATATATATATATATATATATATATATATATATATATATATATATATATATATATATATATATATATATATATATACACTGTAATTAACCTTAAGAGGGGAGGAGAGGGGCAGAGACAGTATCAGCCAGGGTACAGGCATGCCTCCCACCGTGATCTGCAGGGGGATCATGCTTGCAGTTACATGTGTCAGACTGTGCAGATCGCGGTCACTGACCGCAGGGGGACTGCCTGGGGGGCCAGACATGTCACCCGACCACAATCTGCAGGGGGAGAATGCCGCGGCCACATGTGTCAGACGATTTTAAGTCGGCTGACACATAGTAAAATCAGAGGCTGCAGACCGCGGTCACTGGGCACAGGGGGGCTGTCTGGGTGGCCAGGCATGCCCCCCACTGCGATCTCCAGCAGGCTAATGCCAATGGCCACGTGGGCGGCAAGAACGTCTAGGACGTTCTATGCCGCCTGCCGGCGTTTAGAGCCAACCCCTTAAGAACGGCATAGAACGCCCACCATCCTTAAGGGGTTAAATGGCAATTGGATGAATATTTGCAAAACTAACATAATATTCAGGAATAGAATTTTTAATTTGTGAGGTAATAGCTTCCTCATCCAAAGAGAGATCAGACTGCCATTCTGATGGATGGATTTCTTGATAGATGCATGTCTCTCTTCAGCTGTGTAACTATGTATTATTAATGTCGATTAATGACTATATTGTAATCTCTAACCATTTTCCCCTACAGTTTACGTTGCCCATTCCTCTGTGTTTTGGGTACTTTTGAGTGTTTTTCTGAGTGCAGTTGCTATGCTGTGCAAGGAGCAAGGAATAACTGTTTTGGTAAGAAACTGTTATTATTTTACATGTGAATTATCCAATTTTAACCACAATCTTCACAACCGAACTAATCGATGTGTTCAGAAATAAGTTATTTTCTGATGAATCCCTTCATTTGGGTATGTGGAAGTCAGTCACCAGACCTTGCAATAATCTGACCCTTTTCTTACATAGTGTAAAAATTCTTTGTTTAGTGTGATATAAGGCTGTAGATAGGGGTTCCTATGTCAATCTCTGGATTGAATTCCAATGCACAAATAGCATGTCTTACAATTATTAACCGTTCGGTCATAATATTATATGCTAATGTTTTAAGATGCTTTATTTTAATACAAAACATAAAGTTTCAGAGCAAACAGAAAACTGGAGTACAACTAAAGAGAAAAACTGTGAATTAAAAATGTTGCCCCATGATTTTTTTATTGCATTATTTTTTTCTTTTTCTTTTTTTTTTTTTTCTTTGGATCTACCTGCAGCTAAGGATAGCCCCTTCCTTATAAACTTCTTCTGTGCAGTTACTCATATTCTAGGATGAATGAAACTGCTTTGTAAACTGATGGCAGCAATACTATAGCTGCTGTCAGTTTACAGTTCCATTAACGGTTTAGGGAACCAAGCTTCAATCTGCTATCAGCAGAGCCAGGTTCTGAGTATGCTTGGTCCGCAACACAGCGCATTCCATGGTGGGCACAATTGACATTGGGCTGCTGGAACTAATATGTTCCACCCACCTGACTGAGCGCTTTGAAATGCTGTCGTAAAGCATAGCAATTTTATTTATTTTGCTAATCTTTAGACGTGTATGGGGAAAATTTTCGGTTCGGGACTTCCGCAACTAAATTAGAATAAGGGGGGGGGGACCTAATGTCCTCCTCCCTGGCCCCCATCCCTGTGCGGTGGGTGGGGGCCCTAAATTATAATAAGGGGGGGACCTAATGTACTCCCACCTCTGAGCAGGGGTTAGGGGCCCTAAATAAAAAATAACCCCTCCTCCCTCAGGTGACTAGGGGTCATCCCCCCCCTCCCCCAAAAAACTAACACCTACCTACCCCCCTCACCCTAAAAATAATGAGGGGGACACCATTTACTAAGTACCTATATTAAAAAAAAAAAACTTACCATTTGATGATTTTTCTTCTAAAATCTTATTTTTTTCAGCCCCAAAAAAGGCCAAATAAAAAATCCATAATAACCGACGCACTTAAAAAAATCCATCTTCACCCATGGAGGGCTCCGCGCAGACTGAGCTCTGCAGGGCGGGGGCATGCTTATAAAGCCTTGCCCCGCCCTGCAGTTAGGCTCACAGCACTCTGATTGGTGGGTTTAAGCCATCCAATCAGAGTGCTCTGACAGGTAAATGAAGAGACTGACTGGTAAGTCTCTACATTTACCTGTCACAGCACTCTGGTTGGTTTGAAATCCACCAATCGGAGTGCTCTGTATCATTTTACACAGCGTGGGAAAGTTCTTTGGAATTTTTCCACGCTGTGTAAAATGACTCATAACACTCTGATTGGTGTCAAATTGCAGCAGCGTGGGAAAATTCCCATTATTTTACTTTAGGGCCCCCCACAGGCTGCTCACTGTTTAATAGATATGCCCCTATTCGCAGTATAGCGAGTAGGGGCATAATTTACTAATACTAAGTAATCTTTACTTCGTACTAGTAAATTTGTCTGAAAGTCCAATACAGATCTTTCAGCCTTTTAATAGATAGCTCCCTAATACCATGGGAATTAGGGAGTTATCTATGTATTCATTTCTGTCATTACATTGACTGGCTAAGTAACTTACATTTTATATGAATATGTTACTTGATTGTTGTAAGTGTTGCAAATGCTTACAGCTGAATCCTGGCTATGTTTGTATACTTTTTATTTAAAATTGTATACAGTGTAACATTCTTCTTTCTTCCATTGGGTAAGTAGATTCGTTCTTAGGCAAAACTGTGTTTCGGGCACTTTGGAAA
The DNA here is from genome assembly GCA_933207985.1 of Pelobates cultripes. Classification (NCBI taxonomy): domain Eukaryota; kingdom Metazoa; phylum Chordata; class Amphibia; order Anura; family Pelobatidae; genus Pelobates; species Pelobates cultripes. The sequence continues at coordinate 285,046,900 of OW240912.1, forward strand.
TTCGGTAACTTTGGGACTTCGACAATTCAGCAATTCATCTATTCGGAAGTACCCGAATGTCCGAATTGCCCGAAATTCGCACATGTCTACTAATCTCTGCAGCTCTCAGAAATGATTGTTGGCTTAGTGGCCCGTTTGACATCGTATTGCACTTAAAATAAATAAATACAATTTAAAAAAAAAAAAAATTACATATTGGTTTATTAAATTAAAAGCTGATAATAATTGACCAGGGAATTAAATTGTGAATTATTTGTATTATAAATAATGTGGCTCATATTTTCACTTGCCTCTGAGTGAAAATGTAGCCCTGCACATGGAGTGTATGGTAAAGTTTTAGTAACTAGCATCATAGGACTAAATATTTCTGGGTGTGTTTATTAAAATGTAGGTTTATTTTTATTAAAAATTTTTTTACATACCAGGAAGGATGATGGAACTGCAGTCTCTGTTCTTTTAGATTTAGCCTCCACATGTATGTATAAGTTGTGCAGGAAATCTTTTGCAACTGTGCATGTATTTCAGTTGTGTTACAGATACAGGCTCTTCGGGTTTATTAAAATATACTGCATTTTATTCCAGAAACATAGGCAGCTATTTTCATTTTAAAAATAAAACTTACTTTTTTTTTTTTTGGTTATGTTAAGCACATATAAGTAATACTAACCACTGCACGTTTAGATGAGAACGTGCACTTGTGTCTTATTCTTTTTAATATTCACTCTGCATATATTAATATCCAAGAGTGATGTTATGAACTACTCTGTCCTCTCAAACTTGATTGTCCCTTGACTCTTATTTTTATTAAAAATGCAGGCCCTTAAAACCCTTGAAATGATAAAAGGCTATTGTGTTCCCTAGGGATTGAATGCTGTATTTGATATTTTTGTCATCTGCAAGTTAAACATGCTGGAATATATCCAAAAAGTACTGCGCAGGGACAGAACATCAGAGGTGAGCGTATCATATTCCCCATTCTCAATTCAGAGCAGATTGCTCCATTTTTCAGTTACAGCACAGTGTGATGTCATGTCTGTCTCCTAGCGCCATTCTTGAAAGGAACAATTTTCATATTCTTTCACCTCTTCCACTGCCCTGCAATTTTGATGTTCTAGTGAAAATACAGATTGAGCTATGCATATTTATTCAGTATACTGAGACTCCTAACATAGCTGTAGGAAAAAAAATAGATTAAGCTTGAAAAAAATGTGAAAGAGAGAAGGAGGGGTGGGGGGAGAAACAAACCAGATTTAGCATGAACACAGAAACCGTGCTTCTCCTCTGATACAGTCATGATAATGGTTTCAACAGCATAATTGCAGAATGTCGTCATGCAAACATGAAATAAGGGAAGTGTGTGTATGTGTGTGTGTATATATGTATGTGTGTGTATGTATATATGTATATATGTGTGTGTGTGTGTGTATGTATATATATATATATATATATATATATATATATATATATATATATATATATATATATATATATATATATATATATATATATATATATACATATACACACACACTTGAAAACTAAAGATTCAAATGTAAATTGCATGTTATATCTCGATATGAAAAATAAAACATATATTTAAAAAATTCCTTTGGCTGACTTACAATGTCAACATCTTTTTGAAAAAAAAGCAAATCTTTTTTTCTTTCTCTTTTTATCTATAGACTGTTTTATTGTTGAATAATGGGCTATTTTTAAGGATAAGCATTTTGGCATCAGGTGGAATATCTATGCTTTATATACGCTGGCATATAATGGGTACTGGACCGCCTGCATTTACAGATGTTGACAATCCAGCCTCTTTTGCCAGTAGTTTACTGGTTAGGGTAAGTGCTGTATATTTTTGCTTTCACACTTGAAACAAGAATACAAAGACTGTTGCCTATTCAAAATGATATGATATAAATGAGTGGAAGAAAATGCAGAAAAATACTAGGGCTTACACATAACACAGCAAAAAAGAATTTAACATATTTGAAATAATAAAACGATGAATCCTTATTCACAAACATAGTTTTTTTTTTTTGTTTTTTTTTTCTGTAATTTGTGAATAGTCTTTCTTCATTGTACAATATGCTTCAAACCAAACCGTAAAGTAAAAAAAAAAAACCTGTTTTCCTGCATTCACTAAAACATTATCAACAGACTCAAATGGAGTTTGACATATAGTAAGAGGCAGCCCAAGAATTACGCCTCTCTCTCATAGAAACCTAGAATATGACCGCAGATAAGAACCATTTGGCCAGGGCCAGATTAAGAGCCCAGTGGGCCTGGTGCTGACAATTATGATGGGCCTAATTACAAAATCTTTTTGACCAAAAACAGTCCTACCTCCCAAGCGTCGTGTATCTGATGGAGATGGTGCTGGAGGGAAACTCATACATACCCTATGCTAATCTCATGCTTTCATCATTCAAGAAACCCATACCCCTAACAGCAGAGTCCAGTAAAGCAGGAAGTCTATGGATGGGGTAAAATGGTGAGCCAGTGACACAAATCACATAACAGGAACTGCCGAAAGGGACAAACGTACACAAAAAGGGGGCATGTCTGTGTCCCCATGTCTCCCAGTCCCTTAGTGTCTCGAAACATTGCAGTGTCCAATAAACCTGCTTAAATCTATCAGTGAGTGCCTGAGATTTTTTTTCTTTTGTACTAGGGGACACTGGGAGACATGGGGACACTGAGATACTAGGGACACTGGCACACTACGGACATTGAGACACACCAGGGACACTAGGAGACATGGGGATACTGAGATACTAGGGACACTGGCTGGGAGACATGGGGACACTGGGAGTGCCCCATGTGTCTCAGGTTTCAAAGTCGACCCAGTGTCCCCTAGTGTTTGTATCCCAATGTCGCCCAATGTCACTAGGGGACACTTAGAGACATGGGGTGACTGAGACACTGGGAGAGAGTAGGGGACTCTGGGAGACTAGGGACACTGAGAGACATGGGGCCACTGTGTCCCTAGTGTCTCAGGGTCCCCATCTTCCCCAGTGTCCCTATGTCTCCCAATGTCTCAGCGTCCCCAAGTCTCTCACCGACCCCATGTCTCGCAGGCTCGGAGCTGCTGTCTGCACTCTCTGTGCAAAGCTGCTCCCCCGTGGATCAGTGAGTAGAGAGAGGCAGGGAGGGAGATGCTGTAACTTATCCCTGCATCTCTCCACACAAACAGCGACCCCTATCGGCGCTGGTATTGCAGACTAATCTCTCTTTATACCTAGACATTTGTATCGCCGGTATTACTGCAATACCAGCACCGGCTAGGCAGCCTTAAATACTGGAGAAATACTTTTGAGAAATACCTGGCAACCCTAAGAGTAGTGTATGTAAAAAAAAAAAAAAATAAATAATAATAATAATAATTAATGGGCCTGGGCCTGGAGCTGCAGTTCCATCAGCCCCTATGTTAATTTGGCCCATCTAGTCTGTCCAATTTTCTAAATACTTTAATTAGTCCCTTGCCTTATCTTAAAGTTAGGATAGCCTTATGCCAATCACATGCATGCTTAAACTGCTTTACTGTGTTAATCTCTACCACTTCAGCTGGAAGGCTATTCCAAGCATTCACTACCCTCTCAGTAAATTAATACTTCCTGATATTATTTTTAAACCTTTGCACCTCTAATTTAAGACTGTCCTCGTTGTGGTAGTTTTTCTTTTTAAATATAGTCTCCTCCTTTACTGTGTTGATTCCCTTTTATGTATTTAAATGTTTCTATCATATCCCCCCTGTCTTGTCTTTCCTCCAAGCTATACATGTTAAGATCCTTTAACCTTTTACTTGTAAGTTTTATTCTGCAACCCATAAACCAGTTTAGTAGCCCTTCTCTGAACTTTCTCTCTAAGGTATCAATATCCTTCTGAATATACGGTCTGCGTACAATACTCCAAGTGAGGTCTCCACCAGTGTTCTGTACAATGGCATGAGTACTTTCCTCTTTCTACTGCTAATACCTCTCCCTCTACAACCAAGCATTCTGTTGCATTTCTTGCTGCTCTATTACATTGTCTGACTACCTTTAAGTTATCAGAAATAATCACCCCTAAATCCCTTTCCTCAGATGCTGAGGTTAGTACTGGATCAAATATTCTGTACTCTGCCCTTCGCGTTTTACGCCCAACATGCATTATCTTGCACTTATCCACATTAAATGTCAGTTGCCACAGCTCTGACCATTTTTCTAGTTTACCTAAATAATTTGCCATTTGGCTTAACCCTCCGGGAACATCAACTCTGTAACATATCTTAGTATCATCAGCAAAAAGACATACCTTACCATGAAAACCTTCTGCAATATCACTAATAAAACTATTAAAGAGAATGGGTCCAAATACAGATCCCTGAGGTACCCCACTGGTGACAAGCCCATGCTTTAAATAAACTCCATTGAATACAACCATCTGTTGTTTGCCACTACCCTACCCATTCAACAATATTGGACCCATTTAACAATATTGGAATCCAAAATGAAAGCCTCAAAACAAAAGGGAGCAAGAGACCGGAAAAACTTTTTTGACCATCCACGTGGCCACTTTCTCGTAATTCTGGTGTTAGTTCACAGACCTTCATATTAAGAGGGTTTTTCACTGGAACCCAGAGCAGCTCACATTTTCCTCTCCTTAAATCAACTGTTGTTCAGTGAGGGACAAGTGACAGACTGTGTATTAGTCTGTATTTTTTTTTTTTTTTCATTTGCTTTGTGTGCCCTGGCTTTGCCTAGATTACAATTTCACTATTTTTTATATTTTCTTTTTTATATATATAATTTTAAAAGAAAACTGAGAATCACGTGAAAAGTTTAACACGTGTTATTAGTGATTAGCAGTGTTTTATTCAGTGATGTCATTTCCAGATAACTGACTGTTCTTCTTTAAGATTCCACAACTCTCAAATTGAATTGACAAAGTGATTATGAATGCCCTACTCAGTGAGTCTGCAGGAGGACTGCCACCATGCATACCATAGTGCACGGCTGCCCAATAGGTAGATCCCCAGATGTTGTAGAAATACAACTACCATGATGCTTGGTCATTCTAAATTCATTCTAAAGGCATGCAAATCATCATGGGAATTGTAGTTCCACAACATCTGGGGATCTACCTGTTGGGTAGCCCTGCCATAGTGTTTGTGTTTATTCCTTTGTCATATGCTCACAACACTTCAGTGCCGTATTGCGACCAGATGTCTAAGAATCAATACATTCATTGAATATAGTCTTCTTCTGTGATGGAAAAACAAACACCAAGGCTTTTCAGTCAAATGTTAGTAAAATTAATTTTTTGTCCTGCAAACTCTGCACAATGTGGAAAGTATTACAGGTATTGATATCCCTTTGAAAGAGCAAGAATTGCCCCCATTTCCAAGCTTCTAAGATTATGGCATGGGAATAACGTTCTCTAATGGTGAATATACATGGGTTAACTTTGGGTTTTTTGTGCATATTGCCTTATGCAATATTTGTGGAAAATGTTTTTTTTTTTTTTTTTTTTGGTGAAATATTTACAAAACTAAATTATAATGTATACCTTTTTTTTCTTTTTTTTTTTTTTCACCCTTAATGGCAGGTAATAAACTATAATTACTATTATTCTATGAATGGCTGGTTGCTACTCTGCCCTTGGTGGTTGTGCTTTGATTGGTCGATGGGATGCATACCTTTGATTAAATCCTTCAGTGACTGGAGGCTAATTGCACTAGTGGCTCTATGGTGTAGCCTGCTTGCCTTGATATACCAGGCTTTATGCTCGAGCGATGGTCATAAGAGAAGGTACGTTGGAGCATGTGGACATTCAGTCCAATTGAGTGATTATTTACTACTTAATTTGGTGGTATGGTAACCACAGTGACTTTGCAACATGCTTCATTCAGTTATTATAGTAACTGATCATAGTACAATATGCTTTTCATGCTTACATAGTGAAACAGCTCTCAAAAATAGTTACCTCTGTATCAAATGGATCTTTAAATGTAAGTACTTTAAGAATTAAAATATAATAATTTTAGATGTTGTTTCTATAGTGTGCATGTGCCTCCTCCTTCAAACAAGAATAAATGAAGCATAAATTAACTTTTTATTGGAAAACTTAATAGAACACTGAAGCTTCCCCCCCACCCCTTGCCTCTTTCCCCCCTGCTCTTTATTTTTACAAAATTGCACCCACTGCATGCTATTTCAAATATTCATCAACATCCTACTGCCCAGTGAACAAGGATAGGTAGGAGAGACTGCATGCATACATCCCCCCCCATTATCCAATTTGGGTGGGGAGGGCATGGGCAGTCCAGGTGTTTTCCTGCTCTGTCCGTTTATCCATTAATAAGTAAATATCCAAAAAACTAATTGATACTACAAATATTGAACACTATGTACAGGAGTGGAGTATTCGTATCGCCCAGGATATGCAGTTTTTGGCGATGGGCAGGCAGTTTCTTTTCTGACTTGAGGCAGGCAGTTTCTTTTCTGACAGGCAAGAGGCAGGTCTGCTACAGGGAGGACATGGCTTGGGCAGGTAGCATGTGGTCTGCACCTCTGACATATGCACTCCGGTGCTCTCAAATGAGTTGGAGCACATGCTGGGAATCTGAATCTGAGTTTTCACTAATTTAAATTTGCATGGAAAAATTGAGGCAACTATAGTTGAGCTGCATTATTTTTGTTTTGTTTTTATTTTTATTTTCTCCCTCAGATCTTATTTTAGTTTTTTTTATCAGTTTCCTCATTCTGATTTAGTTTGCAGAAATTCAGACTTTAACGAATAACCCTGTAGTTATCCAGAAGTCATTATTTTGTGCATCAGGAAAAGTAGACTGAATGGCCACTTGAGTCCCTTAGACCTACAGCTTAAAAAATATATATATATATATATATATATATATATATATATATATATATATATATATATATATATATATATATATATATATATATATATATATATATATATATATATATATATATATATATTTTTTTTTTTTTTTACACGCTGCCATATGCAATTAATTTTCATGGGTCTCAGGGGAGAAGTAATAAAAAAAATTTTACATTTTTTTTACAACATTTTTATTTCAAACATATGGCCCAAAATTCACAATAAATTCGGATTTAGCCGAATCCAAGTATCTGTTTTTACTGCATTTCCTACATGACCTGGATGGCTAGCCAGATGCTTGTGAAACAACCAAATCCTTTAAAAAAAAAAAATAAAAAAAAATAATAATAAAAATACATGTGTATATTCATATATTGTGTATATTATCAATACAGATGACAAAATAAGGGCTAATTCCTTTCTATGTTTTACATATTAGTGCATGTAATTTTCTTAAACTTAACAGAATTATATAATTTTTTTTTTTTTGGGGGGGGTCTTAATTTGAATATATTATATCCTTTTTATTTGTATGCTCTATGTAATCATTGCATTATTATAATATTTACCAGAGAGGTCAGTAAAGCATTGGAATATGTAGTCAAAGGTTTGTGAAAACGTGTATAGAAGCAGTAACAGTTGTTTGCCGTAAATGACTGGCAGTCTGTTAGAATAGCCTTCTTTAAAAACAATGTAGGAGTTACAAATATAACTTGTTATATTGTAGTAGTGTTTGCATCTATAATCGTTTCATTAGTCTTTTTTTATTTGTGTACTTTTTATGATTTATATAAAATAAATGTCTGATTTAATTATGAATTACAGTTTGATACTGTATTTAAGAATGAACATCAAGAAAATGTTTATTGTGAGAAATATGGAGTCCTGGATGCTTAGTGTGTGTGTATGCAATGCAGATTTATTTACTTATTTTTGTACACACACCCTCTGAAAGCTGAGTGCAGCTGTAATATTTTCACGATTGATTTTTATTAATTTTTTTTTTTTTTTCTCGTTAAATGACATTTGTTTTGTCATTCACAGAATTCTAACACTTGGACTAGGATTTCTCATCATTCCTTTTCTTCCTGCAAGCAATTTGTTTTTCCGAGTTGGATTTGCTATTGCTGAGAGAGTCTTGTACTTACCTAGTATAGGTTACTGCTTGTTACTCACCTATGGCTGTAGTAAAATCTGTAAGCAAGTTAAAAACAAGGTAATAGATTCATTTAAAAAAAATCTTGCCAATCTTGCTCATAACTAAATGAGTTAATGAAACTGTATTTCAAACATGTTGCTATCTATCCAATATATAATTTTCCCGATATTTAAAGTTTTTGCCTCCTATGGCAGCCATGTTTCTATACATAAGATACATTGATCAGCCATAACATTAAAACCACCTGCCTTATATTGTGTAGATCCCCCTGTACTTCCAAAACAGCTCTGATGTGTCGAGTCATTGGCTCCACAAGGGCTTTGAATGTGTCCTGTAGTATCTGGCACCAAGACATTAGCTGCATATCTGTTAAGTCCTGTAAGTTGCCAGGTGTGACCTCCATTAATTGGATTTGCTGTTCCAGCACATCCCACAGATGCTCAGTTGGATTGAGAGTTGGTGAGTTTGAAGACCAAGGCAACACCTTGAACTCTTGGTACCCTTGATAAAGGCAGCCAGTTGGTGCCGAAACGTTGGGGGGTTTGGTGACTCGTGTTTCTGTCTGGAGGCTTGTAAGAATTTTTGTGGTAATTTACTATTGTTTTATTGTGTTTGCCCTTGCTTCTGTCACTTTGTTTATCTTTTTTTATATGTTTTCACTCTGGTACTTTTTTGTACATAATAAAGCAAAGTTGTTTTTTTTTTTTTGAGATTGTTATAGTGTGCATTCTATATTCTATATACATTTGAATATTTAAAGCACTTGAGGGAGTGTTTATATGGTTTGCACCTGGCTGTTCTTATACTATTTTGTCTCTCCATGTGCTGTTGTTTTGAGAACACCTTGAACTGTCATGTTCCTCAAACCATTCCTGAACGATTTTTGCAGTGTGGAAGGGTGCATTATCCCACTGAAAGAGGCCACTGTCATCAGAGAACTTCATTGCCCTGAAGGACAATACGTGTTCTGTAACAATCTCTAGGTGGTATGTGTCAAAGTAACATCCACATGAATGCGAGGGCCCAAGGTTTCCCAGAAGACTATTGCCCATAGCATGAAATATAATTGAATGGAGGGGTTATTGCTACAAATATACGTGACTGCTACCAACACCCAGTGTCGGTCACTCTTCAACACTGAACAAACACTGAAAAAAAAATGTGCCAAGTGGTGCTTGAGGAAGGCTTTATCGTCGAAACATGTCGTGGCACATTTTATGGACATTTTTCTGTTATTGGTTTTTATTTATATTCTTTTATCTTGTATTACTAAACAAGTATTAATTTGATCCCGTATCCTGGACTAGTTGTACAGAGTACATCCAGGGAGGATTCATCTAGACCAACACAGAACGTCCTGCTTTAAAAGGTTTATCTCTGCTACAAGCCTATAGTCTGAGTCAGCTTTTTTAAGTGACTCAGCAACATGTGAGTTTAACCAGTTACATTTGGGCTTTGCATACATTATGACAATATTACCCTATGGCTCTTTTATGTTTTGCTATTTTAGATACATGCCCAAGACAGTACTGGTAAACATTTTATACTGCATGTATTGAGTGCTCTCACCATTATTTTTATTTGCACTTTGTATATTCTTGTGTGTTAGTGATTCACACTAGGTGATAGTAGCACCACAATATTATTTGTACTATTTTCTTAACTTAAACTCCTATTTGTTACGGAAAATAAATAAAAACAGAGAGGTCAGCTGACATAATTCACAGCCGTAAATGACGTCCGAGGAAGTGTCAAATACAGAAAAACGCTTGAAAGTGTGCCAAGGAACGAGAGAATAGCATGCCAATCGGTATTTAAATATTGAGGGACTTCCAGTAGACTGTTATTACACTTTGAAGAAGATTTAAAATAAGTCAGTGTGCTTTGTTGTACTTTTATCTGACTTTTTTGAATAAATGTAAGTTTAATCTTTTCATTTATAATCTTGATGTCGGTTCACCGGTTCTCCTTCCTTGCATCACTTTTGGTAGGTAGTAACCACCGCCTACTAGGAAAACCCCACAAGACTCGTCAGAGGTGCTCTGACACAGTCGTCTAGCCATCTCTATTTGGCCCTTGTTAAAGTCTCAGATCTTTTCGCTTGCCCGTTTTTCCTGCTTCCACCACGTGAAATTCAAAAAGTGACTGTTCACTTGCGGTCTATAATATATTCCACCCCTTGACAGGTGCCATTGTAACAATATAATCAATGTTGCTCACTTCACCGGTCAGTGGTTTTTAATGTAACTGATCAGTGTATTATGGAACACCAATATGTTTATTACAGTATACATAGTTATATTTTTGTCCAATAGCAAGGTGTAAAGTGGGAATGTATACTTTTTTGTTATCCAGCCATCTGTGTACCTCCATATGACGTTGCCCACAGGTGGCTGAGGCCACTTTTTTATAAGCTAAACTAAGATCATATTGATGAACTATTTCTAAATATATATTTTACGGAACTACAACTTTTTTCATTTTATCTTTTTTCTTATCTACTAGGTTGACTATATCTCTCTCCCTAGTAGTAATATGTGTGTAATAATATATTATTCAACTTCTTTTTTTTTTTTTTCCTCCTCCTCAAAGAAACTTATGACTGCAGCCATACTGGGACTGTTGGCAATGAATGTGGTACGCAGTGTATACCGCAGTAACCAGTGGAAGTCTGAAGAGCTGCTATTTTACAGTGCTCTCTCTGTCTGTCCTCTGAATGCTAAGGCAAGTCAGTATATGCATACTAAAGCACTACTATAGCCAAACAAAACAAAAATATCATGGGAGACCCACACAGTATTTAAAAATGCCCCATAATTTGCATTTTCTCTTCAGAATCCATTAATTTCTACATTGACCTAAAATAATATGGAACTGAACAAATCCATTGTATCCATTTGATTTCAGATGACTTTCCTTTCTCGTTTTTTTTTATTTTTATTTTTGTTGTTTATTTTCTTACTGTTGGGCAGAAATAATATTAAATAATAAGTAAAGGTAATTTTTTTTTATGTAGTTTTTTTTTTAAATTTTTATTATTTGTCCATCTAGACTGTAGTAACCAGAACACGGTTATCGTAAATTGACAAGAAGTTGGGCTAGGACACTTGAGAGATCCTGTTTGATACTTAATTATTTGTTTGTAAATACATACTTTTTGCCCAAATCAGATATCAAAACACCTGTTTTTTGTTAGTAATGTTATAATATGGATTGTATTACGGTCATCATAATCCTGTTTGGTCACCATTTTGAATCTAAGCAATACATTTTTCAGGTGCACTACAATGTGGGTAAAAACTTAGCAGACCGAGGCCATCAAGCAGCTGCAATTCAGTACTACAGAGAAGCTGTGCGGTAAGAGTTGCAATTTGTCTCAGTTTATCAAAGCAGAATTATCAGAAAGGGTAATAAATACATAACACAAGTGTATGCATAGTTCATATTATATTTCTACCTTGTGACTCATTGGCTGCTCATTGTTTAGTAGACTTAACCTCACCCATGGCATGGTGAATGGGAGCATAAGCGAGGTTTAAAATCTTGCTTATATTAGTGTGGGGGTCATGGGCTTTTTAAAAAAAAAAATGTATTTGTTCAATATTTGCCTATATATCAACTTCAGTTGTTGAATACGATGAAGCAACATATCGGGCCTTATATGCCTGATAAATGGAATTAGATTGCCTCAACTGTTTAATTATTTAAATCAATATTTATGAGCACCCAAATAGCCTTTTAATTGCAGTAATTTAATCAATCTGGGCCCATCAAAGCCTTATCAGAAGCTGAGAAACTGCCAGTAAAGTATACTGGCTCTAGTTAATTTGAGGCCTATGTATATTGTGGGTAGGGACCTGGATAGAGGTTCCTTGGAGAACTCAGTTTTTGGTCCAACCACTCCAAAACTACTTGACAATAAGCTTTGGAATGGTGCCCGTATACTCTTAGCACCATAACCACAAAATGAGCTGTAGTTGTTATAATGCTTGCTTAGAGTGCCCCTTAAAATACAAAAATACTGATTTAGGCACGTAATCGATCTTCATACTGTTAGAATTTAAATAATTAAGTTTTAGCCGATCCCCGACCTTGACCTGGAGCTAGCAGACTGAGCCCTGTCCCCCCATTTGGACCAGTGGGGGTTATCCTCGTCCTCACTGGAGTTTTGGATCAACCGCCTCACCAAGCCCTGCTACCACCCTGCAACTAGGAGAGACGAGGCCTCTCAAGCAAAATGACCACCTCACTAGGCCCTGCAGCCATGAGTACACCAATTGCTCTTGCAGAACCAGTACTCTTGGCATTTGATCACATGTGCTCTATTCTGGGCGAAGCTATCTTGCAAGGGACTTGCCTCTATCCCTTCTGACAAACCAGTTACATTCTGGAGCTGTCCTGCTGCACATAGCTGCATCCACATGCCTCCACCACGTGTTTCCAGACCAATGCACCACTGGAGATGGTGGCGGACGACTGTAACCCGCCAAAAGCACCTTTTGGAACATTTGTATATTTCTAACTTTGATGTCTCATAAGCTTAGTTTTGAATGCTGCCATAAAATTATATATCCCTAGAAAGATATGATGTAATGCAATAAATCTGTTGGTTTTTTTTTATTGTATCAAGTTAACATAACCAGAAAAAGAAAACACATGAAGTGGATTGTCTTAACTAATTGTGCTGAGAGCCAATCAAGTGATATTATGACAAAACGTGGAACCAATAAAGTGCTAGTGTGCATTTCCATGAATCAGAGCCAATATTAGGACTCGTATTAAGTTGTGAGTGTCATCAAGTTGACCCTTTATTTTTTTTTATATATACAATTTATTTTGCAGTTGTGCAACAGCATACAGTAAACAATTCAGTCCCATTACCAAACTTTAGCCTTAATAATAATAACCTTAATATGTCAAGGTTAATAGGACTGAAACTTTGAATGCAATAGGATGCATGTCTGCTTAAAGGACCACTATAGTACCCTGAGGGTGCCCCTACCCTCAGGGTCCCACTACCGCCGGGCTCTAGGGGGTGGAAGGGGATAAAGTTACCTCTTTCTCCAGTACTGGGCGGGGAACTCTCCTCCTCCTCTCCTCCTCCTCGGCTAAATGCACATGCGCTTTCCTATGGACGCTGGCGTCTTCTCACTGAAAATCACAGTGAGAAGCACGGAAGCTCCTCTAGCGGCTGTCAATGAGACAGCCACTAGAGCAGGGATAGGCAACCTTTGGCACTCCAGATGTTGTGGACTACATCCCCCATAATGCTCTTACTCATAATGCTGGCAAAGCATCATGGGAGGTGTAGTCCAAAACATCTGAGGTGCCGAAGGTTGCCTATGCCTGCACAAGAGGCTGGATTAACCCTATTATAAACATAGTTTCTCTGAAACTGCTAGGTTTTAGAAAAAAGGGTTAAACCTAGCTGGATCTTGCACCCAGACCACTTCATTAAGATGAAGTGGTCTGGGTGCCTATAGTGGTCCTTTAACCCCTAGAGGACTGAGCCCGGTGTACACATTTGATCAAATTAAAACATAGAATTTGACTCTGTCTGTTCAACAGAAATTCACCTCTTTCATATTAAGTGCACCCACACTTATTATATATCTTTGTTCAGGAGAAACAGGGCTTTCATTTAACATTAAATATTTAGCTATGAAACAATTTAATATGAATAAAATATTAAAAGTAAGAAATTTTTTTTTTTTTTTTTTTTATTAGTTCTGCATGGCATTTTAACTGTGAATGTCATAATACTGTTTGCTTTTACTGCAATAAAATACACATTTGTATTCCGCGATGTCTCACATGTAAAACGGTACAGGTTTTATGGTGTTTTGTAAAGTTACAGGGTCAAATATAGCATGTTACATCTTTCAGTTTTTTCATATTGAAATTCGCCAGATTGGTTACGTTGCTTTTTGAGACGATATGATATCCCAGGAATGAGAATTACCCCCATGATGGCATACCATTTGCAATAGTAGACAACCCAGGGTATTGCAAATGGGGTATGTCCAGTGTGTGTGTGTGTGTATGTATATATGTATATATATATATATATGTGTGTATATATATATATATATATATGTGTATATATATATATATCTCTATCAATATCATGGCTACACATGATATTACATTCTGATCACAGCGGCTGGTGCCGGGTTGCCAGAGCTCCACCGTGATTGTGTGTTTATATGCATGAATAATATTGCACTTACAGGTATAACTTTGTTTTAAATGCATTTTCTAATACAGTGTGTTGCATTACATTCTACAATTATCTTTGTATTTAATGTTATGGTATTCGAGAGAGATTTTTATGAGCCATCAAAACTCCAATACATTATTTCCAAAAGGTTTCCACAAAAGGCTTTTCGCCACTAGCGTATAATTTTACAATTACCATATTAAAGTTTACCAAATATGCTGGTATGAAAGTTGACATTTTAGGTGTAAGGAAAAAAAAAAAAAATCTTACAAACTAGTGGTTGACTAAGAAACCTAACATAAAGTTGTTGATCCAGGCTGGGACAAAAATAAGGCCTTGGCTTAATGCTTTCACTCTTCTCGTGCCTCTTAATCACCCATAACTTATTTTCTATGGAAAGAAGATTTCTGAAGTGCTTGCCATCATGGCAAGGTGAATACACTCAGGCGCCATTATATACACTCTGCAAAAAGTTTGTGGGAGAACTAGCAGGTGACATTACCACTTGCAGTATTGTATCGTTCATGAGTTAACATGGCTAACTGGCTGAATAGCTGTGTTCCATCACGCACATATGTGCCATCTATCAGCCAAAACATAAACTACACTGTAATGTTTTGTTTGTTTATGTTCAAACTCTGACCATCTTGTTAATCGTAGAGTAAAATAATTAACAGTATACATTATATGAAACTGGACTATTGGACTTCTGCTGCCTAAACTAAGGCCAAATCATAGGTGCCAAAAGTTGCGCATTAGTTTTGGGGTCGAATTATCTGGTAGTTATAGCCCTAAACCTATATAACACCTTTAATTTCTGGTGGTCGACATATATGCCAGCATATACAGTACATTTTTATTTATTTTTTTGTTACCAACTTTGACTCAAATAACCTAAAATTACTCCCTTCTTCATTGGTCCAATTTTCTCCTCTTTTAGAATTTCTGCTGAAATGTAATAAATACTTTTCTTTAGAACTGTACCACAACACATAAAATACATGTCCTAGAGGTAAGCAGTTGAAAAATAAGACCTCCATCAAATCTGAACATCGATGCCGATCTTCTTTATTATACAGATTAAATCCTAAATATGTACATGCAATGAACAACCTTGGAAATATCCTGAAAGAGCGAAATGAGCTACAGGAAGCTGAACAGCTGCTGTCACAAGCCGTCTCAATACAGTAAGTGGTTAAAGGAAGTTAAAAGATGATTGTGGTAAATTACTCAAATGAGGCAAGGTAGTGTGTGAGACATTAGAAATTCTTATCTTTTGTTTGTTGTCAATTGTGTTCAGGCCTGATTTTTCTGCTGCATGGATGAATTTAGGTATTGTGCAAAACAGCCTGAAACAGTTTGAAGAAGCTGAAAAAAGCTACTTAACTGCTATCAAATACCGGAAAAAATATCCTGACTGTTACTACAACCTTGGTCGTCTGGTAAGTGTGCATTTAGCGAACTGCCTTTTGCTATATTTGTATGTGTTGAGTGGTTTTAAAATGGAGATAATGTGGCGGAACAATTGTTGACTTCAAATAAGAAATAAATGTGATATTCCTTAGATTATACATTTAAGTATTATATCTACAGGAAGAAAATGGGATTGAATAAACAACATTCTTATGGCCGCATGCTACTGTATTTTACCACACGCTAGCTGAAATACATGATATGCAAAAATCGTGCCAAATTTACAAGGTACAGAACTAGTCTTCTGATTGAAGTTAAAGGATAAGTGACATGAGCGCAATAGATGCTGTTACTTTTGTCTAGAAATGTCATTGATCTGTTGAAATAGTAAGGAAGGTGTATTCATTTTTTTTTTTTGTAATTTTTTTAATTTTTTTATTAGGGATTTAAAACTTGCAGTACACACGACAAGCATAATGTGGTAGAGCAGGGGTTCCCAATTAATTCCTCCTCCCCCAGGATAAAACAAAATCTAGATCTCTCTCTCTCTCTCTATCCTCTATCCTCTATCTCTTCGCAGGTTTTTTTTGTATGTGCCGGTGTGTATGAATCTGACACACAGATACACACACTGACCAACACACAGTGTATGCCAAGGTTTGTGTATCTGTGTATGTGCCAGTGTGTGTCAAAGTGTGTATGACACACTCAGACACTCACGCACACATGCACATAGAAACACACTGGTACATACATACACACACACACATACTGACATACAGTTACACATACCCAAACCTTGACACTCAGACACACATACTCTTTGACAGACACACACTCTCACTGACACACACATACTATTTTACAGACACACAAACACACACAAACTCCCTAACAGACACACATACATTTTTATTTTTTTAAAATTTATTTTTTTACTCCACCCAGCCCCCTTACCTTTGGGAGTGCTGGCATGGAGTCTCTGTCCCATTGGACCAGTGGGGCTGCTGGGCAGAGCGTGCAGTCCCTGGGGTCCAGTGGGGCTGCTGAGCAGCTGACGTGCGGGTGGCGAGGGAGCAGTGATCTTTCAGCTCCCTCGTGTGCCTCATAGTGATGCTGGAGCCAGAGTGACTTCATATTCCGTCTCCAGCATTGCTGTGCGCGCAAAGGTGCTGAGCAGGGAGATCACTGCTCCCTCACCGCCCATGGCCATTTTATTTTTGGCGGAACCCCAATTGTGTTCTAGGGTTCCGCGGAACACTAATTGGGAAACGCTGTGCTAGAGTGTAAGAATCATGGCAGGAGCAATCTGCAGTTTTTATTAATCCTATAATAAATTACAAGCACTCATTGTTGACTAAACAAGGTATGAGAGAGCGAGAGACTCTCATCAGGACTTGCAAAAATGCAGCATTGCCTTTGACTGAATAACCAAATATTTTAATTTAATATTACGAGAGTCCATTTTTCTCAGGTCTGGCTATAGTGGCCAAAATCAATGGACTTTTCTCCTAACACAAACTATTTTAGCGTATCTTTGTAGGAGTCTGTTTCCTTGGGCAAAGACTTGGGGCTTTCTTGGACAGACATATAGACAGATGTCAGTCTGACCATTTTGTGTTGTGCACCCCAACAGTTTTCTTAAATTATCTTATTGTTTAGAAATAAAATATGGCTTGTAGTGCATAGCTTTTAAAATGACCAGTGTATAGTACAGGCTTTAAAGTTGTAGTTTTACAACAGGTGGGGTCTGCCCAATTGTATTATAACTTTAATCCAACTTTTACTACAGCAGTAGTCCTCACATTTCTCATCATCCGCTAAACCAGGGATGTCAAAATCATTTGTTCTGGAGGACCAAATTGTCTACTCAAATGGTTATGGAGGGCCAAATGCGTAAAATGTATATGTACACAGGTGCAAAAAAATAAAAACATCTTCACTTAATGTCATAAATGTAATATTTTACTCTCTTACAACTGTTAAAAAGGTGCATTTCTGTGTAGTGGCGGCATTTGAATGCAGTTGTGAGTTGCATGTACTGTTGCTCTTTGAATGCAGTGGTATATTTCTGTGTAGTGTTGGTGCTTTTATACAGGGGTGTGTTTTTGTGTAGCGTTGACAAAGTGCCATATAAAGTCCAATGTGACAACTAGATCAAAAAACACGTTGGCTCACTGTCAGTGTGGAACTGAAAACTTCAAATAGTTTTTTGGGGGAATTTCTGATACTAGAAAAGTGTATAGACAGTGTGCACATCAAGAGAGTCCAGGACAGATGTGCCTCCACAGTTTTTGATAAAGGCATTGACCAGAGTCTGGTCTAATTATTATGGTTTTAACATTAATGCACTCTTTACTTTTATAATGATAACCCTCCAGATTTGCATTTATAAAATTAAGAGTTGCGCTTGTGTTTTTATGTATGTATCTGTCTGTGTAAATTTCCAGTGCCCGGAAAACAAACCCCCCTGACTCTTGCCCTTCATACCTCGTCGCTTAAGGGGTTAAAACCCTTCAGACACTTACCTGAATCTAGTGCCTCGGCGCTGGGTCAGACTCTGTCCTCGCTCCTCCTTTTGTCCTTGGTTTGATGCTTCTATAGCACTAGTTCCCAAACCAGTCCTCTTGATCCACCAACAGTCCATGATTTATGTATTTCCCTTTTTTATTCCAATGGAGATACTGACAAAACCTGGACTGTTGGTTGGCCATGAGGTCTGTGGACTGGTTAGGGAACCACTGTTCTATAGTCAGTGGGATATAATAATCATAGTTTAGTAACCTGTATGTTTGAAAAATAGTATAATAGCAATAGAGTTCAGAGGCTGGATCTTTGGTTAGAAATCTTCACATATAGAAGTACTAGAAACATTTGCAGTCTTCCCATTATAATTAGATTTAGTATGATATCTGTACAACATTGTTCACACGCTGTAACAAAATATTTTCTTTCTAAGAATCTAGCACAGCCATGTGAGTTGCCATGGTGATGAGAAACCTAAAACCGGTTTCATGTGCTATTGCATCTTAATATTAATCTCTGCAGAATGGAGCTCTGCCAGTTAATTGAAAACCTCGCCTTTGAAGTAATCAAATCTACTTCATATTGTTCTCAGTAATTTATCATTCTAACGTTTACTGAAGTCAAACAAAGGTGTTACAGTAGGAAGGGGAAATTTAGGTTGAAAAGGATTAATTCGTCCAATTAAGGCATTCCGGTACTTTGTTCATTTATGCATAGGCAAAGCTGAACATTGATATTCTTGCCAACTAAAGGTCAGTGTCTACTATACAATTTGTATAATGTAATCCCATTAAAGACCATTAGTTACAGAAAATGTGCCAAGTCAGTTTTTCTATCTCTTCCACAGGTCAAAGTACTTGGTTATTAAATAACGCTGAGTTTGTTTTTGTTACGGTATAGTTAACTTGACATAGTGAAAGAGTTCTAAAATCCAGCATTAAAATATGTAACTTTTATCACATTGTTACTACAAAATACGATTCAGATCAGGTAGCAAAAAGCACAGATTTTTTTTTAAAAAGAATGCAATAGTTGAGTATTCACTATTTTAGTGAACCAGTTGTTTTTTTCTGTGCTGTGCAAAATCTTGTAAAATTACAACCTTGAATGATGCTGACCGTTTTTTTTTTTTATATATATATACACAAGCTGGCACACAGCCATGTTACAATGCTGCCACCCACCCTATTCCCTGTTAAGGATTAAGAAGTATGTAGGGGTGTAGAAAAATACCCCTCTCTCTTATTAGAGATTATTTTTGCCTGAAGCTCAAGGAAGCAAGGTGAATAGTTAGTGTAGGACCCACCTTAGAGGTTTGCCTTGATGTGGCAGTTGGGCATCCATCTAATGGCCATTGGAGTTACTAAATAACCTTCATTTATTGGGATAGTGCACATGTAATGCTTTTTCTTTTCTTTGTTTTTTTGCTGCAGTGTATGTGTCTAAAGTTGATGTGATGTGTTTGTGTAGGGCCTATAGAGCATGTGTGTGTTTGCTTACAATGGATCTATTGTGTGCATAGGGTAGCCAGCGTATGTATGTGAGGAATGTAGTATGGATAGGGGATCTAGTGTGTGTAGATGATCCAGAATCTGGATAGGGGATCTAGTGTGCAGAGTAACGCCAGAGAGTGTGTACAAGGGATGTAGTGTGTGTGTGTGTGTGTATAAGTGGTGCAGTGTGAGTACAAGGGTGTAGTGTCTGTAGGGGATCTAGAGTGTAGTTTGTGTGTGTGTGTTTGTGAGGGGAGAGGGCAAATGGGAGCAAAGCAATTTTTATTTTTTTTATTTTTTTTTAAATAGATTTTACTGCATTCTTCCCATTGGTTCAGGAAGGGGGGACTTTACAACTTTGGTCTGTGAACTCTAACCTACAGCTCCTGTGTCTAGAGTTCATGCTGCGAGATTCAGCCTTTGAGTGTTGCCATGGTAACTGTGGAAATGCTCAGACCCCGCAAGAGGAACCCACAGGACCCGGCAGAGTTGCAGGCTTGAAACCCCAGCTCCTCCTCTCCCCTCTCCAGATTTCAGTGCCTTTGGGTCGATGAGAGAGATCTTCCCACAGGCTGGTCTTGGCACACTGCAGGGCCGGTGCTTGGATAGTGCACTGGCTGGCAGGGGAGATCCTCTGAGCTCCTCTCTGTGCCTTGGTCCTTTGCCATTGCGGCCCATTGGCCGTATGCCCGATGGTCAGTCTGGGCCTGGGCATGTTTTAGCTTCATGCCTATGGTAATAGTCACACTGTTGAAATTGTCCCCTGTGGTTCGTGGTGCTCGCTTCAAATGAGACTACAATTTATGATTAGCCCCTCACCTTTGACTTCAATAACACACAACCCAGATATAGCTGGAAGACCCCACACCCACCGAACTATAGTGAGGGGGGAAAAACTACTTGATCCTCTGCTGATTTTGAATGTTTGCCCATTGACAAATAAATGATCAGTCTATAATTTTAATGGTAGGTGTATTTTAACAGTGAGACAGAATAAAAGCCAAATCCAGAAAAAGCATGTCAAAGTTATAAATTGATTTGCATGTCAATGAGTGAAATAAATATTTGACCCCTTCGACTTAGTACTTGGTGGCAAAACCCTCGTTGGCAATCACAAAGGTCTGACGTTTCTTGTAGTTGGCCACCAGGTTTGCACACATCTCAGGAGGGATTTTTTCCCACTTCTCTCTATAGATCCTCTCCGGTTTCGAGGCTAACGTTTGGCAACTCGAACCTTCAGCTTCTTCCACAGATTTTCTATGGGATTAAGACAGGCCTGTACATGTGCTTTCGTGAGCAGGGGTACCTTGGCGGGCAATGCAGGATTTCAGTCCTTCATGGCGTAGTGTGTTACCAATTGGTTTCTTGGGAACTATGGTCCCAGCCGACCTTGAGATCATTAACAAGATCCTCCTGTGTAGTTCTGGGCGGATTCCTCACTGTTCTCATGATCAATGAAACTCCACGAGGTGAGATCTTGCATGGAGCACCAGACCGAGGGAGACTGACAGTTATTTTGTGTTTCTTCCATTTGCAAATAATCGCACCTTCTCACCAAGCTGCTTGGAATGGTGGTGTAGGTCTACAATCTTGTACCTGACTTCTTTGGACAGCTCTTGGCCATGGTGGAGAGTTTTGAATCTGATTGCGTTTGTGGACAGGTGTCATTTATACAAGTAACCCTTTAAGAGAGTGCTCCTAATCTCAGCTCGTTACCTGTATAAAAGACATCTGGGAGCCAGAAATCTTGCTGATAGGGGATCAAATACTTCTTTCACTTGTTGACATGCAAATCCATATATAACTTTAACATGAATTTTTCTGGATTTTTGTGTTATTCTATCTCTCACAAGTGCACACAAGTGAGGCCTACAATATGGCAGAAGGCACACAAGCCGTAGCCCTAAGTAATACCTGAAGGGACGCGGAGCTCTAAATGGCATATTCAGCTCCTTCTAGGAGAAGTTGGAGGCTCTCACGCGACATCCAGAACTGGAGTCACCGCCCGAAGGCATACCACTGAGTCCGACACGGGAAGTCCAAGAGAGGGACACTGCACACCCACTAAACTCCATCCCCAAGCTGGGCAAGTACCGGAGAAGGGCCTCCCCAACAGCGGCCACAGGCCACAAAAGGCAATCAGAGTCAAAGAACACTCAAAATAAAGGCAAAAGCTGCCTCGCCTACAAGTAGTGACCCAGCTCTCGCCCTGGAGTGGCACAACTCGCAGAGACTTACCGAGAATGTGACGGAACACGAGGCCAAAAATGGCGGCGGCAGTTCGACCACTTGAACAGCAGCAGCCCGCGACCACACTAAATGCAGAACTCACTACCGGCACTATACATTACCTGCCAAGCGGATCAGATTTCTGCACCAAGACTTTTCTCTCCTGCACTCCCGGTCCACAGGGAACGAAGCTCAGACCATCGCACTGGGAGGCCGACGAGACCCTGCAGGGCATAGGCTGAAGGACTAGACCATGGGGCAGCCGCACAGACATTAGGACCGTAGCCTCCAACAAGGATGCACACAATTTAAAAAATGGGTCCATCACACACAGCTCCACAGACCCATAGCGGTGTATAGGCATACCCCACGCACCTAAACCCACAGGGCCTCAGCAACCAGTCGAATACACCTATCACTCTGGGGATCAGGGGAGACAATACTCCTATGTTTAACGAACAAATCCCTACCTATATGCTTACCTCAAGTGCTAGTTAGTGCAACCGGAGCTCACTCATGTTACAGATACTGACCTGCTGACACTTATATTATATGACCAACATTTGTATATCTTAACACCTATTATTATAAAATAAAGGGGTAAGTGTAGCTCCAGCTTTTTCATATTATATTGTATTGTATTTGAATGCTTGGTTCCACTCCCATAGTACCTTGAGTTGTTGTTTTTTTTAAATACTTACAATAAAAAATGTTTTAAAACCTATCTGGAGTCTCATCACCATCTTCTACCACAGTCAGTGGGATCGTTAGCCTGTATTGGCACCTCTGAATCTGTCACACACAGCCTGGTACGGCTCTGGAGAATGTGAGTGGTAGTCCTATACATGTTCCCTACTTCTTAATATTATGCAGTTCACACTATGTTGTATTTTATTTCTGTATTTTAGGTATCATTCCCTTACAGTTCATCATGTGGTGATATTAATTGATTTTTGTATTTGCACTGGGTGGGGTGTACACACTGATATACTGTATTTATTATTTGTTTTTTTGTGTTTGGTGTATATGGGAGGCACCATTATATATCAATTACACTGCCTGCAAAGTATTTTAGCTACATAAATTATAACTGTGAAGCGCCTACACACTATTTGCTTTTACTATTTTCATGTTTCCCTGTATCTCTTTATACACTAAAATTGAAAATGGGGATTAAAAAAAAAAATTACAAAATAAAAATTGTTCTGTGTGATACATTTACAGGGTGAGTAAAATGTTAGCATTTTCACATAAGCGTCATGGACATTGTAAGCAAAAAACTTTTCATGGACGTTACATACCACTTAGATCCAATTGCAGTTTAATAGAGTAAATTACTTTAAGATATAAATTACTGATAATCTATGATACAGCCGCACAAAAAAACCCTGCAAAGACTGCTTTTTTGCTACAAGATCTAATCTTATGCCTGAAAACGTGCTGTACTGAAAATAAAGAATCCCTCATTTCCAATTGGGTTGAATAATAAGTGTTTCAAGTCCATATTGAAAAGAAAGATAAATGAAAAGTCCTGGGAAGGCACATACCCTGTTGTGGATGTGATTGCTAAAATGTTTACCTCTATAGTAGCACTGATGGGTAGGATATTTAAGCAACAGCTCTGGGAATGCTTTAAGGAAGAGATGGGTCTTCAGGAGTTTTCGAACCGGTAAGAGAAAGATGGCTGATATGAGGTAGGAGCTTGTTCTAGTGGTAGGGGACTTATCAGTGAGCATAGCAAAGGAGCACAAAGTTATAGGGGTGGTAAAGAGTGTGGAGGATAAAAAGCAATGGGGAACAAATAAGGGAATAGCAGGATATGAGAGAGGAAAAATGGTAAGGACGAAAGTTGTGGAGGGATTTGTAAACAGGGGTGAGGGGTTTGGAAATGAAGCGCAGTCGAATTGGAAGCCAATGGAGTTTTTGGAGGAGAGGGAGTGGTATAGGCAGGAGCATGTTGAGAAGAATGCAGGCAGTTGCACATTAAATTTGCTGAAGTGGAGTGATGGAGTATTAGGAAGGCCAAGAGTTCCAGTAGTCCTGCCAACTGCATGGATGATAATCTGGGAATGAATAACACGTCTTTTAGCAGAGGTGGTGAAAAGAGGATACATCTTCTAAATATAGAAGACTAGAAAACAAACGATTGAAGTAACCATGGCTATTTTATTTCTTGAAACGATTCAAAGATGACACCTAGAGGGCTGAAATGGAGATCACAAACATTTTTCAGATTACTGTGGTGGTGGGTCTTCAATCTGTCTCCAAGGTTTTTCATACACATTCCTCTGTTTTATTGTTATGGTGGGTTCATGTATGTTCTGGCTGCATGCACACACACAAATATTTTCTCCAAGCTCAGAGCTAGATGCTCATATTATGATCCACATAAAGTACAGTGTTCTGTGTCCATACATACTGTCACAGCACAGCTTGTTTAGGAGACTGACTTGCATATAAGCAGGTAGTGCAGGCTCATGATGCACAAGTATTTGGACTACTAGCTAGAGTAACTATGCTGGGAATGGATTTCAGAGAAAATAACAAAACTATAAGGGTGTTTTTATGTACATATTCAAGGACCACTTTCTTGCATCCATCATAACTACTACAATAAAATACAGTTGTTTTGGTCATTGGAGTGTTATTTAAGGTGAGCATGCTGGGTTGCAAAGTTCCACTCAAAGTGGAAAATGTTTGAGTGCGATAGATTTGCAAAACGTGGTGTAAAAGCAAGTGTTTGACAAAAAAAAATAAGTGGAGCAGCCATCATTAAAACCAACTTAAAGGACCACTCTAGGCACCCAGACCACTTCAGCTTAATGAAGTGGTCTGGGTGCGTGGTCCAGCTAGGGTTAACCCATTTTTTCATAAACATAGCAGTTTCAGAGAAAGCCTTCCCCTATTTCCTCTAGTGGCTGTCTCATTGACAGCCGCTAGAGGCGCTTGCGTGCTTCTCACTGTGAAAATCACAGTGAGAGCACGCATGCATCCATAGGAAAGCATTGATAATGCTTTCCTATGTTACCGGCTGAATGCGCGCGCAGCCAGCCGACGGGGAGGAGAAGAGGAGGATCAGAGGAGGAGAGCTCTCCGCCCAGCGCTGGAAAAAGGTAAGTTTTTACCCCTTTCCCCCTTCCAGAGCCGGGCGGGAGGGGGACCCTGAGGGTGGGGGCACCCTCAGGGCACTATAGTGCCAGGAAAAGGAGTGTTTTCCTGGCACTATAGTGGTCCTTTAATGTTCCTGCTGTTTACTAAACTTTTAGACCATAAGTTGGACATATCATTCTTGAGTTGAGATAAATCCCAGAAAACGGTTGTTCGGCTCCAAATTAATTTTATGCAGCAAATCATGCTTGGTATGATGTGGGTGATGTTTTTGACATTTGTAGATTTTAAATATTGATACAAGTGTATGTATTAATGTCTTTTTCAGTATGCCGACTTAAATCGCCATATGGACGCACTGAATGCCTGGAGAAATGCCACATTTTTGAAACCAGAACACAGCTTAGCTTGGAACAACATGATCATTCTGCTTGATAATACCGGTAGTTTCAGGCTCTACTTGCAAGCCATAAATTTCTTTCCATACTTATTTCACATTTGTGATAAATATTGTTTTTGGCAACGTACATATTCAACTCCTTTGCAGCATGCAGTGTTAAAGCTCCCTTCACAATCAGTAGTGCACTTAGTGACAGCTAATGTACTAAGCAGTGCATTGTTAGAAATGGCATTGATAAGATTGGAAATGGCATTAAAGTGTGTGACAATGTCCCTTCACAAATTGCTTCTCTAACAAGTACAGAGGCAACTGACAATGAGAACATGTTTTCCAGTTTGATCCTATAAGTTCCTCAAACATCTGGTTAAGATTTACATTTCAGTGGGTGTCTCTTAACTGCCAACCTTAATGGACAGGTGAGCACTGGGCTTCTCCCACGTTACTGAGCAATACGCACCTACCTGCCGCTAGAAACACAAATTTTAGGCTCCATTTGTCATTCCTCAGGTACATCACCTGTTTAACTATGTCAACTCCTTGGAAAACAATGAAGAAAACAACTTGTGAGTCAGAGGGCTTCCTGAGCAGCTGGGTGAAGGCAACCTGATGTCATCTTTGCCATATTCAGGCTTCTCCTACCTGACGCACCAGACAATCTATGGCAGATCGACAGGGCCTGCTCTGGTCAAGGGTTGAAGATCGTGAGGACTCCTAAGATGTTATCATATGCTTCCCCCACTATCAAACAAACAAGTCTTTCCTCCGTCCATCCCACCTACTGAGACAAAGATCTTCCGCTGTTTTAAGACCTGGCCTCATCTACACTTCAAAGATGCAAGGCGCTGGAAGTCCATTGCTGATCTATATTACCCATGGGGTGTTGATCCAAAAGTACTAATGCCCGGGGCTGATTTACTGGCTTTCCTCTGAGGCTAGCAATTTGAGATCCTGGAGGCTACCTCTTTTCCACCTCACAAGGACCCGCAGCTTCCAAGGGAGTTGTACAATGCCAGAGAGGATGCTGCTTGGTTATGAGGACCAATGCATAGGGCCGTTCATCACCTTCATGGGCCGCAGTGGGACTTCTGGTTCCAGTTTGTCAACGGACAAATGGGGATGCTAGGCTGCCTGATTACATTTGCAGATAAGATTCTCGAACAAGTACTGCAATTATTTGTTTCCTTTAACCACTGTTTCACTTGCCACTCTTCTGTTTAAATTTAAAATCACACCTTTTTGTTTACCTTAATGTACTCAGGAGCTACCTCCTTAATGGTTGTCAGTTTCTGCATCTGACATGGACTTGCATGTTGGCGTACACCATTCTGAGCACATAGGGACTGATAAAAGTCCATAACGTCTAAATTTTCCTGAGGATTATACCTTGACCATGCCGGTCCTACACGCATAGCCAAGATTTGTCATGTCACAATCTGTACCAGACCATCTTGTACTTGACAGTTCACAATGCATACTAACGAAGTATGTGCTAAGATATTGGCTTAACCAACTTCTGACTTCCCTGGTCCACCCTGATAAGGTGTGTGTTATCCCAGGGAGACAACTCTTAAAATACTCCTAGAAATATCGATCTGGGTTGGCACTTCTGGAATGATCTGCTTTCTAGTAGCAGAGAAGGCATTTGACAGGATCACGTGGCCATCTCTATTTGAACTATTGGTTAACTGGGCTTTCCGAAAGTGTACGTAACTGCCGTTAAAGACATATATACTAACATTCTATATCTGCACTTGAGAAAGACCCAAGTTTAGGGTTGAAACGCGTTGTGCTTTTATTTTATTTTTTTATATTTACAATAAATTTATTTTATTCAGTTATCCACCTTGGAGTTCCTGTTTCCAGTTACCAAACATTTCCTGGGATGAGAACCTACTAAACCTACTAAATGATTTTTCCTATATGCTCTATAATTCCAGAGCTAACTTTAATGGGCTCAGAAAAGTGAGTGTTCTGAATCTTAAAACTTACCCTCTATTTTAACAGATTACACTATGTTGTGTTCTATTTTTGTTTATTTAGAATTGACATTTGTATGTATGTATTTTAAGGTAACCAATCCTTTTATATGTGTGTGCGCTTGTCACCTTACTCTTTTACACTGTCTTGCACTTTATATATAGTGACAAATATACTTGGGTGAAAATAGCTGCGCTGCACTCTTGTTGCTCTTGAGCGCCACCTATATTCTATCTATAAAGCTATGGGATAGACCGTGAGTAGCCCAGACCGCACAGCGAATCTCGCAGACACCGGGTGAGCAGGGCTGCTGGCAGCAGAGGGAGGGGACAAACCCTCGGGCACAGCATTAGAACACTCACCTCTTTCCACTCCCCTGAGCCCACCCTGTCTGAAGGCCAAAAGGGCGAAGACTTGGACGCATCGCCCACACCTACGGAGGCTCAAGCACCACAAGTGGCCGAAGTCCATCAGGCCCTCTCTCACTCCCACACGTCAAGGAAACTCTGGCTCCAGAAGTCAGTCTGTGGCCATGAGACGCAGGCCTACATACCAGCCTGGGGCTGGAGAGACACCCTCCATAGCACCTACATAGCTGCAGCCTCCCCCGGCCCACCAGCAGGCTCGTGCCGCTTTCCAACAGAGGGCATCGGTTAACAAACTCTCGCTCTCTTTCTTCACCAAGTCCATACGCAATTACTTTAGACTTGTTACTCAGCATGACCAGGACTTTAAAGTTTAGGGAGCAGAATGCCCCTCCAATAGCGCTCCAGACCACAGTGAAATTAACTTTCAGCGTAGCCTGTTCTGACCTATAAGCTGATTTATACTCTTATCAATCTATGTTGTTTGATATATGACCCTCATGAGACGACCACACTACAAAGCACACACGACTAACCCAGCTTTATCCTGACACACTAGTCCTAGCATCTTGTGCAGCTTAAAGGGACACTATAGTCACCAGTGCAACTACATGTATTCCTGACCCTATTGTGTTAACACCACCATCTAGCCCCCCTGGGCCCCTCATGCCTCCATAAATATAGTAACAATTGTACTGTATTCAAGCCAGAAGCTGTAACTCTGCATGCTGTTAGACTCAGAAAAACAAAGCAGTCTGCTGACATGTGATAGCCTGATCCAATCACAGTGCTTCCCCTTAGGATTGGCTGAGACTGACAAAGAGGCAGATCAGGGGAAGAGCCAGCATGATTCAAACACAGCCTTGGCCAATCAGCATCTCCTCATAGAGATGAATTGAATCAATGAATCTCTGAGGAAAGTTCAGTGTCTGCATGCAGAGGGAGGAGACACCGTGCTGCCCTGTGCTCTGCTGACAGCAGATCTGAGTGGATGGAGTCATATTATGCCTCCATCAACTCGGAAGTCCCTTTGGTGGCATTCTGAGTGACTGCAACTGGAGGTGTTCCTAGCTTTCAATGTAAACACTGTATTTTCTAAGAAAATACACTGTTTACATTAGAGGCTGAAGGGAGCTATAGTTCTTACCCGAACAACCTCATTAAGCCGGAGTTGTTCAGGTGACTATAGTGTCCCTTTTAAAATGTTTATTTTACTTCAGAATATTAGGCTACATGTATAAACTTTATGTTCTTGTTCTTCTTATCATATAAAATTGTGCATGCACCCTCTATTGTAAAGCATGATACTGAGCCTGAGGACTGCCGTTGGGGTACCTCAAGCGTGACTGTTACAATCTTATGCACTGCAAAAAAAAATAAAAAATGGTTTAACCCATTTAGGTAAAGTGTGCCCTGGGACCTCCTGGCCATCAGATGTTATGGCGATCGGAGTGTCCCTTTAATTCTCACATTGCACATGCAAATTCCCAAGCACCACCCACTAATTCATATGCATCCACCATTGTCTGCTTCAGTTAGATGATTTTATTTGCACCTTCAGTTGCAGTTTCACAAAGTCATATTCCATGACCACTATGAAATCCAAAACTTGATCCAATTAACTTACGTTTATTGCAACAATATATCTTTAATTTTTTTTATTTCCAAACTTTTGAAAAATTAATGTTTTGGAAACCTGCAGCTACAGAGATTGTTGTTCACATCTCATTTGTGCTTTATTCTCAGGAAACTTAGCTCAAGCTGAGGCAATTGGAAGGGAAGCCTTGAAGCTGATACCAAAGGACCACTCCATTATCTTTTCATTAGCAAACGTGTTGGGGAAGGCACAGAAATACAAGGTTAGCCATAACACAACAACCATGTGAAGAATGGAGTGGGGATTATTTATAGACGTCAAGTACGATTGCAACATAATTAGAGTCTGTGCTTATATTTAAAGTCATTGCCAGGAAAACTCTGCTCAAACATTTTAAATGTGAGCTGATTATAGCTTTTCAATGGCATTCTAAGTGTCAGAAACATACTTATTACAAATGTTATGGTGCATTCTATTCCTGTCTTTGCCTCGTTGTTCAGTGTAAAACTGCAGTGATTTGTGCGTTTAAAAAACAAAAAACAAAAACAAACTAAAGCTGTAAGAATTGCCACTCTGGTTCTGACATCATTCTTTCCTGGCCACACTGTTAAGTCTTGTGTACCACGTGCATCACTGAACATATCTATCATCCATCAAACTGTACAAAGGTTTATGAGGGGAAGAAAAAACCCAGACATAAAGGATCCAATTTGGTAGAGATCATCCTTTGTGGTTGGCACTACAAGTTTACAGTTTGGTTAGAGATACAGTGAATTTACCCAATTTTTCACGTAACATAAGCGCACCAGTGTCAGAATTTACATTATGCCTCTAGCAAAGAAATATTATAATGGAATGCAGCTGTTTGGGAATGTGCTATTTAAAGTAGTCGCTATAGAGTGCTTTTCATTAAAAAAAAAATAGGATATATTTCAAATATATGATACGTTACGAACAAAAGTGTGTCTTGCAAATTTTACATTTTTCATTTTTGTTTACAGAAATATGTGAAAAATACAATTTGTTCTAGTATATGAATATCTGAAAATGAGAGATTAGTGTTGATGCACAAAGGTTGTTCTTTCTTTCACAGAGTAGGTGTGAGTGGTAAAAATGATCAAATACCCTGCCAATGGATATTTAAACCACGAAAAGCTACAAGATTCCTGACATACACACAAATGCCAACAGAATGTACAAATATTGACTGTGTGTGCATAATGCCAATACATCTGTACGACCTATGATTTTGCTGTGTGTACATAAGGCCTGTCACATGCCCAATGGTCCCCTCTTGGTGCTAGAATGTAGCTTTATACATTCGAGACATACAGGCTTCTATATGCGGTTATGGGACGTAGATGAACAGAGATCATTTGAAGCTCTGTGGTTAACAAAGTGTGTGTGTGTGTGTATATATGTGTATATGTATGTGTGTGTGTGTGTATATATATATATATATATATATATATATATATATATATATATATATATATATATATATTCTCATCAGTAATAATTTTAAGTTCGTGTAATATACATTTGTGCACGTTTCATTGTATACATATCATTTTTACATCGACATGTGTGTTACTAAAGTAATGTTCTAGTAATATATTCTGCAACATATAAACATAATGTGTATTATGTATATGTGAATAATATTAATCTTCTAAAATATCTTGTACTGCACACTGTGGTTTTCACAGTATGCCACCAGGACCTTCAAACACTGATTGTTAGTACAGTGGGTTAACATGCTCACTAGTCAATGTATCAAATTTGCAGATAAACTGTCCACCCTTCTTTTTAGTATTGCATTTAAAAAAAATATTAAAAAAATTGTCTAACAATTTCTTACTGCATTGCCAGTGCCAGGACACCTCTGCTGCAGCCCCCTGTTCTGCCTTTGAAGGTGTTATTACAGGGTTAAAAAGATAGGACCACTGCACCCAAACCACTTCATTTAGATGAAGTGGTATATGTGATATTAGTGGTCCTAGAAAGGTGTGTTTTTTTTTGTTAATGGAGTGACCCAGTAGATTGTTGCAGGATTACATATATAGATGGTACCTGGACCAGGCTATCCAAGCCTTGGAAACAAAATTGCTGTGTGTGATGCTGAAACTATTGCTAACTATCCCTTCATTAAAAGTAGTTGTGTTTTTTTGGGGGGAGGGAGGGTTCTGACATACAGTAGTTACATAATTTTCATGAATGTATTATTTTGCTCATTTAGGAGTCTGAAGACTTGTTCCTTAAAGCTATTGAAGCTAATCCTTCGATTGCAAGTTATCACGGCAATTTGGGTAAGAGCCTTTTTGATTCAGTCATTTGCATTATTAAACTGAATAAACTGTCACTGAAGTAGACCTATACTTTAAGATATTTTCTTATTGATGGAGTGGAAAATTAATTATCAAGCAACGTCAGGAATGAAACGTCAAAAGGCATATGTTTAACAGTCCATTCTCACTGTGTAGTAATTGAAAGGGGTAAAATCAATTTCAATCAAAAATAAGTGTTCACAAAAGACCCACATATTGAAGTGAAGCATTTCCATTATGAAAAGATGACTGTTAGCTCTGCAAAGGCCTCCTTCTGGAGCCCTTTTGTTTAGAAGCCACATGTATAGAATAAAAAAATGGAAGAACCCCTTTTGAGGCCTGTTCGTTTTTCAACAGAATTCTGTCAAAGTTTTGAAGGCACGCTGAGTTAAAACATTCATGAAAGGCAATAACATTGTGGAGGAAGTGGACATGGCAAAACACAGATGCACATTAGGTCAATCAAATGATTTTCTGAGCAGTTGGTGAGATGATTAGCACCACATATATTCTATAGTCAAGTCCGCTTTCTATTTGGTGGCCCGGTTTATTTCAATGGTTAATGTTCTTATTTGGCAGAATCATGGTCCATGCATACATAACTGTAAGACTGCTTATTTATCTTCAATACAGGATTTTTAGTTTAATAATTATGAACTAGAAATATTAGTATATGTATAAGATAACGTGTGTGTGTGTGTGTGTGTGTGTGTAAGCAAGCATAGGAAATATATATCATAGGTATTGGACATCTGTGTTTTTGTGTGCATTTTTATTATTTCTATTGGCATTTTTTTGTAGGGGGGGGATTATGTTTGTATATATAATGTATGTATACACATTTCCTTATAGAGTTGGGATTTTAAAAATCGAATGAAGTTTTAGGTTCTTGTTTTATTAAAGTTGATATATTAACATAATTTTTGAGCGCCAGTTTTCTCCTAGGAGGAAGAGAAAAACAAAACAAAAAAACAGTGCTTGTTGGAGAAATAAGGTTATTTTTTCTTTCTAAAGAGCATTACTTAAATATTGATATTCATGAGATGGGAAACCAAAAAAGACATTTTATACAACTGGAGAATCTGAAGAGCGGTGATTAAAAAGTGTTAAGTGGATAGATCGTAGTCTAGACAATCTTTGGTTCAGAATCATACCAATGAAAATGTTGCTATAGCCAAGAGCCTTAGAAAAAAATAGCTAAACACTTTCTAAGGATTTTAAATATAGGACCAGTAGATAATCATCTCGCGTCTGTTTTTTATTTTTATTTTTTGTTTTACTTTTTTTAAATATAATATTTGTATTCAAGACAAGAACAATACAGGCATATGCAGTCTGAAATCAATACACAGAGAGACAGAAAAAAGAAAGTAAAGATGTGTAGATAATGTATGATTGTAACATTCACAGACTCCCACATTGGTGCAAGGTTCAAGTAATAGAAGAGCAGGTTTAGAAAATGTTCTATATAATAGTATTGGACAGAGATTTACAAGTTCTGGGATAGGGATGTGTCCCCTGAGTATCTAATTTGTACTCTATCAGAAGGTAGTGTGCATTTTGGTTGCCCAACTCAAGAATGGGATTAATGGGGGTAGGAAAGAATAATTTTGTTAAAAAAAAAAAAAAATCAATTTTTTTGGGGGGGAGGGGTGGGATGGGGGGAGAAGACGGCCCCTGGCAAGTGACTAAATATCAGAAGTTAAAGAAATGTCTTTGTAAATATCAAGAGCCTTTGCACAATAAATTCAAAGTACAAATACAAAGGTTTTCACAATGGAAGTGGATGGTTGGAACACATAGTTGATTACATCATGATCCCTGCAAAAGGGCTGGATCTCATAACCTCTGGGCTTGTGGTTCTTTCAGACAGCAAGTGAATATTTAAGAGCATAACTGTGCATCAGGAAGAGCAAAACTGAGTTTGTTTGGTGTTGGCATGTACGTGCTACTGAAAAACCATGTCATGATTTTTTTTTTTTTCACAGTAATATGATATATTTTCAAACATTACATTTGTTAATCTTGGACACATATGCTTCTCTTCCAAGTGAAGATATATTTCTAAAAGTGGGTGTTTTTCTACATAACCATGTTGGAGAGAGATGTAGTAACATTGAATCTAGATCATGGGTAGACAACCTATGGCACTTCAGATGTAATGGACTCCATTGATTGTAGAGTGGGGAGTGCGGGCGCCTCTATGCCCGTAGGCCACGCTGATTGGGTGCCGGTAGCACAGTAAGTCGGGTAAGATATCTCCCGAGTCGTCAGGACACTGGCGGTGCGATGGATCCACAGTGGAGTGGTTTGGAGCTTCGAGACCAGGATTCTCTCCGCATTTGTGGCAGAAAATGTAGGAGCGCTTCTGCACAGCTCGGTGGCCAAGCTCCGCCCCCCAACATTTTTTAACTTTGGTGAATAATACTGAAAGCATTTTTTTTTTATTTTTTTTAACATATATGTTCACTCTCACAGCTAGTCACTCACAAATGCATAACTTGCCATTCACTGAAATACACAGTTGTTCACATATACCCAACTAAATATTAAAGTGGTAGGTAGGTATTTACTTGCAGTGATCAGCAATAGTAGTGGCCAGTAGCAGAAACTACATCTGTGCTACATGGATTCCTGAACATTTTGTTTAGTCTGCAGGAAAATATAGATCACATCATCACAACACAGTCGCAATGTGATCCCGTCTGCTACTATATTAGACTCCTTCTTTTTGTTTTCCTATTTACATTTTTGTCTGTTTGCTTTGTTTTACTATGTGCACATGCAGGCCATGTCCCTCTTATTCACAGCATTATCACATTACTGTGATATTCATACGTCTATAGTGTCCTAGTAGGGTCCTCCTCATACGGAGATAATTTCTCATTTGTTGCTATATAAATGCCAATAATAATGAATATTCCTTAGCTATCTTTTAATTAGGCAAATACATTTCAGTGTTGCTGTCTTTGTACAACTATATATTGGATGCAAAGGTTGATTATGCACAGAATTGATGTCTAAAAAAAGTGGATTTGGGATAGATGGTTTGTAATAGATAAAAGGGTCATTCTACTCCTTTATACTGTATTCCCTCTACAAGTGAAAAGGGAGAGGCTACATTTATCATGGTTTTTTCATTTTTATCTTCATGGATTCTCTAGTTAAGAATGGTATAGGTCTGTCTGTTCCATATTTATCAAAACCGGTATTTATATATTGGTCCATAAATGCCTGTAGGCTATACATTTTCTCGTTATGTATAAAAATGTTAAACAAATAAAGAGAAGTCATCAATCCTGTCCTTTATAACCAGTTAGGAGAAACTGCTGCAATCATTATATGATGTGCGTAAAGGAGCACGTGCTCACACCACTTACATTCCTAGGTTCTGTTTCACGTCTTAGATTTTGTATTTGTGCCAGTAAAGCTGTGGATAATACAATGCATCATTGCTTTAATGTTTTCATTCAGATACTTGTTTAAAAACAATATTGTTCATTACCTAAATACTGAATTGCGTTGCTATTTCAGCTGTGCTGTACCATCGCTGGGGAAAACTGGAACTGGCCAAGAAATACTATGAAACCTCCATGAAGCTTGACCCCTCTGCTCCAGGTACAAAGGAGAACTACAATCTGCTGAAACGCAAGCTGGAACAACTAAAAAGGAGAGAGCATTTATGATTTGGAATAGCAGAAATAACTCTCTTGTCTTATAGGCACTTTTACCTGAAGTACCAGCAAAATATTTCCTTACATTGACTGACTTAGTTGTTCAAAGTACTGTATTTTGCCATAGCATAGAGAGTGAACGACGGTACCTTTGTGTGTGTTTGTTTTTTAGGGGGAGCTTTTTTTTTTTTTTTTAAATCTAGGTAGTGATTGATTTATATTCAATCTAGGATCTAATGCAAAACTACAAATGGTCAGTGGTTATAACAATTTAATTAGGCAATTTGCACTGGTGACTATAGTTGCAGTTTTATGAGCCAAGTAACAAACAGAAAGTATCTCAAATTTAGATTAAAGGGACACTATAGTCACCTGAACAACTTTAGCTTAATGAAGCAGTTTTGGTGTATAGAACATGCCCCTGCAGCCTCACTGCTCAATCCTCTGCCATTTAGGAGTTAAATCCCTTTGTTTATGAACACTAGTCACACCTCCCCGCATGTGACTTGCACAGCCTTCCATAAACACTTCCTGTAAAGAGAGCCCTATTTAGGCTTTCTTTATTGCAAGTTCTGTTTAATTAAGATTTTCTTATCTCCTGCTATGTTAATAGCTTGCTAGACCCTGCAAGAGCATCCTGTATGTGATTAAAATTCAATTTAGAGATTGAGATACAATTATTTAAGGTAAATGACATCTGTTTGAAAGTGAAACCAGTTGTTTTTTTCCATGCAGGCTCTGTCAATCATAGCCAGGGGAGGTGTGGCTAGGGCAGCATAAACAGAAACAAAGTGATTTAACTCCTAAATGACAGTGAATTGAGTAGTGAAATTGCAGGGGAATGATCTATACACTAAAACTGCTTTATTCAGCTAAAGTAATTTAGGTGACTATAGTGTTCCTTTAACTTTCGTTTGATTGCTGCACGTACCATTTTGAAATTGTTAAAGGTGGGATTTTTTTCTTGTTTTGTTTCCTGTGTAGGTGCACTTCAATAAAAAAGCTTTAATTTCATTTTTTTTCTGTAAACCTGGCAACTTGTGTAAATATAATTTTACTACACTAGTCAACTTGAGACTGTTTGCCTGGTTTTATGGTACTGAGCAGGAGAATTGTCTGATTTCTTAATGACTAAAACAGGGGTGCCCAAAAGGTAGGTCCTCAGATGTTTCTAAACTACAGCTCCCATTATGCCTTGCCATTCTAAAGGCATACAAAGCATCATAGGAGTTATAGTTCTACAAAATCTGGGGATCTACTTGTTTAGCACCCTTGGACTAGAACATTTTCATATTAAAGCTTGGGATCATGCACCTTAAATACATGTCCGTTTCAGCATACTTGTGTTCTTCACTGTTTGCAATGCATGAAACATGTACATTTTAGTTTGTCTGTAAAAGATGGTTTTATTTGGAAATAAATGAGCGAGTATCACAAAAGAACATGAGCTACCACAGCCTCTGGGATTCCATTCTGGCATTGCCAGTCAAGAAACATGCTATGTTCTAAACAGCGCTCCATACTGATACTGGTCTGCATTCACCTAAGCACATAGAAAGGTGAAGCAGGCCTCCACTTCAGCTTTATGTATTTTGGTAATGTTTACCAACATAGTGGAATGATTTTTTTTTTTTCATAAGTACTTCTACATGTGGCTTTATATTTAAAGTTCCAGTTTTCTTTACTGTGTTAAACTCTATGTATCATGTGACCCTTTCCATTCTGATTTTGTAGTAGTTATTGATGAGTAATCTCAAAATGAGGATTTGGCATGCATTACCAGATCATTTAGAAGAAAACTGTATTTGAAAGAACACCATGTGTTGTAGTGGTTATAGGACCAGGAGTGTCCTGGTGCCCTACCTATTGTATGTAGGCACACCATTTTACAATGATTTGCTCCCCACTTCCACAACTTCATATGGAAAACCAGATGCTCCCAAGCAGGAGCTTACATTATCCTCCTTGAGCTAAGCCTGGCAGTGCAGAGCTAACTGGCTGAGCATGTCATCTGATTGTGTTAACCCCAGAGCTGCTGGGGTTAGCTCAGATAGAGAACTTCAGATTCTGTGTCCTATGTACTGGAGGCTTGGAATTTGGTGCCTGGTAAACCCAAGGTAAGAATTCAGAATATTTCAAAATGTTTCTGGCACCATAACCACTACAGTGCACTGTAGTTGTTTTGGTACTTGGAGTGTTCCTTTAAGAATCTTTAGTTCCATTTTTTTCATGCATTGCCTTAATACTGTACAGTTTTTGTGTTTCATGTGGGTGTTCGAAATAGAATAGTATAAAGACTTTCTGATTGTTGTGTATTTGTAGTCACATTCGCCATGTTATGTTTTCTGTCTTCTTGGCTCTTTTCTGTCAATAAATCTCTCAGGATTGTGTATTGCTGCTGCAGTCATTTTATATACTTTTTTCATTATAAATGAACAATACTAGTACTTGTGTCTGCGTGTAGAACTCTTGCACTCCTCACAGGTTAGAAAGAACCTAAATTGACACGGTTTCATAGTTTTGTTAGCTGTTTGCTTGCTTGGCCAAAGTAAAATGTTTTTTTGAACATATTATGGTGCTGTTTGACAAAACGTAGAAACAACTGAATTCTATCATAAGCATGCACTGGGACCTAGTTAAATAGTTTTTAAACGGGGCGGGGCCTGATACCCAAGATGGCTGGACATGTTCTTCTGTAGCTCCTGGATATTGAAGCCTAAAACAAGCTTTATAAATGGATTCCTTCAACTTCAGTGGTTCTACACTACTCATAGATGATCCTGAATCCCAGGACACACATGCAACCCTGATTTGGGGGCAATCCGCTACTTGTGTCCCACGTCTGAGCCTAAGGCCTATCACAGCAAACGCGGCAGCTGGTGAAAATGGCCAATTCCCTGGCTCTGGGCGCTGTCCCAAGACTGACCATCATCTACAGCCCCGTAACCCTACCCCTTTGGACCGGTGGGGGATATCCCGGTCCTCACTGGGTCACTTGGACTCCCTACCTGATGACACAGGGCTACTTGCATTAAGTACCTCGTGGCACGACCAAGATGGCCGCCACGCTGGGGAATTTACGGTTAGTGTTTACTGCTAATCCGGGGTTAACAGTTAAAAAAAAAAAAAAAAGTGTAAAAAGAGTTTATAAAAGTAAAAAAAATACATAAAAAATGCTCATTACCACTATACCAGAACCAATTATCACATGCTAATGGTCAAAATATTCCTTTTGAAATACCCCAGGGTGTATTTATTTATTTTTATTTTTTTATGGTATGTGCAGCGGACCCTGGGTAACTGGCGACTGGTTACCTCCGCTAATTTTTCCTCTTAGCCAGACTGGAACCTTATATGATCAAGCATCCATTCCACCATTAACTAGACGAGACCTAGTTCTGGAAGTCAACTGATTTTTATTTTGCGACACACGGCTTTTATGCACTGACCCCTAGCATGGAGTCTCCAACACAAAATTACAAGTGTTTTCCTCCCAAGAGCCTCTGGGTTTGAGAGAACGGAGTAAGAAAACTATAACTCAATTCTCTGTTACAGAAAATATATATATATATATATATTCCCCCCAAAAGTACCACCAATATAACCAGGACCCCACAAGAGTTATATTACCTGGATAGCTCTGGTCTGAGTGCCCAACTTGGCCAAATATCACTCAGATCGGTTCGGCAGAATAGAATTGCCATCATGGAAAATTTCTGACCGGCCAACCGTGAGGTGATATCCCAAAATAGTTCCAGGGAAATAGGTGCCCCAGCCGTTCTCTGTTTGGGGGTTCCTGTGCGAATACTGTACAAGGTATTCCCTTGGTTTCAGGGAGCGAATTGCATTTGACTCCCGAACAAGGACCACCCTTGTACCCAATTAGAACCCTTACACCAATTAACATAAGTGCGAAACCGCAAGGGAAGTAATTAATGAATGCTTCCCCTGGGTGGCCACCATTTCGTGTAACCGAACACACGTGGTTAACAAAAGGATGCTGGCCACTTTGTCTCCTGAACGTGGGCAGTGGTACTTGGTCGTCTAGTGCCTGGAACACTTTTTAGCTAGGCACTCGCATGAACCCCGGAAAAGATCAGCTTCCCAATCAGCTGTGCGAATAAGGTCCAGGAGATAGGAGCTACCTCAGTCAGTAGTC
The DNA here is from genome assembly GCA_933207985.1 of Pelobates cultripes. Taxonomy (NCBI): domain Eukaryota; kingdom Metazoa; phylum Chordata; class Amphibia; order Anura; family Pelobatidae; genus Pelobates; species Pelobates cultripes. The sequence continues at coordinate 285,086,444 of OW240912.1, forward strand.
ACCATCCTTTTGTCAACCAGATATATTTGGTTACACAAATGGCGGCCATCCAGGGGAAGCATTCATTAATTACTTCCCATGCGGTTTCACGCTTAGGTTTGTTGGTGTGAGGGTTCTAATGGGGTACAGGAGGGGTCCTTGTTCGGGGGTCGAATGCAACGTGTTTGGGTACAATAACTCCTGAAGTATAAAAATGGGACAAAGACGTAAAACTTCAAAGTTAGAAAAAACAAAAAAAACAACAAACCCGGTATGGGCTGCAAATATCCCAGTATGTACCTTTGCCAGGTATATGTAGATGTTGAAGGGGCACATTTGAGATGCAGCCATTCGGTTTTGTTTGCAAAATATACAGTAGAAGCACACTGTGTGGGTCAAAAAGGCTGGAAAAAATGCTTATTACCAATGTTACAAAGCCCCCTCTGTCTGCTACAACCTTGTTATTTTGTTGCCCTTTTGTTCACAAATAACTGTCTCTGGTAATTCGTATTTACGAATGACTGAGCACCCGGCTCTAGCGTGTGCCGCTAATTAACCTAGTTCACCTCTGCAATACCAAACAAACTATCGAACGACCGACAACCCTACTTGTGGAGTGTGCCCCTGATTAACCACCCAGGTTTTACTACCGAACGCCCAGCGGGACCTGGTCGTCAAACGCCTGGTACTGTTTTCGGATAATATTTCATACGAACCTCGCTGGGATTTATCATGCCCCTTCCGTTTGTGTATAAAACACTGAAGCTCGTGCCGTTCTGCACTTTTATACTATGCAGAGCACACCGACCCTTGGCAGCACAATGTGGCCAAGGATCTCTGGGCTGATAACTGGCGAACAGCCCCAAGACCATCTGTATACCCATGGCATTCCCATACCGTTCATGAGATCTGAGCGCTTTTTTTTTTTTTTTCTGCATATTTTGTGCGCTCAGATCCAAGCTGTCTGGGGATGGGTTGAATGTGACAAAGACTATGGCGTATAAGTTATATATTATTTTGCAGTTTTCATGTATAAAAGTTGTATTATTGCATGTGCTTGGAGATAATTAGTTCCAATGGTTACAGTAACTTAATTATCTCCAGACTAGAAGGGAGGGTTTGAAAAGATGTACTTTGTCCCCATTGGTTGTTGCTCTTTGGACCTGATGGTACACAGGATGACAGAGGTGTGTTCCTCTGGCCTGAAAATATGTATTTAAGCAGTGCATTGTCAATCAATAAACCAGTCTTCTTACCCTCAACTCGCGGCCTCGACTCGTGTTGTAGGGAAATGTGTTATACTAGCTCTACCTATAGCTAGCTGGCTGTCTACACTTTCAGGATTACTGCTGGATGCTGTCTTGGATTTTGCTACCGCTCTCCAGGATCGGGAATCGGGACATCTAAGCGGTCCAACCTTCAGCCAGCCTGAGGGCAACCGTAACAACCACTACACTTGGTACAAAATAGCGGAAAAATTATCCCACCCTAATGTTTAAAATATGCCTTTTGAATTACTCCAGGGTGTATTCTTTCAGAAATGGTATACCCTTTATGGGAGTAGTTGTAATATGTAGCCTGCTAAAATACTCCAAAATGGGACATGGACACAGCATAAAAATTCAAAGTTTGAAAATAGTTTCTAATTCCCACGGTAATAGGGAGCTATCTACCAAAAGGTTGAAAGACCTAAATTGGTCTTTCAGCCACATTTACTAATACTAAATAACGATTACTTAGTATTAGTAAATTCTGCCCCTACTGATTCAACCAATCAGAGTGCTAGTCATTTTACACCTTGTGGGAAAGTTCTTTGGAATTTTCCCACGCTGTGTAAAATGACACAAAGCACTCTGGATGAATTTAAAGCCATCCAATCAGAGTGTTCTGAGCCTAATTACAGGAGGGGGGCAAGGCTTTATAAGCCTTTCCCCGCCCTGCAGAGCTCAGTCTGCACGGTGCCCTTGCCAGGTGAAGATGGATAAATTTTTTAGCGTCTTTTTTTTTTTCTTTTTCGTCAGATTTTTTTTTTTGCGCTCTTGTTTTTTTTTATTGTGGTATATGGTTGTGTATATATATATATATATATATATATATATATATATATATTATTCTCATATGGTATTATGGTTTTTATTTGGCCTTTTTGGGGGCTGAGAAATAAAGATTTTAGAAAAAAAGACATCAAATGGTAAGTTTTATTTTTTACAGGTATTTATTTTATTCCCCCCTCACTATTTTTAGGGTGAGGGGGGTAGGTAGGGGATTCTTTTTTTATTTGGGTTGGGGGGTGACTAGGGGCTTGGGGACCCCTAGTCAGCTTGGAAGGGGGGATTGTAATTTAGAGCCCCCACCTGCCGCTCGGAGGGGGGGGGGGTAGGATGACAGGTCCCCCCCCTCTGTCTTTCATGGCCCCTACCTGCCACTCAGGGGTGGGGGCCGGGGGGTGGAGGACAATAGGTCCTCACCTCATTGTCTTTTATGGCCCCACCCACCGCTTAGGGGTGGGGGCCAGAGGGGAGTAGGACAAAAGGTAGGTGTGTGTGTCCCTTATTATTTATGGCCCCCACCCACCGCTCAGGGGTGGAGCCCAGTGGGAGGACAATAGGTCCCCCTCCCATTATCCTTTAGGGCCCCCACCTGCCGCTCGGGGAGGGAGGGGGGAGGGTTTAACCCTGATCAGAGATAGCTCTGATCTGGGTGAACAACATACCAACAATCACCCAGATCAAATAAGGGATTTAGAAATTTTATGGAAATCATATTGTTGCCCAGGCACAGGCATGGTCCCATGCCCAATACAGTTCAATAGAATCGCGGCTAAGTGCCACTGGAGGACCGACCGGGAACCACCAGGTTTTCATGCCAAAAATAGTTCCCGGGCATTCGCGGCTAAGTCCCACTGAAGTCTATTAGGATTTATTGTCTTTGGGTTTTTTTTTTTTTTTTTTTAACAGTGAGCATTCAGAGGCTGCTCACTGTTTAGTAAACATGCCCCTACTCGCAGTATAGCGAGTAGGGGCATTCGGGGGTCATATTACATATTACAAGGAGGGAGCTGCGTGCCGGTAGCTTCCTCCTTGTAATAAACTGAACGAACAAATGAACACTGATATTCAGTGTTTGTTTGTTCGTCTGACATTTCTATTAATTCATTCTTTTTTCTGACGAATGAATGGATAAAATTCCCTTTCGCATGCCCAAGTGTTTAATGGGAATCTCAGCACTATCTAGTGTGGGCAGATGAAGTGTCCCACAGGGACTTCATCTACCCACACAAAGATGGCAGCGCCCTGAACTTAGGTCGGGGCAGAAAATAAAGTAAAAAAATAGATAATATGGGGGGCTTAGAGGCATTTGGGCGTGACTAGGGGTCTGTTAGATGTAGTGGAGGCGGGTAAAAAACAAAACAAAAAAAAACAGGATTCGGCCATGACAGTGCCGCTTTAAGTGCAAACATTGAAAGGTACAGAGGTGGTAACGACTTTTCTTGTTTTTGGAGTTACAACAAACACAAAATACCGAAAGCAAATTCATAGAGGGAACATGCCTTACTCTCAGAAAAATCTACAATAGCTAGGTGACATAGGTACTAACTGTATAGGGCATGCAGTGGAGCCAACCTGTTCACTATAACATTTAGTTAAAGCGGCACTGTCAAGCCGAATCTCTTTTTTTTTTATTTTTTATTTTTTTTTTTTTTTAACCCCCCTCCCGTCTCCACTACATCCAATTGACCCACTAGTCACCCCCAAATGCCCCTAAGCCCCCCACATTACCTATTTTTTAATCCTTATTTTCTGCCCCGATCTATATTCAGGGCGCCGCCATCTTTGTGTGGGTAGGTGAAGTCCCTCAGGGACACGTCATCAGCCCACACTAGACAGACTGTGAGATTCCCGCACATGCCCAGTGAAACACCTGGACATGCGAATGGGAATTTCATCTATTCATTCATTCATCAGACAGAGGAATGAGTGAATAGAAATATCAGCCGAACAAACAAACACAATGTATCAGTGTTAGTTTGTTCGTTCAGTTTATTACAAGGAGGGAGCTACCGGCGTGCAGCTCCCTCCTTGTAATATGTAACGATAGAAGCGGCAGGGAGCAGTGCTCCCCACCACTTCATAAGCCCCCCCAGTACCCCCTCTCACTCTATGGGGGTCAATATGACCCCCATAATAGCACAAGGGAGATTAAAATCTCCCAAATGCCCCTACTCGCTATACCGCGAGTAGGGGCATGTCTACTAAACAGTGAGCAGCCTGTGGCTGCTCACTGTTGAAAAAAATGACATAAATTACAATAAGGGGGGCGGACCTATTGTCCTCCCCCCCTCCCCCACCCTGAGCGGCGGGTGGGGGCCATGAAGATAATGAGGGGGGGGACCTACTGTCCTCCCCCCCGGCCCCCACCCCTGCGCGGTGGGTGGGGCCCTAATAAAACAATAAGGGGGGGGGACCTACTGTCCTCCCCCCCGGCCCCCACACCTGAGCGGTGGGTGGGGGCCCCATTAAAACAATAAGGGGGGAACCTACTGTCCTCCCCCCCCGGCCCCCACCCCTGAGCGGTGGGTGGGGGCCCTAAATGAAACCCCCCCCAATCAAGGTGACTAGGGGTCCCAAGCCCCTAGTCACCCCCCCACCCAAAAAAAAACTATCCCCTACCTACCCCCCTCACCCTAAAAATAGTGAGGGGGGAATAAAATAACTAACCTGTAAAAAAAAAATTAAACTTACCATTTGACGTCTTCTTTTTTCTAAAATCTTCTTTCTTCAGCCCCCCAAAAGGCCAAATAAAAATCCATTATACCCGTCGCACTTAAAAAAAAAAAAAAACGAGCGCAAAAAAAAATTAATCCATGTTCGCCCTTCAAGGGCACGCCGCAGACTGAGCTCCGCAGGGCGGGTCAAGGCTTATAAAGCCTTGCCCCGCCCTGCAATTAGGCTTAGAACACTCTGATTGGTGGGTTTAAGCCAATCAGAGTGTTATGAGTCATTTTACACAGCGTGGGAAAATTCAAAAGAACTATCAGAGTGTTCTAAGCCTAATTGCAGGGCGGGGCAAGGCTTTATAAGCCTTGACCCGCCCTGCGGAGCTCAGTACGCGGCGTGCCCTCGAAGGGCGAACATGGATTTATTTATTTTTGCGCTCGTTTTTTTTTTTTTTTTAAGTGCGACGGGTATAATGGATTTTTATTTGGCCTTTTTGGGGGCTGAAGAAAGAAGATTTTAGAAAAAAGAAGACGTCAAATGGTAAGTTTATTTATTTTTTTTATTTTTTTTACAGGTTAGTTATTTTATTCCTCCCTCACTATTTTTAGGGTGAGGGGGGTAGGTAGGGGATAGGTTTTTTTTTTGGGTGGGGGGGGGGACTAGGGGCTTGGGACCCCTAGTCACCTTGATTGGGGGGGTGTTTCATTTAGGGCCCCCACCCACCGCTCAGGGGTGGGGGCCAGGGGGGAGGACAGTAGGTCCCCCCCCTTATTGTTTTATTAGGGCCCCCACCCACCGCGCAGGGGTGGGGGCCAGGAGGGGAGGACAGTAGGTCCCCCCCCTTATTGTTTTTTGTCAAAGGGGTAAGGGGAATTTCTCCTTAGTGCAGTTAGGACTGCTGCCTTGTCTGTCCCATGCCTGAAGTGGGCCACTAGGTCTCTAGGAGCAGTAGTCGGAGCTTTGGCCGGTCTTGGGACACAAAAAAGCCCATCGAGCGCCACTGTCTTGTCCTGCCGTTGCAACAAGACCTCCAGTAGGCTCCTCATGAAGTGCTGCAAATTCGCCTCAGAGACTACATCTGTCATCCTCCTGGGCTGCAAAGCAGCGTTATTAGATGTGATTTTGTGGTTTCAGCTCCTGCACTGCTTGTTGAAGCGACTGTTTGGTGTGTGTGCGTATGTGATGCACCTTCCAGTTTTCTGAGACGTCCAATTAGGCCCCTCAGGTCCCTGCGGATCATAGCTACATCGGCCTGTGTGTTTTTTTGTTTTGTTTTTTTGGAGGTCTGCCAGTAGATCAGGCAGTACAGACTTAGTTACTGGGGATGAGTGTGGGCCCGGGCTCTGTTGTGGCATTGCCGAGCTCTCATGCGGAGCTGGTAGGCTCTCGTCATCTGTCTCCAAGGATATGTCGTCCAAGAAGTCAGAGGCGGCCATCTTGGGACAAGCTGCTCCATGTGCCTGCTGCCATAGATAGCTGATTATGAGCCACACACGGGGTTTGCTTTGCTGTTGCTTTTTCATTTTGTGCCCCATGAAGGTTAGACTGCTTAGGCGTATCCTCCAATATATGAGGAGTGTGTGGAAGAAGGCAATATAGCCAGATTTCTGGTGCAGATTGCCGGAGCTCCTGAATCATGCGACCAATCGATTTGGTAGTTAAGCTCTGCCCCGCCAACCCCTTTTGCTTTGGTTACGCATATATATATGATCATGTGTATATATACATGATCCTGATGAAAGTCTGTAAGGACTGAAACGTTGATCCTGGATGTTTTAATCATTTGTCATTAAACTTAGGACTTTTATTTCGTGAGTGCAGCCATTTACTTGAATTCCTTATATATATCTATATATTGCACTGAAAATAAAGAATTTAAAAAAAAAAAAAAGCTTTAAAATTGCTGTTCAGTGAATGTGCTGGATATTGTATATGATGTATATGAAGAAAGGCACACGCTGGACTTCTTAATGAGGAAAATGTCTTTTTTTTTTCTTTTTTTTAATTCTTTATTTTCAGTGCAATATATAGATCTTACACAAACTTGTTGCCGCAACGGCCATGGCATATTGTCAACAGTATAACATGTTACAAATAAGTCATAGGTAAAGTACAGTTTGCACATATTTTGGTTTTTAGCTAGGCTGGTGGGTTGTAACGATAGGTGGTGTATTTATTACTGAGAGTGTGTGACACTCTAGGGTCGCTAACAACGCAGTTGTAGCCTGGTTTTGGTGGCACGTAGTGGGTACTGGGCCTAGTGGGATTGGTTATGTATTCATGCTTGCCTACGCCCCATTGTTGTTCCCAAGATGAACTCCCCGTGTGTGGAACATGGTCAGGTACGTATGTCTATGGAGTAGTCGAAAGGATTTGTAGGTAATGCCTGCTTCCTGAAGAGGTTTGGAGTTGGCCACATTGCTTTACACCATATGAGTGTGTCTCTGCTCAAGTCTTGGAAGAGAGATTTGGTAATTCTCAAACTCATATGGGGTCTTCCCTTGAAATGCCGCCAGTAGGCCCAGCTTGTCAGACATTGTGCAGCAGCGTAGGATTAGATCTTGTGGCGCAGATGTAGGGGCTTGGGGTGATTTTGCTGTCCTGTACACTCCGTCAATTATAACCTGCTTTGCCCGTTGGAACGGCAGGACTGTTGCTACTAGGTGCCTGCTGAAATGGGGCAGTTCTTCCAATTGTAGTGTTTCTTGGACCCCTCTTATTTTTATATTTTTACATCTGCCTCTGTCATCTAGTATGTTAAGTTGTCTGGCCATTGAGGTCTGTGTTGTTTGCAGGCCCTGTACAGTTTCCCCTAGGGCATGGAGGTTTTGCTTCAGGTCAGCTAGGCCTGTTTCTGCAGCCTCTGTGCGGGCTGTCGTGGCCTGTACCTCCGCAGTTAATACCGCTAGATCATCCTCCCACATCTGTTTTCAATTTTTCTTCAGGCCCGGTAAGCATGTTTTGTATGTCCCTTTTAGAGGCTGGTGCATGGTCTCTGGCAGTTGGTGTTGCCACCGGAGAGTGAGTAGTGGAGGGGTACTGCCTGGGCGGTTTCCGTCTATCAAGGAAACCGGTGATGTCTTGCGGGGTGTCGGGGCCATTGACGTGGAGGGGGCCAGCAGTATTTGGCTACTGTCCCACTGCGGTTTCGGGTTGTGTGGAGGTTGTTTTTGTGACCTGCACCCCATCTCACCTGCCTCAAGCGTTCCGGAGCAGTCCTGTGTATACTGCGGGCTGAGTCCCCAGGTGAGTTCCGGTGGTTGTCACCTCACGTGGTAGGCCTTGGGGCCTTGGTTTTAGGTTTTCTTGCCCGGGGTGGAAAAAAAGGGCATCTGCGGGTTATGCAAGGTGTGCTGCAGCCAGTCAGTGTGTTAGGAGCTGTTGGTTGTGCGGCATGCTGTCTATTTGTTGCAGATTAAGCTGTATAGCTCCGGAGCTCTGAGCAATGGCATCTGCTCCGTTATCGTGTCAAGCTTCAAAATGTGTCTTTATTATTCACACTCAGGTTACATCACATTGACATTTCAGTCAACCTTGGCAGGTACATTGACATTGTGGCAGGCTTATGCAATGTATGAACATATACTGTAACTAAACCCTCGGTGCACTGGATCTTGTATGTTGTATAAATTGGTCCCAGTAGCACCCTGTAATGTATGCATTTTCAGGTGAGTGCAGCCTCCTGGTTTTATATAACAATGAAACAGCTGTCGATGAGTGGTTCACTGGCTTTGCATCTTTTCCCAAGTTGTGTTGCAAAGCTGTTGTATACAGCAAACACAGACTCAAAATAATCCATGTTTAAAATGGAATGAGGAAAAAATGTGATTCTTTGTTAAACTAATTTGCATATGCCCACCCAGAATCCTTTGCGGTAGTAACATCCCTGCAGATATGTGATTTTTCTGTGGGAAAAGCAAGCCTTATGGCTTGACTGGTGTGCAGATTTTTGTTTAATATTATATTAACAAAAATATATATATATTGTGATCCTTGTTTGCAGATAGCACGGTCCTCTAGGGTAAACAACAGGCCCAGTCCTTTTATTTTCATATAATTCAGGCACTTTATTTGTAAGTCCACACAGGAGACAGCAGCAAATTAAAACATAAAAATAACACAAATCCCTATAAACAAAAACCTAGCTCGTCTGAGCACTTACTAACATCAGGTTCCCTATCTCTCAGGGGTTAAACTAGAACAAAACAATATTGGTTTCACCAACCTAGTGTCTTTGTCAGCTCTCTGCACTCCAGTGCTTAGTCGGCCTGTTGCTTTCCTTTCTACACTCCCAGTGCTCCAAGCCAGCCTTAACTGCTTTCCTTTCTGCACTCCCAATGCTCCGTCTCCTTGACTCTCTCACTAGAGAGAACAGCCTCTCTCCTACCTGCTTCCAGGGAGGAAGCCAGCAACCCCACTTTACCTGCCTAGCACTGCTACAGCTGAATATCTGCAGCTGAGCAGTGGGTTGGAGACCATTCCAAAAAACTCTGGCCTGTACCTTATTTCTCCCAGTTGGAGAGCAGGGTGAGCATTGACCCACCCTGCTCTCCAAATGCTCCACCCCAGGGGCCCATAACTAAACCTAGCTTTGTGTTGCACACCACACATACAACACGTACGTCCCCTGGGGTTAAATGTTAAAGGCCTCTCTGCCTTCACTTTATCACAGTGTGTGTGTGTGTGTGTGTGTGTGTGTGTGTGTGTGTGTGTGTGTGTGTATGTGTATATATATATATATATATATATATATATATATATATATATATATATAATTATTATTATTATTCTCTCTCTCTTGTCTTGAAGAGTATAAGTGGTTTTAATGTGCAAAAAAAAAAAGTTACATCAATGTGGACGATTGACGTTTCGACCCTGTGGGTCTTGTTCAATTTAATACAATGTTAAACAAAAATCTGCACACCAGTTTATATACCATAATTCACAACAGTCCAGCAGAAATAACAATTTCATTTGCAAGCCATATATTTCACACTGTAACTTTCCAAAACCCCATAAAAACTATATTTGGGGGAGTGCTGTTGTACTCATGAAACAATGCTAAATCAAAATAGTATCTGTGAAAAAGCAGTTTTTGTGTTAAAAAAATGCAAAAAAAACCAATATAAACACTAACTTTGGCAAGGTTTTTTTTTTTACACTTAGTTGCTCCAAAAGAACTTGACATATCCTATTCTAAAGAACCCTTGTGTCACAGGAGTCATACCCCAACACGCAGAAAATAAGAAACCCACAAAAGGTGGCTTCAAAAGAAGTATTATAGAGCTTAGACTGGCTGGACTTAAGATCTTAAATTAGCGAGAATCAAGGTCAGGAAGACAGAAATACACAAAGTCAAGACAAAGCCGGTTCAGGATACCAGAAATCACAAGTCAAATATGAAGCCAAAGTGAGGATACTGGGGATGTGCATGGGCAAAAAATGCAGTTTGGTTCAGAAATTCTGGTAAGTAAAAAAATTTGTCATCTTCAGCAATTCGGACCAATAGCGTTCGGTTCGGCAATTCGGACATTCGTAAGCATTCCTCTCTTGTTTTGCCACTTTTCAGAAATCTGAAGCACTTTGCCACAACAACCACTTACACATCTGAAGGGCTCCCTAACCCTAAACACCACAACCACTTACACATCTATAGGGCTCCCAGTGCCAGGATTTAGCTGATAGGTCAAGGTTCCTGTCATCATTCATGTAATTTTCTCTTCCTCTCTTCTTTTATCACTTTTTTTAGAAATCCAAAGCAATTCGGCAATTTGGTTCGGTTCGGCACTTCGGAAATAAGCATCTGAATGTTCGAAATTCGTCCGAATGTACTTTCGTAACAAAACGAATTGCACATGTCTACAGGATACCAGAAATCACAAGTCAAATACGAAGCCGAGGTCAAACACTGGAAATCCCAAGAGAATTTCTAGGGCCACTAAATGAGGATCTAACAAGAAACCACGATAGGGAAATGAATGGGGGCTAAAACAAGCCTTAAATAGGTTCAAAAGAATTCCCATTGGTCCACGTCATCTGTGCGACTGTAAACAGCATTGGGTCGCCTAGATGACGTGGTCCCTTTAAGGTCATGACGTCATGTCAATATTTAAAAAAAAATATATATATATATATATATATATTCTTTATTTTTGCATTGACAGTGGTTGCAGTTTACATGGGCTTACTCAAAAGCCAAAAATTGGTAAATATCGGTTTACAGAAAAATTTGCAGTGGCACATTGTTATATCCCATATCTATGGTGTATAAAGGGTGCACGTAGTCAGTGGTTTTCAGTTTCAGTTAGTTAAACATAATTAACATGAACAACAATGAAAACTATAGTCATGGCAATATTTTATTTATAGAGGCTGCAGTTTGTCCTGTGAACCAGAGGGAGCAGTTCGCAGGACAGATGTTAAGGAATCTATTCGGGCCACGTGGAGCATTAGGGCCGCGCGGTCCAAGGACTGAGGCAATGCGGCAACGCGGTACATTCTGCCCGCATGGCCAGAGGAGCGACGCTGGCACCGGGTTAAGGTAAGTTTGTGACACCTGGGTTGTCTACTTTTGCAAATGGTATGCCACGATTGGGATAATTTTCATTTGTGAGCTGCCATATGGTCTCAAATGCAACATAGACCGAGCAAACCAATCTAGCAAATTTCACTGCGTAACAAATTAAATTTGCAAGTAACTGTAATCATACAAATATATGAATTTTATTGCAGTAAAAGCTAACCGTATTATAACACAGTTAAAATGCCATGCAGAACTTGGACAATAACTATTTCTTCATTTCTCACACTTTTTTTTTCTTTTCATATTAAATTGTTTCATATATAAATATTTGATGTTAAATGAAAACCCTATTTCTCCTGAACAACATGATATATAATAGGTATGGGTTAATATGAAAGAAGTAAATTGTGGTTAAATTCTAGGTTTTGTTTTGCTTCAGAACTTGTACAATTGTCTTAAAGGGACACTATAGTCACCTGAACAACTTTAGCTTAATGAAGCAGTTTGGGTGTATAGAACATGCTCCTGCAGCCTCACTGTTCAATCCTCTGCCATTTAGGAGTTAAATCCCTTTGTTTATGAACCCTAGTCACACCTCCTTGCATGTGATTTGCACAGCCTTCCATAAACACTTCCTGTAAAGAGAGCCCTATTTAGGCTTTCTTTATTGCAAGTTCTGTTTAATTAAGATTTTCTTATCCCCTGCTATGCTAATAGCTTGCTAGACCCTGCAAGAGCCTCTTGTATGTGATTAAAGTTCAATTTCGAGATTGAGATACAATTATTTAAGGTAAATTACATCTGTTTGAAAGTGAAACCAGTTTTTTTAAATAGGCCAGTACATTGGCCTATTTACATGCCCTTTTGATTCATCTAAAACATTACAAAATTTGTCTTAACTAAAACACCACATCTAGGGCCGGACTGCAGTGGCGTCTCTAGGATTCATTTTTCGGGGGGGCACATGGAGGGCCAGTGACAAAAGTAGGGGGGCACATTTAACCCCGCCCCTGTCTCATGTTAAGCCACGCCCCCGACACAATGTGTTTTGTTTTTTTAATAATACCCGGTGGAGGATTCATTATTTTCCACCAGGGATTATTAAAAAACAAACACATTATCCTTGATACAGTGCCATAGTTGCCAACATCTGAAATTTTTTTTCCAAGGACCTTTTGCAGCACAGCTATCAATTACTGTCTGGGTATAATATCCCTTGACAGTCAGTGCTCTCTGTATAATACAGGGTCGTGTGTATAATAAATTGGGACACTCAGTGCTCCCTGTATAGTGCTGCTCTCTGTATAATACAGGTCTGTTTGTGTATAATATCCCAAGACAGAGAGCAGCACTATACAGGAAGCACTGACTATCCCGGGATATTTTATACACACAGATCTGTATTATACAGATAGCTGAGCATATACCCCAATCTCTAGACTACTAGTACCTGTCAACAGCAGCTCCCAGAAGCGTGTAACAGGGCTAAAGTGTGCGGCAACTCACACAGATTATTCAGCAGTAAAGTGCACTCGCTGGCAGAGACAAACTGGGAATCCCTGGGAATCCAAAGCAGCCCTGGAAAAAAAACGTATGCCATTCCTACAAGTCAATATATATAGTACAGTAAGCACACAAGCTCACTGACATGCGCAAATAGGCTTACTGACAGACAAAACTCTCTGACTCACACACAAGCTTACTACAGACACTCACTTGTATAAACAGAAGGCTCACTACAAAGAAGTTCAGGGACACACACACAAGCTCACTGACACACACATGCTCACTAAATAGAAGTTCACTGACACACACAAGCAGTACCATTTTAACATAGTTAAGGGCCCCTGGGCAAAGCAATGCACTGGGGCCCTTCCTACAAATCAACTCACAGGAATTTTAATTATTGATAGACTGGGGAGTCCATACACACACACAGACTGCTGAGTCCATACACACACACAGAGATTGCTGAGTCCATACACACAGATTGCTGAGTCCATACACACACACACACACACACTGCTGAGTCCATACACACACACAGACTGCTGAGTCCATACACACACACAGACTGCTGAGTCCATACACACACAGATTGCTGAGTCCATACACACACACACACACACTGCTGAGTCCATACACACACACACACACACACACAGACTGCTGAGTCCATACACACAGACTGCTGAGTCCATACACACACACACACACACACACAGATTGCTGAGTCCATACACACAGACATACTGCTGAGTCCATACACACACAGACATACTGCTGAGTCATACACACACAGACATACTGCTGAGTCCATACACACACAGACATACTGCTGAGTCCATACACACACACACACACACATACTGCTGAGTCCATACACACACACATACTGCGAGTCCATACACACACACATATACTGCTGAGTCCATACACACACACATATACTGCTGGAGTCCATACACACACATATACTGCTGAGTCCATACACAGACTGCTGAGTCCATGCACACACACAGACTCTGCTGAGTCCGTACACAAACACACACAGACTGCTGAGTCCATACACACACACACAGACTGCTGAGTCCATACACACACACACACACAGACTGCTGAGTCCATAAAAACACACACACTCTGCTGAGTCTGTACACACACAGACTGCTGAGCCCATACACACAGACACACACACACACTCTGCTGAGTCCATACACACACTCTGCTGAGACCATACACACACTCTGCTGAGACCATACACACACACAAACACACACACTCTGCTGAGTCCATACACACACACACACTCTGATGAGTCCATACACACACAAACACATTCTGCTGAGTCCATACACACACACACTCTGCTGAGTCCATACACACACATAGACTGCTGAGTCCAAACACACACACAGACTCTGCTGAGTCCATACACACACATGGACTCTGCTGAGTCCATACACACACACAGACTCTGCTGAGTCCATACACACACAAAGACTGCTGAGTCCATACACACACACAAAGACTGCTGAGTCCACACACACACACTCTGCTGAGTCCACACACAAACACACACACTCTGCTGAGTCCACACACAAACACACACACTCTGCTGAGTCCATACACACACACTCTGCTGAGTCCATACACACACACACACTCTGCTGAGTCCATACACACACACACTGCTGAGTCCATACACACACAGATTGCTGAGTCCATATACACACACACACAGACTGCTGAGTCCACACACACACAAAGACTGCTGAGTCCATA
>OW240912.1:285101048-285243219 GCA_933207985.1 Pelobates cultripes
GGATGGAAGAAATTTGAGTGTGGGGGGGGAGGGAGGGAGGAAATTTGAGGGGAGGAGAGGAAGGGAGGAAATTTGAGGGAGTGAGTGGGGGGGAGAGGGAGGGAAGGGAGGAAATGTGAGGGGGGGAGAGTAAGGGAGGAAATTTGAGGGAGTGAGGGGGGAGAGGAAGGGAGGAAATTTGAGGGAGGGAGGGGGGTGAGGAAGGGAGGAAATTTGAGGGAGGGGGGAGAGGAAGGAGGAAATTTGAGGTGGGGAGAGGGAAGGAAATTTGAGGGAGGGGGAGAGGAAGGAAATTTGAGGGAGGGGAGGGAGAGGAAGGAAATTTGAGGGAGAGGAAGGAAATTTGAGGGAGAGGAAGGAAATGAGAGGGAGGGGGAGAGGAAGGAAATGAGAGGGAGGGGGAGAAGAAGGAAATGAGAGGGAGGGGGAGAAGAAGGAAATGAGAGGGAGGGGGGGAGAAGGCAATGAGAGGGAGGGGGAGAAGAAGGAAATTGGAGAGGGGGGAGAAGAAGGAAATTGGAGAGAGGGGGAGAAGAAGGAAATTGAAGGGGGGGGGAGAAGGAAATTGACAGGGGAGAGATTGACATCCAACACACACACACACAATGCACACAGAAAACACACAATGCACACAGACACACATACACAAGCAATGCATCCCTTACACACAGCAACACACAATGCACCCCTTACACACACTCAGTGCATCCCTTACAGATGCACCCACTGCATCCCATACATACACAAACTCACCTTGCAGCCCTTACACATACAAACACAGATTCACACAATGCATCCCCCCCCACATACACACACCCCTGTGAACAAACTCATTGGTGGAACATACAGGTGGACCCTGGGACCCAGACCTTGAGCTGTGTAAAGGGCCCTCAAAAAAATGGAGCTGCTTCCCGTTCTCCCAGAACATTGATTTTTGTGACCACAGTTACAAACCGCCTCCAGAGAGCCTGTTCTACACCAGACCAGTGGAGCCAGACGGCAGCTAGAGCCCATCATCATCCTCATCTGGTTGTAAGTAGGCAACTAGTATATTATTCGTGGCACTAATCTCTAATTTATCAAACATTAAAGGGACACTATAGTCCCCAGAACCACTGCAGCTTAATATAGTGGTTCTGGTGTCTATAGCCTGTCCTGCAGGCCTTTTATTGTAAACATGGCAGCACTGTGTTAGTTAACATGGCAGATCATATGGGTGGGGCATTGTGATGTCACATGGGGGGCGGCAAAAATCCTTGCACCGGCCCTGCAGACACTGCATCCCTGTGGGCGGACTCAGGAGGGGGAGGGACTGACGGACTCGGGTGCAGGCACCGGGGGGCCCAGACCTTGAGCTGTGTCAGGGGCCCCAAAATTTCTGATGGCAGCCCTGTAGGCGACACAATGCTTACATTATTATATGTTGACGCTTAAGCCCCTGCGCGGGCATATACCTGCTTTATCACAAATCAGTTTGACATATGCGATTATATTGTGAAAACAATAAAAATATTCAAAAACATCATTATCAGAAAGACTCTGGAGAAAAAAAGACTGTACCTGAATTATCTTATACAGTAAGAAAGAAATGCAAAGATGCAAGCAAAAGAATGCTAGAAAATTGGTTATGGTGTCTCCTTCTTACAATCTGCAGCATTATCATAACATCAACCCTAGCTGTCGTTTTAAAACTGCATTGGGATTATGTTAACAAGCAGGACTATATAACACAGTATACAAGTTCTTTTGATCGTGAGGAATACCTCCAAGAACTATCTCATAAGGAGAGACACAGCTCACAGTGAAATGATTGCCTACACTGGTATTTCACAAGGAACCTATTGAAGATCATTCCAAAAACCGAATATGAGAAAGATGTGATTGAACTATTCCAAATCCTAATAATGGACTCAACAATGATGGCAAAGCATGCTGAAAACAGAAAAAGATGGGACAGATGATTGTGAAAAACTTTGGATGCACCTATGAAGGTGATTAAGAAAATACTTTGCCATATAGTTTATCATTGAATGACTAGCGCAAACAGCCTTCTTATGCTGAAAAGAAGTGCTATACTAATTATGGACATTGCGATTATGTTTCCAGACAGTATATAAATAACTGTTTTACACGTGAGACTTTGCTGAATACAAATGTGTATTTTATTGCAGTAAAAGCAAACCGTATTATGACATTAACCGTTAAAATGTCATGTAGAACAAAGAAAATCTTATTTACTCCCATTTTTTTCATATTAAATTATGTTTCATAGTTAAATATTTGATATTAAATGAAAGCCCTGTTTCCCCTGAATAAAATGATATATAATAAGGGTGGGTGTATTTAATATGAAAGAGGTGAATTACAGTTGGACAGACATGTAGCGCAAATGCCAGGTTTTGTTTACATTTTGTTTTGTTCACCATGTGTACATTTGGCTCCGTCCTTAAGGGATTAAGACAATATCTTGGAAATGCTGTCAATTAATTTATTCCGTAAAAAAAATATCGGAGAGTATCCAATCTATACACATCATAAACAGTGTAAAAATGTTTCATGGAAAAAAACAAAATAAAAAAAGCAAAGACAAAGTCAAATACCAACACCATCACCATGGTGATAACAGATGATGCTGATTCAATCTCTGCAACCAATTCTAGCCAAATATTTGGAAAGCTGGACTCTACAACCTATACTCTACAACAAATACCCGGGTATTCTACAAACACAACCTCCAGCAATGTATCTAAGGAATGTAAACTTCTACAGGCCTTTAAAGACTTTGGATTACAAATACAATTACTACTTTTAACTTTGGATTACAATTCGTATCCGGATCTATCCAAGAATATCTTACTCTGGAACCTGGTGTTCTTTTCAATTCTTTCCCAGACAAAATCTTTGCTCATTTTAATCAACCACCTTTACAGGCAAAGATCACACTACGGATATTTTACTGTTACAACAATGATCAAAGATGCTGGGAGCACAAAAACCTAGAAACTGTTGGGAGACTTTTGGTTTACTAATTTAAGGAAGAAATGCGCTACAATGCCCACAGTTTAATGTAGCGGGTGTTATGGGCAAATGCAAATATTACAAGTTTTAGAATGAAATGTTGTATTTCTTAAACTGTGTACTTTGTCTTTAAGAGATATTTCAAACTGACAAGGTGTTAGAAATGGAACATATTGTTTTTCATAGATGTTTCTTTAAGCAATAACCTCAGTGCATAATATGTTTGCGCCATTTTGTCCGAGACAAATTACAATAACAATAATGCATAAACAAGCTTCAAGGCTATGTTACGACTCTTTCAGTACACAATATACTGTGGTAACCCCAAGTTAATGGAACTTTCCCAAATCCGGGAATCTCCCACGACTGTGCACTTACGTCTTAGTATAAACAACAGATAAGCTATTCAGACTTTAAGATGCCATCTTGAACTAAGTCAGGAAAATTTCCATGACTTATGCACCCTTTAGTTATGGCCTTGTATGTTTGCCAAGTTAAGGGAGGTCCTAAAATGAATAAAGTAAAAGAAGTGTTACTTTTTCACATATGAACTACGCTCACCCTAAAATGAAGACACATAAGGTATAAATAGGTGTACTTTTAAAATGTTAAAAACATCTTAAAATGACAGAGAGGCTGACATGATGACCTGTTTAGAAGGGTATGTTAACCTATTAATGATATTTGCAAGCATTTAGTTTAATCTTATAAACTCTGCTATAATCTATTTTATATGTCTATATTTATATTTTTATATAATATCTAAAAGACAAAACTATTGCTTCCAAGACCATCCTTATTTTATATTGTTCTTAATTATTAATATATGTTAAATAGAGGATCTCTTACACTAACTACATAAAATTATGGCTAAGATATCTATATGGTTAGCCCTACTAAGTTCTATGCTTTAAGACATTATAGTGGTAACTAAGGGAGCAAGCCGCGGTTACACACCTCATAAAAGGTGGGCCGCTTACGGGACACTTACTTTGTGAGGTAAACTAGCAAAGTCTCGCATCTGAATGTATCTGAAAAAATCTGTGGTCTTTAATTTGTATCTAGTTTTAAGTTCGTTAACCGAGGTCATTTTGTCGCCTACATATATTTGGTGTATACGTTGCAGTCCCGCATATTCTAGGCCCTTATAGTCTTGTGTTCTCATGCCCAGGGGGGAAGGCTCTATTTCTAAATAAGGGCATCATGGGGGATGGGAAGGACATCCGGTCGTGTTTTCATGCAGAGTTGTCCCAGACGCGGATGGAGAGGGTGGTTGACCGGCAGGTGGTTCGCAGTGGTGCCCTATGTTCTTTTGGAAGCCATATATTTAGTTGTGGGAGATCAGCGTCCAGCATCAGGGACTCTAAGTCCATCCATCTCCTCTGATCTGGGGGATTGTGTCATAGGGCTGGCTACCTGTGTGAGTTGGGCTGCCACATAGTAGTAATGGAGGTGTGGGAGTCCCAGACGTCTGACCTTTTTGGGGCGGTATAGAATATTGTGTGCCATAAGGTGCCTCTTGTACTGCCATATGAACCTTTCTATTTCTCTTTGTAGGGGTGCTAGTTCATTTTTGACAATTGGCAAGGGTAGGGCCTGAAATAGGAATAGTATGTGGTGGGGGGGGGGAAGGGGGTTTATGTTCATTTTTATTGAGTGAATTCTGCCCATCCAGGATATCGGTTTGTCTGTCCACCTCTCCATGTCGCCTGTCAATGCCCGTATAAGAGGGGCGTAGTTGGCCTGATATAAGTTCTCTGGGTTAGCAGTGAGATTTAGCCCCAGATATTTGATATGGTTGTGTGCCATTCGTATTTTTTTTTTTGATTATTTATTACACCATACACAAAAAAACCAATAAATCGTTAAATTCCATGAGTTACTTGAATACAGCCACATAATATATCCTACAATCACCGACTTATAACATTAATATTACAATATAATACTATCTTACAAATTACAAGATAATGCAAGGAAACCTAATTGCCAAAAAAGAAAGAGAGGAAAAGTCATGAGTGAATTGTCCAGAGTATAACCAATATTTGTGCCATTCGTATTTTATACATGCTGCTGAAGTGTGCTGTGTCTGCCACCGAGAGGTCTAAGGGGAGAGCACTGGACTTCTCCATGTTCACCTTGTAGCCTGACAAGTCTCCGTAAGTGGGCAGGAGTGGGACCAAGGCTCGCATAGATTCTCTAGGATTCGTTAGTGTGAGGTGGACATCGTCTGTGTATCCCAATACTTCAAAGTTTTGGTCTCTAACTTTTACTCTGTGGATGGAGGGGTGATTTCAACATTGCTCGTACTGTGGTTATGAAAGTGTTCGGGAAATTCAAGTGTTTTAGAAGTTGGAACATGTAGGGCCATTTTATTAGTGCCGTGGGGTAGCTGTGGTTGTAAGCTTCCATATCAGGTCTATGTTTCTCCTGATGTTCTCAGACAATTGTCTCCTGGGGATGACTCCCACCTGGTCTGCATGGATTCCTCTAGTTTTTTTAAGTTTTCTGTTTGTGTCCTGCACACAGGGTCTTATAAAGGCAGTGTTATGCACTGTAGTTGTAAACCCTCCTACTCACTGAGAAATATTATACGTGAGTTTTTCACAGCTCCATTTCCTTCATGCTCAAAACCACATTTGTTCTGGACTAAAAGTTAAACATTTAGAAACAAGGTATCAATAATGCGTGACGTCTACAAATATATACTAGCTTTTTATTTATCTTCATGTACTTTGCAAGATTTTAATTCAGGAATCTAATATATTTATACTAGTTTTATTTATTGATATTGATACTAATTTTAATAATCATGTTATTGGCACAATAGAAAAGTACTATGGTTTAATAAGGAACTATTCATGAAATTAAAAACAATGCATGTGGCTAGTCCTTAATGAAATGCTATAGGTACCCAGACAATGTCACCACAATGAACCTTTTAACTTTACAGTTTACATTGCTGGTTAACCTTCCTATAGTGGATGTAAACATGACAGCCACCAGAGGCGCTTCTGTAAAATAGAAGAATAATAACTGTGTATTTTTTTGTGTGTGTATGTGTATGTGTGTATGTATGTATGTATGTATGTGTGTATATATATATATATATATACATACACACACACACAGTTCTAAAAAAATTGTATACCCTTGGAGAATTAGGGATTATTCTAGCCTCGGTGAGGGAATAATCTAAATTTTATTAAAGACAGGAGGCTTCATATTTGCTTTACCTTCTTTACTGAAACCTCCAGCAGCAAAGAAACAGTTAACAGAACTTTTCAAAACAACCAATCAGAACAAAGCAACAGTAGTATAAAACCCCTAAGCAGGCTCTTCCACTTCCTCTTTCTTTGATGAGGTCGAGCAGGAGAGCAAGGAAACCAACGAATCCACCTTGTAGCAGACACAACCAGAGACACAATCGTCAAGCCCAGAGAGAAAACAGATTACACTGCAAGAAAACAGAAAACATCGTGAAAGTAAACTGTCAAGGCAAGATGTCATATCCATACAATATCACTTTCACATCATAATACCTGATGAATAAACAAAGTCTACAGATCTTATGAAGACCTAGTATGTACCTAAGCTAAAAGGCATTGACGAAACATAATTACAACACAAACATGATGAATAAAACGCACACGGACAACCATCACTGAATATTAGAAATAACCTTTATTATGTAAAACCATGCATTCACAAAACATAACAATATCCCCAATTATTTATAATAGAATAAAACCCAGATCCAGGGAGGGAACGTTAAAAAAAGGGGGGGAAATATTCGCCTCCTGTCTTTAATAAAATTTAGATTATTCCCTCACCGAGGCTAGAATAATCCCTAATTTTATGGCAGGACAGGAGGCTTCATATTTGCAATTTTAACGCCCAAATAGTAGAACCAGAAGCAATATGAGATAGAGGACTGAAATAAAGGAGAATGGAAAAACTGATTCCCTAAACCAAGCAGCGGTGTAGAGAAAATGCAGAAGGGACCCAACGGCTTCCAAAATTGTTGAGGTGACAGCACCCCGAACCAAAAGTGTCCCACAGGAACTCAAGGTCAGTCAATGAGAGGATCCACCAAATCCAACGGGCGAGCAAAGATGCAGAAACAGTCCAAAACGGCCGTACGCAGAAATAAACAGCTGTCCATGAGTAGACGGACGAAAGAACCAGATCCTGGATCTACATGGTCGTGTACAATCTGTCAACAGAGCCGTGGCCTATCCGGAGAATAGGGGTACGACACAGAGGACGAATAAAAATGAAATGTGTGGAGCAGAAGCTAATGTACTGAACGGCAAGAAGGAAGAAGACACGTCGATACCATGACGTCAGAACGCGATGAAATACAAGATGTACTGGGGGGAAACCGTAAGCGGAAAAAACTGGTGCACCTTGTCATCAGGTCATTCCTCATTGTCATTCCTCAATGAAATGCAGAACACACGCTACCACTAGACTTGAGGAATAGCGAGAGATAGGGCTCCCGTACGGTATACTCCTCTTGGTATACTGCAGACCTAGAGATCCTTAGCAATGCCAGAATCTTGAGAAAACGCACATGAGTCGTCCACTAGCTGACATAGGACGTGAATGGCCCCATACGATCCTACCCTGAGAGGGCAACACAGCCAGACAATGGGGACAGCCATGATAAGGACCGCCATTGGGACCCAAACACCAGTCGTGGCAGGCTACCCCTGTGGATCCCATGTGGGACATTAAGAGACAGGGAGTCGTAGATTGCCTTCCCATGGCAAACTCCAGCAAAAAGGGGAAAGCATGCAGGACTCCTCCGAAGTGGTTTGGCCAGGCGAAACGACACTTCCAAGAATTCGGTCTGAAGCAAAACCCAAAGTATCCTGTAGGCAGGGCCGGACTGGCCCACCGGGATACCGGGAAATTTCCCGGTGGGCCGCGGCACCTGGGGCCGGTCTGACCGCTCCTGTGATCCCGGCGGCCGTGTGTGAGCTGTGCGGCCGCACATAGCCCCATGGGAGCAGGGGGAGCCAGGCGGCCGGCTCACACATGGCCACCCGGGATCATTTAAAAAAAAAAATTTGAGGCGGGGGCGGAGCTTACTGTGCGGCGGGGGCGGGGCTTAGCGTGCGGCGGAGGCGGAGCTTACTGTGCGGCGGGGCCGGCTAATTGCAGCATGGGAAGCAGGAAGGAGTCCCTGCTTCCCCAACAACAAGCCTCCAGGAACTCCAAGCAGGAGGTAAGGAGGAGGTCAGTGTGTCTGTGTGAGTGTGTGACTGTCTGTGAGTGTGTGACTGTGTGTGTGACTGTGACTATCTGTGAGTGTGTGACTGTGTGTGTGTGACTGTGACTATCTGTGTGTGTGACTGTGTGTGAATGTGACTGTGTGTGTGACTGTCTGTGTGTGACTGTCTGTGTGTGTGACTGTGACTGTGTGTGTGTGACTGTGACTGCCTGTGTGTGTGTGACTGTGACTGCCTGTGTGTGTGTGACTGTGACTGCCTGTGTGTGTGTGACTGTGTGTGTGTGTGTGTTTGTGTGTGACTGTCTGTGAGTGTGTGACTGTTAGTGTGTGTTTGTGTGTGACTGTGTGTGCGTGTGACTGCCTTTGTGTGTAACTGCCTCTGTGTGTGTGTCTGTCTGCCTGTGTATGTTACTGTCTGTGTGTGACTGTGTGTGTGACTGTCTGTGTGTGTGACTGTGTGTGTGTGTGTGACTGTGTGTGTGGCTGTGTGTGACTGTGTGTGTGGCTGTGTGTGACTGTCTGCCTGGCTGTGTGTGGCTGTCTGCCTGTGTGTGTGTGGCTGTCTGCCTGTGTGTGTGTGGCTGTCTGCCTGTCTGTATGTGTGGATGTTTGCCTCGGTGTCAGTGACTGTTTGCCTCTGTGTGTGTGTGCGCACCTGCTAGTGAGGGAGCCTCTGTGTGTGTGTGCCTGCTAGTGAGTTTGTGTGTGTGTGCCTGCTAGTGAGTTAGCTTGTATGTGTGTCAGTGAGCTTGTCTGTAGGGATCATATGTGTGTGTGTTAGTGAGCTCTTGTCTGTAAGGAGTATGGGTGTGATCGTGGGCTTGTCTGTAGTGAGCGTGTGGGTCAGTGAGCGTGTGTGTGTCAGTGAGCGTGTGTGTCAGTGAGCTTGTCTGTAGTGACCATATGTATCAGTGAGCTTGTCTGTAGTGAGCGTGTGTGTCAGTGAGCTTGTCTGTAGTGACCATATGTGTCAGTGAGCTTGTCTGTAGTGAGCGTGTGTGTCAGTGAGCTTGTCTGTAGTGAGCATGGGTGTGTCAGTGAGCTTGTCTGTAGTGAATGTGTGTTAGTGAGCTCTTCTGTAGGGAGCATGTGTGTGTCAATGGGCTTGTCTGTAGTGAGCGTGTGTGTGTGACAGTGAGCTTGTCTGTAGTAAGCTTGTGTGTGTGTCAGAGTTTGTCTGTCCTAAATTTGTGTGTCTGCCAGTAACCTTGTCTGTGTGTGTCATTGAGATTGTCTGTCAATGAGCCTATTTGTGTGCATCAGTAAGATTGTCTGTGTCTGTGTGTGAGTATGCTTTACTGTATAATTTAATTACCCTGAAAGGACTAATATTTTGAATTAGAAGAAGAAATGTATCAATAATATATATATATATATATATATATATATATATACACATACATTAAAGGACCACTTTAGGCACCCAGACCACTTCAGCTTAATGAAGTGGTCTGGGTGCCAGGTCCTTCTAGGGTTAACCCATTTTTTCATAATTATAGCAGTTTCAGAGAAACTGCTATAATTATGAATGGGTTAAGCCTTCCCCCTAATCCTCTAGTAGCTGTCTCATTGACAGCCACTAGAGGCGCTTGCGTGCTTCTCACTGTGAAAATCACAGTGAGAGCACGCCAGCGTCCATAGGAAAGCATTGAGAATGCTTTCCTATGTGACCGGCTGAATGCGCGCGCAGCTCTTGCCGCGCGTGCGCATTCAGCCGACGGGGAGGAGAGAAGGAGGATCGGAGGAGGAGAGCTCCCCGCCCAGCGCTGGAAAAAGGTAAGTTTTTACCCCTTTCACCCTTCCAGAGCCGGGCGGGAGGGGGACCCTGAGGGTGGGGGCACCCTCAGGGCACTATAGTGGTAGTTAAATATATAACACCCTACATAGCACAATGACATATGGGGCTGGCATAGATTTTTTTCCAGGGCTGCTTCGTATCCCCAGTCCGGCCCTGCCTGTAGGTAAACGGGATGCGTACGCCCGGAAGGAGACCAAGCTTGGAAAACTCGTCCCTTGCCTCGTTGAGGGTCCAGCAGCCAGTTGGAGAACCGCTCCGTATGGTGGTTCGCACTGAATGTAATCATGCCAGTACTCGAGACCCCGGAGGGTGAGGCAACCAATCATTGGGGTCTCTCCATGGTCGGGTGAAGCCGTCCGCCACATGAGTGTCTCGTCCCGCATACATTCTGTCACAAATGGCGAATACTTGTCCAGAAGCTATAGACAGCGATCCTATGTGAGATCTGAGCAATACTGTGAATGTTGAACAAACCTGCAGGTAGTTCCATGCAGTTGGCGTAAAGGAGTCCCTCCTCCATAGTCATCAATTAAGTTTTAGATGAGCTTCATCCGAAGGTCACATGATTTGGTCATACCAGGCCGAAGACCCGAGAAAGCGCCATGTTGGAGCAGCTGATAGTACCGGATCCTGGAGGTATGGCTTCCATGGTGAATAGGCACCGGTCAATTAACCGGGTTGGGCCCCTAAGTGTAACCCGCGGGTTGCAGAGCATATACCTGGTATTTTCCTTGAAGACAGACATCTTGGTCCTCGGGAGGCGGAGCACCGCCTGGACCGAATATTCCATGAAAGACCGGAAACTGGGTTGACTGGGAGTGAGTCAGTTTCAATATGTCCATGTTGATGGCAAAATCCATGCAGGTTTCTCTCATGTGCATTTGAGGGAGAGAACTAATCGTCAACGCCGAGCAGCTCTCAGAGGGGATGAGTGCCCCCCGTCTCAAAATGTGTCAGACGACATATGCACTGGGAGCACGTAGCGTGGGGATGGGGCGGGAGTCCACTCCACCCTTTGCCCAGCAGGGCAACTGCGGAATGAGTCGGAATGGATGCCTCTTTTGGTCATGCGTATCGCTCATGGAACGGTCCAAGGTTCCGCAACCTTGATCTGGAGTCCGGGCACGGTCCGAGAGACCTCTGGGGCTAGTTAAGGGGGAACCCTATGAATAGAGACGTGTCGGCTCAATTTGTACACGAGGGTAACTCCGGAGAGCAGACCCAGCACTTGGCTGCTAAATCCATCAGTTTGATGTCCAGCTTGGACAGGGGCCGTTTTGCGGTTCTCAGGGGTAGAAACCAACTAGGCGATACCTTCAGACTGAGGGGGTCACCCTGAGTCTGAACATAATCGGACACTGTAGGTACAGTGGTGCGGCCAGCTGGGGGTCACCCAGCGTGCAAGAGGGGGTCACCCAACAAGCACAAGCATACCATGCAGTATAGGCCAGCAGGGGAGGGGGTCACCCTCAGTCTGAACATAATCGGACACTGTAGGTACAGTAGTGCCAAAGTGGTTAGCCGTATAATAAAGTAACCAGACATTGCCGGTCCAGCAGTGTAGACGGCAGGAGGGGGTCACCCTCATATAACCAGAACCGGGCATTGCAGATCCAGCAGTGCTGTAGGTAAGAGGGGGTCACCCTCAGTGTGGTATCATAGAGGTCTGTACACCCAGCAGTGTAGTCAGCGAGAGGGGGTCACCCTCATTATGGTTATAACGGGACCCTGTAGGTCCAGCAGTGTAGTCCACAGGAGGGGGTCACCCTCAGTATCTGTGTATTGCAGGGCACTGTAAGAACAGAAGCTCAAATCAGTGGGAGGGGTACCCTCTTTTATGGAAATACCCGGACGCTGCAGGTCCAGCAGTGCAGACTGCAGGAGGGGTACCCCCTCGGTATGATAATAGCAGGACATTGCCGGAGCATTAGTATAGGAAGCAGGAGGGGGTCACCCTCCGCATTAATCTTACAGGACGCCAAAGAGCCAGCAGGGTACTCATAGGTAGCCATGTTGCCAGAGGGAGGGGGTCACCCAGCCCACAATGGTGTCACACGTCCATTATTATGGTCCAGTAGCGGGTAGAGCCCCAGAAATATGGATGGGGGGAGGGGGGTTCACCCCCCCTAGTAAGAACAGGTCTGAATGTGGGGCCAGTAGCCCCCCTGAGGGGTAGGAGGGTCCATATAGCGAGAAGCTGACTCACAGACCACTCAGGTATTATATTAGGATACACTTTTGAAGTGTATGTGTAGTGGAAAATTTAAGTCCCTTGCAGGAAGGGCAGCAAATCCTAGGCAGGGGAGCTAGGTGCTGAAAAACAGGCCATTTAATTTTTATGAGAAAAAGACTGAACCTTAGAGAAAGACTTGATTAGCATATAACACATGTGGCATAGTCTTGTTAAACAAAGATTTTTATTTGAGCAGTAACATGTCCCTTTAAATCTGAGATTCACATGTAATAGTAAAAAAGTGTGACAAGTCTACTGCTAAGATAGAGAACCTAGTCACATTGCATCAGACATAGTAAGCTGCAGTTGTGAGCGTGCCTGGGACAGATCCTGCTATGATCCTGCTATCCAGGATCTGTTACATATGCAGCATGTGAGACAGGCACAGTAAGTAGAGGGATAGCTGAAAAACTGGGCTATCTCCCCTGATATAGGGAGAGGGAGGGTGGCCACATGGCCAGCAGGCCAGTTCGTGGGTGAGACCTTGCTGTTCGCAACGCACAGAGCCCATGTGGCTCTGAAAAATGGCCGCCGCGGCTCCAACAAAATGGCTGCC
The DNA here is from genome assembly GCA_933207985.1 of Pelobates cultripes. Lineage (NCBI taxonomy): Eukaryota > Metazoa > Chordata > Amphibia > Anura > Pelobatidae > Pelobates > Pelobates cultripes. The sequence goes on from OW240912.1 coordinate 285,113,893, forward strand.
GTGGCTGCAAAAACAGAGCGCGGCCTACCGCGTGGTGATCGTGCGGCACTGCCACGGTAGAAAAAGCTGCTCAGCAAGCGGCCAGGGGCCACGGGGAGCAGGTGGGGAATAAGGGAGAAGGGTATGGGCGACAGAGCCCAGCAGGGGAACCCGGGGAGGGGGAACAGATTACAGGCAGAGCCAAAGCATCATAGCAGGGACACCCATTCCCCATACAGCAGAGTGAGAAAACAGAATAAAGTAACCCAGAATAACAATAAATCAATGAGCAGTATCCAGAATCTATCAGATAAATGGCCTAAATACAGCAACAGATGTTAACAAGTGATACAGCAGCTACATAGCATGAAGTGGTATAGGAAATAACACAGAATAGACTGCCTAGCTAAACCCAGAAATAGACTGCCTAGCTAAACACAGCAATAGACTGCCTAGCTAAATCCAGCAATAGACTGCCTAGATAAACCCAGCAATAGACTGCCTAGATAAACCCAGCAATAGACTGCCTAGCTAAACCCAGCAATAAACTGCCTAGATAAACCCAGCAATAGACTGCCTAGCTAAACCCAGCAATAGACTGCCTAGCTAAACCCAGCAATAGACTGCCTAGATAAACACAGCAGACAAACTGTTAAAACAAATCCAGCAAGAACCCTGCCTAAATAAAACCAGCAATTAAGCTGCCTAAACAAACCTAACAAATAGACTGATTAAATAGACTGATTAAATAAACAAGCAGCATGTAGGATAAAACAACAACCAAGAGCAGAGACAACTCTGATTTGGTGAGTGCTCACCTGGAGGCAGCAGCAAAGAAAGAGGAAGTGGAAGAGCCTGCTTAGGGGTTTTATACTACTGTTGCTTTGTTCTGATTGGTTGTTTTGAAAAGTTCTGTTAACTGTTTCTTTGCTGCTGGAGGTTTCGGTAAAGAAGGTAAAGCAAATATGAAGCCTCCTGTCCTGCCATAAAATTGGTAATATATGTACCATTTTTAAAGAAAACATGAGTGAGCAGCAAAACACATGGGATTCATATTCAACTGTAGGTTATAACAGATGGCACAATCATAAAACAAAACATGGCAACAAAGAAAAAAAATGAAATGACCCCTGTTCAAAAATCTGCATACCATTATTTCTTAATACTGCGTATTGCCCCCTTTAACAACAATGACAGCATGCGGTCTTTTGTAATAGTTGTCTATGAGGCCCCTAATTTTTGCAGGTGGCATAGCTGCCCATTTGTCTTGGCAAAATGCCTCCAGGTCATGCAAAGTCTTTGGTCGTCTTGCATGAACCACACATTTGAGATCTCCCCAGAGTTGCTCAATGATATTAAGGCCAGGAGACTGTGATGGCCACTCCAGAACCTTCACTGCCAGAAAGAAACCCGGATACAATATGCCCGACAAGACCTTGACACACCTCACAGCTTCTGGCACACTGTAATTTAGAGTGACGAGACCAAAATAGAGCTTTATGGTTACAACCATAAGCCCTATGTTTGGAGAGGAGTCAACAAGGCCTGTAGTGAAAAGAATACTATCCCCACATGGTTGTGGCTCACTGATGTTTTGGGGGGGGTTGAGACGTGAGCTCTAAAGGCACAGGGAATCTTGTGAAAATTGATGGCAAGATGAACGCAGCATATTATCTGAAAATACTGGCAAACAATTTGCATCCTTCTGCACAAAGGCTGCGCATGGGATGCTCTTGGACTTTCCAGCATGACAATGACCCTAACCAGAAGGCCAAGTGGTTACAGCAGAAAACTGGAATTTTATTTACAGTAAATTCCTTTTTCCTTAATATAGTGGCAGTACAATAGGGATGTACTTTTCCCTGGGATAAGCATCTGAAATTAAAATAAACATAAAAAGTTCCTCCCCCAATAGGTATGACACCAACCTGCCATGAACCTTCAGTTCTCTTTCTTGTTCCATCATGAACGAGGCACACGGGGGACTTTGCCTGAGTGAACTGAGTGGCCACGCTCCAGAATTACGGAGCAGGTATGAGTTCCTTGCTTTATGCCGAGTGTGATCACTGGCAAAGCAAGTGGGATGTCTTTAGAGGCAGCAAATCACTGCCCGATAAAGATGCAAGCGCACAGTGAAGGAACGGTGTCTATTTAAACTGTGCAGATCCTACTGGCAGCATGGATGCTAGCCAGAACGGATCTCCCATGTCACCAGCAACCCCACTAGGGTCAGAGGTTTAAAAGGTGAGATTTGTTTAGTCTCAACTCTTTAAAATCTCTGTTGTCTGTTTTACTATTAAGCAAATTTGAATTGTATTTTTTTTTTGCAGATATGTGTAGTCCTGATTCTTCTGAAATGATGGATAAAGACAAAGTGACTATTCCTCCAATACCTGAAAAGGCTACTTATAAAACAAAACATCTGGTATGTAGCGATTGTGCCACACTACTACCAGATGATACAAAAAGAAAAATCTGCATTCAATGTTCGTCCTTAACGCTTGTAAAAAACTAAGCAACCGCACATGAAATCATTTTGATCATGGCTTCAAGACAACCTTACCCAACCATTGAAATCATTCAAAGAATCTGTAAAGTCAAATGTACCAGCACCCGTTCAAGTACCAATTAGTAAAAGGCATAAACTGAAAAGACCCTCATCTAGATCAGAGCTGTCTTTGGGCGAATGTTCAGTGTCTTGCTATTCAGACACATCCAGCGATTCTTCCTTAGCGCAAATTGGGTTCCCACACAAAGAACTAAGAACATTTATTAAAGAAGTTAATATTCCATTACCTGAACAACAACAAATACTGGAACTTATGAATAGAGAGTGGAAAAACACAGAAAGAGGGCATTTATATCTAGACACTTCAATCAAATTTTTAAGATGCAAGGAGAAGACAGATGGGAAGACTTACCAGTTGTTGGTGTCCAAGTAGCTCAAAAGTCTAAAAAAAACTACAATTCCTGTTGGGGAAGTCTCTGGACATAAGGACCCAATGGATAAAAGGGCTGAAACGTCTTGTAGGTGTGCATATCAAGCTGCTGGGTTTCAGAGTAAAGCGGCTATGGCAGGAGCTTCAGTAGCTAAAGATCAGCCCTATTGGATTATAGCATTAGAAGATTGCCTAGTAGAACAACAAGACAAGGATCTTTCACACCTTAAATTGTCCAATGACTACCAGTTGGATATGATCACAGAAGTGATTAATCTCTTGGTTAGTATTATGAGATTGACTTCTGTTTCCCATAGAGCCTTGTGGCTTAAAAGCTGGACGACCAATACAGCTTCGAAGGCTGCTGTATGTGATCTTCCTTTGAAAAGAAATAAACCGTTTGGATCTCCATTGGAAGAATTGATCCGACAACTGTTGGAAACCAACAAGGCTCTTCCTCAAGGCAGGAAGTATTCCTGGAAGCCTTGATATAAGAACGTCCAGTACAAAAGCTGCAGACGATATCAAGAAAGATCCTGGGTTTTTCTTTTGTCGGGAAAGAAAAGACCCAAAGTTTGAACATAAAAACCTCAAAACAGAGCCAAAAGATTCTAATGCCATACGAGTGGGCAAAAGGAAAGGGCATTTTTTGCACAGATGGAGAGAAACCACTTCAAATCAATGGATCTTGAATCTGGTTACAAGAGGATACAAAGTCAAATTCTCAGATATACCAAGACCAAATTTCCTTATATTCTCTTACCGATTAAAGCTAAAAAAAATCTAGCTCTGTTCTCCGCTACTGTAACACTATTAAAAAAAGGTGTCATAGCGAGAGTTCCAAAGTTCCAACAACTTCAATGAGTTTACTGTCTGTTGTTTTTGGTCCCAAAACCAGATATGTCCTTTTGTCCCATTCTAGATCTGAAGGGAATAAACAGTATGATTCCATATCTGTCATGCATACCCTTCAGAAAGGAGATTTTATGGCAACGTTAGATTGGAAAGACGCATATCTGCACATAGCTATGGAGCAAGTCTCAAGAAAATTCCTAAGGTTTGTCATAAAGCGAGGTTCCAAAGCGAGCATTCCATGAGCAGCCTTTGTGCAGAAGAATGCAAATTGTCTGCAAGTATTTTCTGATATGCTGCATTCATCTTGCTATCAATTTTCACAAGATTTCCCGCGCCTTTAGCACTCATCCTCATTACCAAAAGTAATGCGTCCGTTTTGCGAGCGCTGGCATGACGTGAACCAAACAAATTAAACAAAGATTTATTTAAACTTAACGGGCCCTAGATTCTGTGTCCTATTGTGGTTTCTATTCCCAGTACCCTTAAGTGCGTTCCTTGTGTTATGGTATTGTATTGACCTGATTCTGACTTTCTCTTTACCCTTGCCTGTTTTGTTTGCCCTTCTGATTATTACGTGTATCTGAGTCTAGCTAGTTCTCGTTTTAGCTGTCTCTCCATTACCCAGACCTCGGCTTGTATTTAGACTACTCTTTACTCTATCTAACCCTATCTAATACATAAAGGGAATCAACACAGTAAAGAAGTAGACTATATTTAAAAGAAGAAAAACTACCACAACAAGAGGACATAGTCTTAAATTAGAGGGTAGTGGATGCATGGAATAGCCTTCCAGCTGAAGTGGCAGAGGTTAAAACAGTGAAGGAGTTTAAGCATGCATGGGATAGGCATAAGACTATCCTAGCTATAAAATAAGGCCCGGTGATGAGAGTATTTAGAAAATTGGGCAGACTAGGTGGGCCGAATGGTTCTTATCTGCCATCACATCCTGTGCTTTTATGTTACTAACATGTAGTCCGGCCATGCTTAGGCCCGGTAAGACATTTATATTTCCTTTGTCCGTTCCTTGCTATCCTAAACTCGTGTGTTAGGGTTATACTCTGTGACACAGACAATCTCACTTACACACAAAAGATCATTGACAAACACGGACAAGCTTACAGGTACACACAAACTTCATACAGACAAACTCTGACACACACACACACACACACACGCTTACTACCGACAAGCTCACTGACACACCCAAGCTCATTATAGACAAGCTCACTGACATAAATACATACACATGCTCACTACAGACAAGCTCACTGACACACCCATACTCAATACTTGATATGCACATGCTCACAGACATGTACACTTGATCACTACAGACAAGCTCACTGACACTTCCCCCAGCACTTGCCTCTATAATTCCCTTGCACTCCTCTGAGGAATACGAGGGGAGATTACTTAAATGGTATAGGTATTAGGGCTGTCTCCCTTGCCCAAAGTGCTGCGGCCCACCGGGAAATTTCCCGGTATCCCGGTGGGCCAGTCCATCCCTGCATCTGATTGACGCATCACAGCCTTTTACTGGGCACCTTTTTCTGTGGGAAAGCATTGGGTTGACTGAAATCATCAACACTGATCTTGGCTAAAGAGGCAGAGCTTCAACGAGGAGACCAGTTTTGCAAGAAAGAAAAGGTAAGTAAACTACCCATTTTAACTCTGGCAGTGCTGGCCTGGTCACCTAAACGGTGACTAAGGCACTATTGTATTAGGAATACCGATTTGTATTTCTAATGCTATAGTGTTCCTTTAAAATCAGACAGAACAAAAATAAAAGCAATAGGGCAGTAAGGTTTTATACAAGCAATGCATGCAGCTATCCCTGTAAATCCTATTTGTTTTCTTATTTTGATGGTATATAAAGCCTTGAAAATATTTGCAATTCATTTTTATTTTTTTCAATTAAATGCCACTTTTTATTTTGTGTATGTGTGTGCTTGTCTATGTGCAAGTTTGTGCTGTTATTCTTTATTTTCTAATGTTAGAAAATGCACTTTTTTATGGAACACTTTTGTAAATGGTCTATTTTTAATCCTATTATCATCTTTATTTGGTACTTTAAAGATTGCTCACTTATTTTTAGTTTTGGTATTAATTGGCAAAAATCTAACCCAAAACATTAAAATATGTAGTAGTGAAAACAGGAATGTTCCTGCAAGATTTGATCTCAGACTTTGGCTCGTTCATTTTGAGTGTGGTTTTGCTGAGTTATTGTGCCAGAGGCTTTGCACTATCATTAGACTTACCGTATTTTCCGGCGTATAAGACAACCCCCAACTTTTCCAGTTAAAATATAGAGTTTGGGATATACTCGCCATATAAGACTACCCCTCTTCCAAATAAAAATTAGCCATGATGTACAGTGAGCAGACAGAGCTACACAGCAAGATATTAAATAATGATAATCTGAAATAGCATTTAAAGCCCAGGTATGTGCCAGGCTGTTTGGGCATATAATCTTTATGCCCTATAATTCTTTTTATTCTTTTTACTTCCCGCCCCCCCCCCCATCCCCAATCCTCCCTTCATTCTTCTCACCTCCCCTTCCCTGTGCAGAGTGGGTGGCCAAGCTCCTCTTCGTCCTGTCAGTCCGTCCGGGTACCGCGCGGTACAGGAGATTCAGTTACCTGTTCCCGGCCGGACTGAAAGGAAGTGAGCACTCAGTGACTGACAGGACGAAGAGGAGCTCGGCCACCCACTCTGCACAGGGAAGGAGAGGTGAGAAGAGAGGCAGTGGGGCAGCCGTCTGAGCGCGCTCTATAGAGCGCTCAGGCGGCTGCAGCATTAGAAGGGCTTATAAGACGACCCCGGCTTATAAGACGACCCCCGACTTTGGAGAAGATTTTCCAGGGTTAAAAAGTAATCTTATAAGCCAGAAAATACAGTATTAAATAACACATGAGAACGGCAGCTTTTAGATGTTTAAATGGTGAATGACCTATCAATGACAACTGGGAAAGCAATATGGCTTTTAGCTCCTAAAAATAATGTTTATGCATGATTTCACTTAATTTTTTATGGATCAACTCACTTCTGAATTATTAAGTGACCTAAGATTTCAGTAGTTAGAAGCATATTTTGTTTAGGAAAAAATCATGTTAAGCTAGTGACACCAAGTGTTGAAAGGAAAAGAAAACAAATGGAGAGGGAAGTTGAATTTACAGTTATTGAGAGGCTTCATCTGTTCTTAATTTACAATTTATTTTTATTGTAAAATAGTTCACTGTAAATTGTGAATGTCTCATATAGCCTAGTATTAAAAAAAAAACCAGAGATTGTGTAATACTGAAAAATACTCTATATTATATTAGTCCACCGGGCAATTTTTTTTAATTTATTTATTTTTTAGAAACCTTGTTCAATGTTCCTGCAACCCTGCAGCAAGATGTTCGGGGGGTATGATGCACAACATTGTTTTCTAGACATGTGCATTAGTTTTATGGACGAATAGGATTTCGTCTGAAATTTCAGACTTTTTTGTATTCGTTTACTAAAATGTAAACTAAAGTCCTACATACAAAATATAAGCTAAACGAAAGGGCAAATGTTTAATCGACTCCATGCTGCAGGGGAATTAACCCCCACAACACGGAGGAGAAACAAAAAACGCTGGTTCTCCATGAAGACTTACAAATATATCGGGCTACTTTATCACAATACCACATAAGAATCTGAGACTGATGGAACTATTGGGCATTCGCCCCCCATCTTCAAAATTGGGTCGGACTCCTATTGACATTTTTTTTTTCTCTCTTCATTATAAACATTATATTTTTATTTTACCTCACTTTTTAGTTTTCATTTTCTTTTTCATTTTTTATTCTGTATTTTCTTTTTCTTTTTATATTCTTTTTTTTTTTCTTTTAAATCCCATTTACCACTTTTTCACCTTAACGTTTTTATTTTTATTTTTCCCACTCTATATTTGGGAGCCCAAAAGAGTGTGCAAACTCTAACCCCAATTATAATGGTACCAACAATCTATTCACTTTTTTAAATATATGTTGGATTAATTAATTTCAACATTGTGTATATCTATTTTATGATACAATTATACACAATAAATTCTTAATTATCTAGATTATATGTGTAAGAATTTTATGTATATGTGCTTTCTTTCCAAAGTAGGTATATACTATATATTATATAGAGAGAGATAAGGATAATGTCTTATAAGGAAGCAGCACTGTGTAACACATATACACCTTACTATAGCTATACTCAAAAAAACACTAATAGTGACACTTTCAAAACTCATAAAAAAACATTTAATTGCTAGGTTGAGCAGTATACTTGCGGTGCAGTTTCCGAGAACACTTTGAAGCCCACACTCCTTAGTTACTGTATTATATGGTTCTCCCTGCAGCCTGAGACTTAACCCGTACAGGGCTGCAAGGAGACTCTTACAAGCACTGGTAAGTGACAACCTGTGCTTGACGAAAATACCACTGCTCATGCGCAAAAGAAAAAGCAAGGAGAGAGCCAGCAGCGCTACCAGCTCACTCCTCGTAAGAAATTATATTAATTCCTATTCCCCCCGCATTAAAACCTATGGGGGTCACTATGACCCCCATAATAATAAAAGGGAGGTTAAATCCTGCCGCGAGTAGGGGCATGTCGCCTAAACGGCGAGCAGTCATTTAAAACTGTTAGTGAGGCTAGTGCCTTTCCCTCTAGTCACTTGTGGGAGGGAGGCCCAGTTACTAGTAGACTGGCTGCTTGCTGTTTAGGGGACATGTCCCTACTCACAAAACGAGTGGTTTATGGACAAATTAAATTTTTTATTTAGTACGAATTAATTCGTACGAAACGGAAATTTCACCAGTGCACATGTCTATTGTTTTCCCTGATCGCACTACACGGTAGTTCTCTACCAGCAGCCTTTATTACTTCATCATTCCCCATAAAATTCAATAAAATGAAAGTGTTACGAACACTCTACTACAAGAGAGTGATCATACTTGTTTCTATTACATATTCTGTCTCCGGAGCTGGTGAAGAGAATTAGAAAACCCACTAAGAGTTTTCTACCCCTCTATTCATCCTGTATGCAAGGGATGAAACATTGAATTTTTGGGTAGGGGCTGACACAATGCCATCCCCTGGTGCTTTGGTATAAGTGGTGTGAAAAAGGGAGTAATATGTAAATTAATTTTCTTGCATTTCCCCAAACCTAATGCCTAGTTTCTATATATACTCAAATAGTTTAGAAGTAGAGATACATAATTTCAAGGTCCAAAAAGTGCCATTTAGTGCATTCACTTGTTATGATGTAATGCTGAGCCCCTTCCTATAGAACAGCGTTTCCCAATTGGTGTTCTGCCAAAAGTTAAAAAAATTAAATGGCCGCAGTAGGCGAGGGAGCAGTGAGCAGTGATCTCCCTGCTCAGCCCCCTTGCGTGCACAGCAGTGATGCTGGAGCCAGAATATGACATCACTCCGACATCACTAAGAGGCAGGCGAAGAAGCTGAGCAAGGAGATAACTGCTCCCTCGCCTCACACCAGCCGCTCAGCAGCCCCACCGGACCCCAGGGAACGCTCGCCAGCAGCCCCACTGGACTAAAAGTAGAGGGGCTGGGTGGAGTAAAATGTATAAAAAATAAAAGGAATGTGAATGTGTGAGAGTTTGTGTTTGTCAGTGAGACACACAGATACATACATACACACTCACACACACATATGGTGTGTGTAACTGTGTGTCAGTGTGTGTATCTGTGTGCCACTATGTGGGGGGTTGATACACCATGTCAAAGGGTTCCACGGGAAAAATTAATTGGGAACCCCTGCTATAGAAAATAGGAGCAACAGAAATAAAATTATAGATTTAAATGTTTTTACTTACAGCTAATTATCATTAGGAACAAAGGATTTTCCGATACAAATGTAACTGAAAACAAGCCTGAAAAATTTAAGATTCACATTAACCCCTTAATGACGAGGGGGAAACCCTTAACGACCCTTAACCGCGATCCCGAGGTTAAAGGACCACTCTAGGCACCCAGACCACTTCAGCTTAATGAAGTGGTCTGGGTGCCAGGTCCAGCTAGGGTTAACCCATTTTTTTATAAACATAGCAGTTTCAGAGAAACTGCTATGTTTATGAATGGGTTAAGCCTTCCCCCTAATCCTCTAGTGGCTGTCTCATTGACAGCCACTAGAGGCGCTTGCGTGCTTCTCACTGTGATTTTTCACAGTGAGAGCACGCCAGCGTCCATAGGAAAGCATTGTAAATGCTTTCCTATGAGACCGGCTGAATGCGCGCGCAGCTCTTGCCGCGCGTGCGCATTCAGCCGGCGGGGCGTAACGGAGGCGGAGAGGAGGAGGAGAGCTCTCCGCCCAGCGCTGGAAAAAGGTAAGTTTTTACCCCTTTCCCCTTCCAGAGCCGGGCGGGAGGGGGTCCCTGAGGGTGGGGGCACCCTCAGGGCACTATAGTGCCAGGAAAACGAGTATGTTTTCCTGGCACTATAGTGGTCCTTTAATGGTGCTCTGGCCTGCCTCTGTATTAGTGGCAGACTGGGAGCACCCGATCAGGCTGCCCAGCACATGTGCTCGCTCTGACAGCATGTCAGAGCGAGCACATGTGCTGCATATACTCACCTTCCGCCTCCCTGCACTTCCTGGTTCTGTGTGAAGTGCAGGGAGACGGATCAGTGATGATCCTGCCCCCTGTTGAAAAAAAATAAAGTTAATTTAACTTTACCCCCTTTACCCATTTTAATTAAAAAAATTAACCCTTCCCTGCCAATTGATCAGTGACTACAGTAATCAATTGGCAGGGATTACATTTTACTGTCATCTATTTTTTTTAACCCATGAGGGTTAATTCTTTTAAAATGATATATTTAGCTAGCTGGGGTGGGTGGAAGTTAGTGGGGAATTGGGGGATTTGGTGTTAGGCTAACTAGGGGTTAATGTTAAAAAAAAGTTAAAAATTAAGCTAAAAAAAGTTTTAATAACGTTTAAGTAAAAAAATTAAAAAACACCCCCCCTTTACCCAGTCCAAATAAAAATTAACCCCTTCCCTGCCAGTCGATCACTGCCTACAGTTATCAAAATAAAAATTACAGTATTATACTGTGATCTAATTTTTTTTTTTAACCCTTGAGGATTAACTTTTATTTATTTTTTTAACCCTCAGGGGTTCAATTTATTTTATTTATTTAGTTAATTAATTTAAATATTTTATAATTATATATTTTGCTAGCTGGGGAGGGTGGGAGTTATGGGAAAATTGGGAATTTACTGTTAGTGCTGCTTACTGCTAGTTACGGTTTATGGTAAAAAAAAAAGCTTCGAAAAATTTTAAATCTGTAAAAAAAAAGTTTTAAGAAAGTTTAGGAAAGTTTAAAAAAAATTAATAAGCAAAACAAAAGTTTAAAAACTAGTTTTTAAAAGTAAAAAAGTCTCAAAAAGTAAAAAAAATACATTTAAAAACGCTCATTACCACTACACCTGGAACAAACTAGAGAAAAAATTATCCCACGCTAAGGTTCAAAATATGCCTTTTGAATTACCCCAGGGTGTATTCTTTAATAATTAGTATGTGGTTGTGGGGAAGTTTCAATAACCAACCGTCTAAACTACTCCAAATTGGAACATGGACACAGCGTAAAACTTCAAAGTTAGAAAAAACTGAATGGCTGCATCTCATATGCGCCCCTTCAACATCCACATATACCTGGCAAAGGTACAAGCGGGGGTATTGCTGTAGTCCGCCAACATAGCTGAGCAACATATGAAGTATTATACAGTCGTAGCACACAGCTCCCTCAATATCTTAAAGCCCTCTGCAAGGTCCTGGCCCCGCAAATTGAAGATACCGGTAGCTAGACCGGGCACACAGGCTCCCAAGATCGGCCCGATTCACCACAGACATCCTCAAGGACACTATAGCTCGATTCCACCACTACAACGCCAAGGAGCAACTCCTAAATGCAGCAAGGAAACTCACCAAGCTGCCTGAACCGTATTAACACATTCAAATTTATGCTGACCTTTCCGCGGCGACAATGGCGAGGAGGTGGGAATTCGTGGATGTGACAAAGACACTACGGAACAACAAAGCTGCTGGTATGGTACTGGGAAAGAACTGTGTCAATCTTAGAACCAGAGGTGGACATGGCGAAACTGAAGGAGTGGGGCCTGCATCACGCCCAAGCTCAGACCTTTCCTGCACGCACCTCCCCAACGAAGATATTGCCGGAGTCGAGTATGGCTGGCGCCCTTGCAGCCCCTCATTCTCAGGACTGATGTGCTTGTATGCCTGGAGGCCACCATATTGCCCGACATCTGACATTTGAGTATCACATCTGTTTGCTATATGTTTAATGTTAGTGAATTGCACTAGGCGGGTTGGTACAAAGGTACAGAATATATGTTATCAGATGGGACTGCACAACAGAACTGGCCCTTAAGGCCAATTGAAGTGTAGGTCTCTTAGCCCACGCTCATGCATCCAGGTCTATTCTAGATTAGCGTGTAGCTTACAATATGTTAGAACCGCCTTAGCTATTGATAAATCTCCCACAACCGCAGGGAACTACTCCACATGGCGAAGAGACCCTAATCACTCTAGACATCGATACCGATTGAGCGGCCGCTTTGTACAGAGCACCAGTCACCAGGTGTACCACTTCCTGATACCACCGAGTCTACTTGCTGTATATTACCTGTTAATAGATATTACTTTAGGTTTGTGAATGTAAAAAGTGTTAGCCAGTACTTGAGAACTCACATGTCAGCACAGGCGAGGGAAGGGGGGGGGCAAATTCGTCCCCGGCCGGTAGAGAACTCCCGGGGGGACTCCAGGGGATATGGGACTGTACAATAATACCGGCCCCTAAGGCCAATAGAACTGTAGGTCTCTTAGCCCACACTTAAGCATCCAGGTCTGTCCTAGACTAGCGAGTAGCTTACAATATGTCAGTACCGCCTTATCTACTGCTAAATCTCCCACAACCGCAGGGAACTATTCCCCATGGCGAAGAGACCCTAATTACTCAAGACATCGATACTGATTTTTTTATATTTGAATTTTTATTGTTTTCTCTTTTTGCAAACAAAGTGTTTATAGCAAACAACAAAGTTAGATGTCATCTTTACACAGCATTGATATAATACAAAGTGTTATCATGTATTGGTAACATACAGTAACATAAAATTCAGCAAGTTGCATAGGTAGTACACAGTTATAATGGGGAGGAAGATATTGATCACTTGTTACATTAGGCATTTGGAAGTAGTTGTTGACTTTAGTGTGTTAAAGGGATATATTTATTTATTTATTTTTTAAGCGTAGATACAGCATACATTGAATCCGACATATGTCTTAACAGTACATCTATGTCATGCAGGATTAACAAAGTTACAGTGATATCGAATAAAGTGTAGGCAATGTGTGGTACCTTAAACAAAGTATAAGCAACAGTTGGAGTTTAGTTTAGGTAGTTGCTAGTATTATACGATACAAAATAGTCCCATAGTGAGACACCGGATGTTGGGCCATGGAGGTATGGGCGTCTGGGAGTCAGGTTGGATAGGCTGACCGGGGTTAAGGCGTAGATGTCAGAACACCGTGGTCTTCAGTATGGGCCCAGGTAATAACAGTGGAGTGTTTCTCGATTCTATAGGGCGTTTAGGTTTGTTAGTGGAGCCTTAAGGAGGCTTCAGTTTCTTTCACATCCCCAGCTTCACTACAAGCCGATAGCGTCGTATTCAGTGTCAATGAGTCCTGGGACATCCCCCTTGTCACTCCTACGCAGTCACCTAAATTCGTCCAGGTCAGTTCTCGGTTTCCACTGCGCACCCGGGCGCCCACGGTCCCTCCCGATGCCCCTCTCCCCCCACCTCCCAACCCCAGTCATGGGGAAATTACGGTGTATTGTCTATTGTGGCTCTAGTGTCATGAACGCATTCCACGGAGCCCAAGTTTTGGTGTATTTCGCATAGTTCCCTATTTTAGCTTGCACTGTTCCTTCTAATTGTTTCGTGTCCTCCACCCTTTGGATCCATTCCCTAAGCGAGGGAGTGGTAGGCTGCTTCCAATATTTAGGAACCAGTTGCGCTGTGGCCATGGCCAGATGAAAGAATAGTGCTGTATATAGTTTTGATAGGCCCTGGGGGGGGTAAGAGAAAGATGTATTGGTCTGGCGCTAGAGGAAAGTTAGCCTGCAAAATGCTGAGAATGACCGTGTGAACTCTGTCCCAGAATTTCTCTATTTGCGGGCATTGCCACCATATGTGGGCATGGTGTGCTCCTGGTTGCTCGCATCTCCAGCATTTGTCTGTGGACGTATCATGGATCGTGCGGATTCTCGCCGGTGTATAGTGCCAGCGTGTTATGCGTTTAAAATTACTCTCTTGTGCTGTCAACGATATAGTGGACTTATGCGTCGCTTTAAGGATGGATTGCCACTGTGAGCGTGTGAACTCTAATCTGAGTTCCTCTGACCATTTAGTTGTAAAGTTTGGGAGGTTAGGTGCTTGTGATTCCCTGATTAGTGTGTACATAGTAGATAAAACTTTCTTAGAGAACGGGTGGGAGGAGCACAACTGTTCGAACTTCATCAAGGGCCTGTCTCCTCCAGGTAGTAGGTTGTGTGTCTTGATAAAGTGTGTCAGTTGGTGGTAATGTAGTCGTTGTAATACTGTCGGGGCGTCAGTCTGCAAGATGTGGTTCAGGGTTTTAACCCTACCATCCTGGACCACTTCACTCAGTTTTAGTATCGAACTTTTGTGATAGAGCTCGAACGATTTGCCTGAGCTCCCTCGTTGGAAGTGAGGATTATGTGTAATTGGGTATTGTGGGGATGGGATTGGGGAAAAAGCCAGGGTTTGTCTAAGCCTATGCCACATTTTAAGAGTTGTGCCAATTGTTGGGTGTCTGTGGTGGAGTTCCTTTCTTGAAGGAGTAGAGTCGGGATTCATCCAGACTCGGCTAGTTAATGGGATTTTAGAGAAGGCGGTCTCCAGCATCGCCCATTGATGGGTGTGTTCATGTCTTGTCCATTCATAAACCCTCTGTAGGTGTATTGCCTGATGGTAGAGTTCAATATCGGGGAGATTTACTCCTCCTCTTTCCTTACTCCTAGTCAGAGTGGTGTAGGCTAAACGTGGTGATAAGTGTGCCCAGATATATTTCGTGAACATGGACCTAATCGTGTTGAAGAAGGTGCGAGGGATTGCGACAGGGAGAGTCTGTAAGAGATACATAATACGAGGTAGGATGTTCATTTTAAGTATATTGTTCCTGCATAACCAGCCGAAGCAGGGCCTGTGCCATGTCTGGAGATCTTTGGTAATATCTGCCACGAGCGGAGGAAAGTTTAGTGTATAAATCGTCCCTAATCTGTTTGGGATGTGGACCCCTAAGTACTTAATTGATCGCGGTGCCCAATTGAAATTGAATTTAGACTGTAGTATTGAGTCTGTGGTTTTTGCGGTGTGTATTGGTAAAAGATCGCATTTAGTTAGATTCGCCTGGAAGTTGGAGACTTTCCCGTATGTTTCCATCTCTGCTATCACATGGGGCAGTGTCAAGAGCGGGTTCGCAATTGTGAACAAAAGGTCATCGGCAAACGCCGAGACTTTGTACTCTTGCTTGTCTACCATAAAGCCCTGTATGTTGTTATTGTCTCTAATGCCCTGGAGGAACGGTTCTAGGACTAATATGAAAAGAATAGGGGAGAGAGGACAGCCCTGTCTCGTCCCATTGGTGATGGTTACTGGATGCGATAACTGACCATTGACCCTCAGTCTGGCAGTCGGTGAGGAGTAGATTGTGTCCAGCCACTCTTGCCAGCGAGGGCCAAAGCCTAAGTGCCTCATTGTTTGTTGTAAGAGTGCCCAGCTAACTCTATCGAATGCTTTCTCCGCATCGATAGCCAATAGGATGCTGTCAATTTTGTGTGTTTGTGCCCAATGCACCAGGTTAATTATTTTAGTTGTGTTATGTTTTGCTTCTCTACATGGAACAAAACCCACCTGATCTTGGTGAATGAGGCCCGGCAGGTAAGGCTTGAGCCTGGTAGCCATGATTTTTGTGAGAATTTTTAGATCCGCGTTTATCAACGAGATGGGTCTGTAATTGCCGCAGGACGAGGGATCTTTCCCCGGTTTGGGTATTAAAGTGATGGTTGCTTCTAGAGCTGACTTGGGTATATTAGTCGATAGTTTATGGTCATTAAATGCGTTCACAAAGGGCTGCGCCAGGGTTTGGGCTAATAATTTGTAGTATTTCCCAGTAAATCCGTCCGGGCCTGGGCTTTTACCTACAGGGATGGTCTTGACTACCTGTTGGAATTCTTCAACCGTTATGGGTTCATCAAGGAAAGCCCTGTCTATAGGTGGCAGAGTATGTTTTATTCTGGGCATCAAGAAGTCTATTATGTCTTGTGTGGTTGGTTGGGTGGATTTCAGGTTATATAGATGAGTGTAAAATTTATGGAATGCTTTAAGTATGTCTGGCATGTGGCATGTGGTAGTACCGTCTTCTGTTTTGATTTCGGAGATGAAGCTGGATTGCCTGTCTGCCTGTAGTGTTTGCGCGAGAAGTTTCCCCGCTTTACTTCCCTGCGCGTAGTAGGAGCTTTTTGTGAGCGAGAGTTTCCGTTTAGCATGTAATGTCAGGAGTGTCGTGAGTTCTGACCTTTTAGTGAGTAGAAGATTGTAGTTTTCCAGGAAAGAAGCACCCTGATGAGAAGTTTCCATAGTTTTTATGTCTTTAGTTAGTTGGATGATTGTGTGTTCCCTCTTACGTTTGAGTGTCGATGCTATTCGAATCAATTCACCTCTGAGGACTGCCTTATGGGCCTCCCATGTCATAATCGGAGTCGTATCCGGGGTGGAGTTTTCTTTAAAGTAATTTGTGGCAGTATCTTTAATTTGGTTGATAGCCTCCTTATTATTTAATATCAGGTCATTGAGTTTCCATTGAGCTGTGGGATTGGGAATGGAGGGTATGGTCAGTCTAAGTGTGAGTGGCGCGTGGTCTGACCACGTGATTGGACCATAAGAGGCCGCGTTAATCAGGGGTAAATGTCTGTGGTGTAGGAAGATTGTGTTGATACATGAGTAGGTACCTGTGGGTGAGGAGTAGAATGAATAATCTTTTTTCGTGGGGTTGACCGCTCTCCAGCTATCATATAGTTAGGCATTGTACAGTGTGTTTTTCATTTGTAATCTTGACTGTGTTAGATAACCCTGTGAGGTAGAGGTAGTGTCTAGGTCTACGTCTAATGAGATGTTGATGTCTCCCCCTATTATAAGGATCCCCTCATAGAAGTTATTTAATTTGCGCATTATCTTGTTGAGGGCGTGGGATTGTTTCTTGTTGGGCAAATAGATATTTGCCAGGGTGATTTGGGTGTTCCCTATTTTCCCTTTCACGAAAATAAACCTGCCTGCATCGTCTAACTGTTGGTCCTGGTGTGTGAATTGCGTCTGTCTGCTTACTAGTATAGCTACCCCCCTTGCCTTAGCTTCTGTGTAGTGGCTGAAGTACCCTCTCGGGTAATCCCTGTTTTGGAGCCTAGGGGGGGCGTCCTTGCGGAAGTGTGTTTCCTGTACGAAAACAAAGTTCGCCTTATGTCGTTGGAAGTCAGTTAGGGCTATCGACCTTTTCGCTGGGATATTTAGCCCTTTAGCATTTTGCGAGACGACTATTATGGTGGACATCACTGCCGTGTGGTTGACACGCTTGGGCTGAAATTAGGCTGAGCGCTGTGTTAATTATGTTCAATGAGCTGTAGTGTATAGGTGAGCTGGAGCCTCTGTCAGACTTATCCCGGGGTAATTTCAGGTACTGCGTGGGGTAATTGGTAGTACCTATTGCCTCGTATAGGGACGTGTCAGCAGAGAGAGTGGGGGTTCTCCCAGACCCACCCCGGGCGCCCGGTTGCGCAGCTAGCCCAGTCGTTCCAGTTGTAGTCCGGTCTTAGTCTTAGAGGAGTCCGTGCTTGGTTTAAGCGTTCGGTTTGGGTCCCTCGTCCGGTATCACTTAATCCTTAATGCTTATACAATTCAAGATATAAGTTAAAATAAAAGTACAAAACAGTGTCAATAACAAGGTAAATGTAACAATGCAACTAGAGTATTCCCTTGACTTGCTATATCAGTAGTGTTGTGTTAGTCCTATACTTCCACTCGAGAGGATTATATTATTACAAGGTATGTGTCTACGTGATTTGTGTGATGTTTATCTAGGGGAGTAAACCCCGTATTGTTCAATGCTATTATGGGTGACGTGTAGACGTTCGCACCCAGGGGAAGGTGTGCAATGTTTCCCTTAAGGGGAATTTAGTCCTGTCTCGTCTCTGGAGACAGTACCGTACGTAGAATGGGGTTGTGTGCTTCGGGTATTTACCTAGGACCCGGGACTTATTGATCCTATTCACTTAGTCTACCTTTAGGAGAGAAGGTCAGGAGACCTACATCTAGGGGCGTAAATGGCATGTGGGTAAGGGGGAGCAGATCTAGGGGAGTCTGTCACCAGGCCGATTCCAGTTTGAGGGGGGGGTGTACCAGCTGCCCAGGAGCCCTCCTTTTGTGTTTGTGTTATATCTCAGCCTTATCATTGCGTAGTGGTCACTTAGTTAACTATGTACACAATTTTTTTTTTTTTTCCTTTTTCTGTTGCTTAACTAGTTGAGAGTTCCTTTCTAATTGCTATCTAATCTAGACCCTAAGTCCTGGGGCCGTCTCCTGTGTCCAGATATTTTAGGTCCTTTGGGACTGACTGTGGTTAGACCTTATCTATCTTTGGTGGATAACCCTTGCTACAAACGACAGCCCTATGGTTATGTATCAGGGTTACTTCTGCTATCAGAATATGCAATAAGCGCTTTTAAGATCCCTGGACAAGGAGCATACCGGAGTCATCGCTTAAGTGCTAGGCTCGACCTGACAGCTCTTAGCAAAGGAAATATACAGTTATATGAAACATAAGTAAAACCATGCTACGTGTATCATTAGCCTTGAAAAGCTCAGTTCATTATCTACATTGTCTTTGAGCATACGACCTGCGAGTGAGATAGCAGTCTCTTTTCCGAGTTGGGATGTCAAACACCGTGTCTCCCCAGTCGGCTCTTAACTTGCTGTGGTGGAAGCTGCTAGGGTCCTGGCATGTATGTAGGTTGAGGAGTCTCGTATGCTGGTTGAGTTGGTGGAAGGAGGAGGTTGACGTTGCAGTGCCGCGTGGTAGTGGACAAAACTCCTGGAGAAGCTGGAAACACCTTCTGTCACTTTAAGTGTCGGGTTGCATGTAGGAAATCAACTTGTGTAGCCGCTTTAGTTGATGGGGTTTGTTCTCTATTGGTTTTGGGCGACGTGATGTCTTTCCCGGCGGTGATGAGGTGAGAGGAGTCTGTTCTCCACCCTCCTTGTCTTCGCAGGGGTGGTCCATTTCTGCCTTTGGGAAGGTTGATTGTTGTCATGGTTCGGTATGGAGTAGTTCCAATCCATTATAGCTGTATCTGGCAAGTCCAATGCCCTGAGGAAGGGGGAGACATCTAAAATTGAGGCAATTTGATGGATGTTACCCTTGTTATTCACTATTAGGGCGAACGGGAAACCCCATCTATATCTGATATTTCTATTTCGTAGAATCTCAGTGATTGGCTTTAGTGCCCTTCTCGCCTGTAATGTGAACCAGGAGAGGTCTGGGTAGATCTGGATTGGGTTCCCGTGGAATAGGAGCGGTTGTGAGGTGTCTCTCAGTGCTCTCAACACTAGGTCCTTGGTTGTATAGTAGTGTAGCCTGCAAATGACATCTCTTGGGGAATCTTGCGGTAGCCCCTTAGGACGGAGTGAGCGATGAGCCCTGTCTATGAGCATTTGGCTGGTGCCAGAGTCCCCTATTACAAGAGTAAAGAGCTCTGTTAAAATGGCTGTTAAATCCTCATTTTGGGCCTCTGGGATCCCCTTTATGCGTAGGTTATTTCTTCTCCCGCGGTTATCCAGATCATCTATATGTCTTTGGGTGGCAGACATGAAATGGATATGTGATTCTAAGGTAGATGAGATATTTAAGATTTGTGCTTGCATTGCATCTTTCTCCTCTTCTAGGTCTGTGACCTTTAAATTCATTTGTTGAATTTCGGTGCCCATTTCTGTTAATTTTGTGTGGAGGGTTGCCTCTAATTTCCCCATCATAGTCTGGAGGTCTGCTTTGGATGGGAGATTCCTCAGCATTTCTTTTATGTCTATATCCCCACTGTTATCTAATGATTTTAGTGAGTAGTCAGACATGTGGGGGCTTTGCGGCTGTATTTTCTCTATGGGATCGGCATCCGCCATCTTGGAGGTCGCGGCCGCGGCCTCCAACTCCCGATCGATATTATCTTTGAAGTAACGGGTGAGGGAGCCCGATTTAGGTATGGGGGTTCTCCCCTGCTGCCCCTGTACCTGTGTTTGCCTCTTGGGATTGCCCATCACGTTTGTGTTTCTCCGATGGCGGCGGATTGTGCCCGGGTCCGGAGGAGCTGAATCAGCAGACGTCCATCAGGCTTCCCGGCTAGCCACGCCCCCACCTGTTATTATTTTATGTCTGTGAATGTAAATAGTGTTAGCCCGTACTTAAGTAGTCACATGTTAGCACAGGCGAGGGAAGGGGGGGGCGATCTCGTCCTCGGCCGGTAGAGAACTCCCGGGGGGACTCCGGGGGCGCACTACACCACCACTAAACAGAGTGACGACACCGCCCGTGGAGGCCATGGCCCTGGCCACCGCTGAGTCACACATAGCGCCCCCCGAATATGCCTATAGGACTAGGGGTCACATCTCATGCTCCCGGTTAAACCCACAGGCCGCAGGACCACACATTCCCCGGGGGACTTCGGGCGGGGATGATGGCCCCCCTTTACGTTAAAGCTAACGACATACAGGTTGATAGTCGTTCCACTATAAAAAATAAATTAAAAAAATGACATGGCATGAAACATAGGAGCCTCGGCCAGTCCCCCATCCATTATGAAAGCCCCGCTAAGCAATACCAAGGGCCTTACACCGGTGGAGGTCACTCCAAGTCTCCCGCACCAAAAAAGAGTGAGGACACTCCTCACACGGATTCGGAAATAAGCTCTGCTGGAAGCAGAGGTAATGTTTTCTCCCCAAGTTCTTTGGGTTCCCCCTTTGTTAACCCTTTCCCGTTTCCCTCATCGACACACATCTCTGTTGACTCTTACACATAAAACGTACAGAAGGCGAGGACTTGGACCTCAGACAGATGGTTCACGGACCCCACCAGCAACTTCCCAGAAGCACTTACGTACAGTCCCCAGAGTAGAACGGGGCCTGTCAAGGTCCTCGGAGATCCCAAAAAGAACCAATTCTAGACCAACAAAAAGAGCCAAACCCCGACCACACTCACAAAGACACAATCCCACACACCCACATTGCTCAACATACGTTTAAGGTTTAATCTCTGAACGTTAAAGGCCTGAACAGCCCACATAAACGTAGTTGGCAATTAGGGACATGCACAAATCCCGGGCAGCAGTAATATGTTTCCAAGAAACCCACTAACCTCCTAAAATCCACACCAAACGTTATCCTCAAGCCTTCCACGCGTACTCCCCAAACAAATCTAAAAGGGGTCTCAATACTATTCCACTCGGACTGGGTATTCCAACCGAGCACATCGCACGTAGATGCGGCAGGGCGTCTCCTCATACTGGTGGGCACACTTAATGGTATCACCATAACGTTAGCATCTCTATATGCCCCCAACGATGGCCAGGTGCCCTTCCTACGTAGAGCGCTCAAAAAAATTGATACAATGAAACAACGCCACATCATAATTAGCGGGGACTTCAATTGCAGCCTAGACCCCATGCTAGACATCAAGCATGATCATAACAAGAACCCAACATCTGCCGCCTGCAACAATAGCAAATCACTGACCGACCTAGCTTTCGAACTAGACTTATACGACACCTGGCGCAACACGTACCCAATGGGTAGAGACTACACCTACTTTTCACCGATCCACTCGACATACTCACGCATTGACCTAATACTAGTCGACAAACAGACCCTATCAAACATAGCTGCAGTGGATATAGGACTAAGGACGTGGTCAGAGCACGCCCTGGTCACCGAACTTATACCCGGTTCGTGGGAGGGGTAAATGGAGACTGAATGAAGGACTGTTGGACGACCCCGTTGCCTTGCAAACTATCCTCAAGACTGCGACCGACTACTTCAGGGAAAACGCGACTGACGACGTCTGCACACAATCCCAATGGGCAGCACACAAAACCGTAGTTAGGGAAGCACTGATACAAATCGGGTCACGCAAAAAGAGGAGGCATAACGAAGAGGTTTCTCGTTTAACCGTCGAATTGACAGAAGCAGAAAAGGAGAAGAAACAAAACCCCTCCACTAAAACATCCAAAACCATTGCCCGCATACAAAGGGACCTTAACGCACTTTCCTTGCAAACCATAGAGAGGAGAATGAGAGCTCTTCAGCTGACACACTACACACAAGGCAACAAAGCAGGTAAACTATTGGCCAATAAACTGAAGGCCCAGCGCCTTCAGTCAAAAATACCATACATTGAAACACAACAAAATATTAAAATATACAACCCCACAGACATAGTGAACACATTAGCCACCTACTATACCAAACTGTATAACTTAAAAGATGATCCCCCGGTGCCCCAACCGACCCTCGAATCCATAGACGGGTTCCTTCACAATACCGAGCTCCCACACCTGACACAACCACAAAGAGAGGCCCTTGACAGACCGTTCACAGAGGAGGAGGTCTCAAAAGTCATAGCGACCCTTCCAAAACACAGAGCGCCAGGCCCGGATGGATTCTCAAACTACTACTATATTAAGCTAGCACAGACCCTGACCCCTTTCCTCACCTCACTATATAACGAAATTAAATCAACCGGGGCCATGCCAAAAGAAATGTTAGAAGTGCATATAGTTACGTTACCCAAACCGGGCAAACCGCCAACTAAATGCGAGAATCTGAGGCCTGTCTCACTCCTCTAAAAGGGAGTGCTCCTAATCTCAGCTCGTTACCTGTATAAAAGACATGTGTCCGCAGAAGCAATTAATCAGTCAGATGCTAAACTCTCCACCATCGCCAAGACTAAAGAGCTGTCCAAGGATGGCAGGGACAAGATTGTAGACCTACACAAGGCTAGAATGGGCTACAAGACCAGCGCAAAGCAGCTTGGTGAGAAGGTGACAACAGTTGATGCAATTATTCGCAAATGGAAGAAACACAAAATAACTGTCAGTCTCCCTCTGTCTGGTGCTCCATGCACCAGACCGTGGAGTTTCAATGATCATGAGAACGGTAAGGGATCAGCCTAGAACTACACAGGAGGATCTGGTTAATGATCTTAAGGCAGTTGGGACCATAGAAACAATTGGTAACACACTACACCGTGAAGGATTAAAATCCTGCAACGCCTGCAAGGTCCCCTTGCTCAAGAAAGCACATGTGCAGGCTGAAGTTTGCTAATGAACATCTGAATGATTCAGAGGAGAACTGGGTGAAAGTGCTGTGGTCAGATGAGACCATAATCAAGCTTTTTGGCTTCAACTCAACTCGCCATGTTTGGAGGAGGAGAAATACTTCCTATGACCCCAAGAACACCATCCCCACCATCAAAAATGGATGTGGACACATTATGCCTTGGGGGAGTTATTCTGCTAAGGGGACAGGACAACTGCACCACATCAAAGTGCCAAACGTCAGCCTCAAAACCTTTATGACTTGGAGAGGATCTGCAAAGAGGAGTGGGACAAAATCCCTCCTGAGATGTGTGCAAACCTGGTGGTCAGCTACAAGAAAAGTCTGACCTCTGTGATTGCCAACAAGGGTTTTGCCACCAAGTACTAAGTTAAAGGGATCAAATACTTATTTCACTCATTGACATGCAAATCAATTTATAACTTTTTTGACATGCGTTTTTCAGAATAAAAAAAAAAAAAAAAATTATTCTGTCTCTCACTGTTAAAATACAACTACCACTCCACACGGAGAATCAATAGTCCAGCTAGCTTAAACGATATATAATACACTAAAAAAATGTGCAAGTTCGCTGAATGCCATGTTTCTGTTATATTCAATGACAAACACCCTTTGTGGCAATACAAGCACTGTGGCAATTGTGGCAATACAAGCACTGCTGTAAATCCTATGCACAACAAAAATAAAGAATAAAAAAAAAAAAAATACAACTACCATTAAAATTATAGACTGATCATTTCTTTGGCAGTTGGCAAACGTTCAAAATCAGTAGGGGGTAAAATACTTTTGTTCCTCACTGTATTTCTGAAAATTTTGTGGATGTGTATACTATGTTCTAGTTTAAAAATGTAATGCAGGGTGGGACCTGACAAATAAGATGGATGAATGCATTTCTCGATAGCTCCAGAGTTACGGAGCAAATTTGATGGAAAATACCCCAAGAAATCCTCAGCAACTGACTACAAACGACAGCAGAACAACCTCTGCATAGCCTGTCACACTCCTTAGGCAGATTAGGGGTGTTCGATCCAAGAGGTCCTGCGGCCTAGCACGACTAGAGGCCTGTTGCCCTGGAGAGGCGGCCGATCTCCTGGTATAGGCCTCACAAATACTCTGAATACTTTGCTTCCCTGTTCCCCCCCCTCTGAACCGTTGGGGGTCATCCCGGAACCTACTAGCTGAAAGCACACACATGAGAAACAAGGGTCTCAGCAAAATGGCGGACGCACCAATCATTCCGAAAAACCCTCATGTACAATCCAGCGGAGTTTACACTTGCCTGGTGGAGCAGTCTCACAGGCGCCTAGACGCGATTTCAACGCTTCTGGGCAGAATTGGAGAAGCGCACAGTCCCGACGCCACATCAGCCTTAGATGGGGGTACGGGGGCATCGGAGACCGGAGCAGAGCAGAGCAGACAACCCTTGGGTGCAGCCTTTTCCCCAGCGCCAATTACCTCTGTTGCCCACCTGCCTAGACCGAAGGCTACCAGGGGCCTACCCCCACAGTACCAACCACCTCGCTGGAAGATCACACAACGGCGGCGGGACTCCCAGGCCATCCGATGCTTCCACTCTGGGCGGGACTCTCGCAGCCAAGTCCATGTTATGAGGAGGCCTGCCTCTGTCAGTGCTGGAGATGGGCCTCACATTGCCCTCAGCGTGCCACTTTCCTCAGCTGCCTTCAAGACCTGGCTGCCTGCCCAGGATCGGGCTCCCTCACAGAATCTCACCTACTCCTTTCCATCTTCAAAGCCTGATATCAGGACACTCGAAACTAGACTTTGTGCTGCCCCAGCAGGGTATAGGCTGAGTTAACCCTTCACATCCGCTGCACTACACACATAATCACGATAAGCCTACATGCTCAACAGTCAGGAGCTGATGTTATTTTTCATTTGGTTTCCTCCGTTTGAACATCGATCTCCATACCACATTTTTTGTGCTGAAAAACCCCCACTCGGCTTATATTCGAGTCAAGGTCTGTATTGTGGCAATTTACATTGCTGACAGAGGAGCTGCACGGAGGAGAAGGGAGCTGACAGGAGCTGCAGGAAGGTAAGTAACAGCTCACTGCCAGCCCCCCCACTGAACAGCCAATGCCACTGGACCACCAGGGATTCAGTATTATTATTTTAATATTATTTTATTTTAATAATATTATTTTATTATTATTTTAATATTTGCATTATTTTTTTTTAAATGTTTTTTTTTGTCCCCCCTCCCTGCTTGTTGCCTGGCCAGGGAGGGGGGACAAAAAAACATTTAAGGGGGCGGGGCCGGGCCGCCGAGCCGACTGGAAGCCATCAGCTCTGGCTCCAGCTCTAAGCCCGGAGAAATGACATAAAAAGTCGGTACCAACCGCACCAAAGTTGGATCCTCCAACACCATTCAACGGAGAAGGACTTCAGCTTTAATCAGATACCTGGAAGAAGCATACCGCACCGAACTAGACACCCGCGGCCTAATAGCCATACGCCTATATACATGCAGCCGTTGAGTGCACCCTGAAGACCAGGAGACAAGTCCTCACGGAACGCCAAGGGGGGAGACAGACGCCTCCTGTGAGACACCTGCACATATGGCACACTGCCCGGGCTCGGGCCCGGCCCCGCTCCCCCCCCTGGCGGGTGAGGTTTATCCCGGCCACATGGCGGCGGCCTACACAGCGGCGGGAGGTCCCGCGCTTGTCCCAAGCCTGCCTCCTGCACTAGCAAAGGCTGCCCGAAGCACAGCCAGCTAGCGGACACGCAAGCTGCCACGGAGAAGAGCCTGCACTAACATGAGGAGGCACTCTCACGCTGCTGTGGGGACCCTGGTGACTGCGGCCCTTCAGAAAGACCCCTGGGCCCCTGACCCCCGAGAGAGGTGATGGACCCTGCCTTTGGGTTTGGGGGTGACCCAGAGGAGACCGGCCCCCGACGCTGTGAGTCCTGTGGGATGGAGGTGCATCAACCCTTCCGGTGTACCGGTCGCCGTGGGGAGGACGCCCAGTTCCAAGTATGTGGCCGGCGCTCAGCGGAGCAAGGGGTTCCATGTACCTCACGAAAGCACATGTGGTGCTGGGGAGGTGCAGGAGCCGGTCGGAACATGGACTCTTGGTGGGGGGGTCTAATGGACTGATTCAGACTCTGAGTGCCCACAGTGCCACAGGGCGCCATGCGGGAAGGCTGGACATAGCCTGGGGAGGTCGGACGGAGGATTGACGGCCACGGGGGGCCCAAGGCGGCGGGAGTGGGAGTGACTCCCGCCTACTACAGCAGACATAGCATCACTCACTCCATAACACGCAGCAATACTACCTATTTAGGCTGATATGTTACATATAGTCATCTGAGATTAAAATACCAAAGGAATGCACAGTTAATGCTAAAATGCCCATAGGGGCCAACTGATGCATATTTAATTGCGGACTGCTGCATGACAGACTGTACAGTCGCTTATCACTGTAAATCCGATATCCCAAATAGCTTTGTTAAATAATAAGGCAGCAAACTAAAACAAATATGCTCATTATGCTGAAAGTTGAAAAAGTTTTTGTCCTGCTTTGCATTACCCCCTGAGGCGTTGGTTCACAGTTATTGCCTAATGTTTATTACACTATAACCTGTATAAAGCTAGCCCATAGCGAGGACCTGCTTCGATTAAATACCTGAGCTACATGGGCGCAAAATAGTTAGGTTTAATCACCTGCATTGCCGTTACTCATACGACACTTATTGTGGCTTCTATGGGACGCGCCATCCGCGGGCTAATTCGAATAAATAAATACAGTCCCCCGCGCACGGCACCTTATACAGGCTATTACATGCTTGCTAAAATACACACAGCTCAATGTATTGTTGCTAGATATTATTGACGCATAGCCACTGTCTGCTGATTTGTCGATTTAATGTACTGCTCTGGAACATACAGATGACTGATATTGTGTGGTACAACTATAATCAGCCTCTGCGCAGGCACATATGCAACTATGATTTTATATAACACTGAGCCTCTGCGCAGGCAACCTTATATTGATTCTCGCTTCTCACACTATGCATGCAATTTTACTGCAAAAACAATAAAAACCATTTAAAACAAAAAAACATTTAAAAAAAAATAATGCAAATATTAAAATAATAATATAATAATAAAATAATATTATTAAAATAATATAATATTAAAATAAAAAAAATTAAATAAAAATTATCTCCCCTCACCCAATTTACACACACTGCACACTGCATTCACACAAACACACACTGCATTCATTATATACACACAAACACACACACACTGCATTCATTATATACACACACAAACACACTCTGCATTCATTCTATACACACACTGTAAATAAATATTCAATTAATGTAATTTTATTGGGATCTAATTTTATTTAGACATTTACCAGTAGCTGCTGCATTTTCCACCCTAGGCTTATACTTGAGTCAATAAGTTTTCCCAGTTTTTTGTGGTAAAATTAGGGGCCTCGGCTTATATTCGGGTCGGTTTATACTTGAGTATATACGGTAATTTCATAGCATGTTACCTTACTATATTTAATTACTCAGTGTCAGACTACAAAACACATCTTCATTAAACCTTATGCATTTTCATACACTGACACATCTTGATTTAACCTGTATTTTACTTAATACACAGTATTTTTTATGCCATGTTACAATCTGTTGACGAACGGTCTCATACAGCTATTGTGGCGTAGCAGACCTAATTGTTAAATCATGCACAAACAAAATAAAGAATTTAAAAAAAAAATGTAATGCAGACACTTTTAGATTATGTTCAATACTCCAAAAAGAATGTGGTAAATATAATAATAGGATAGAAGTTCCACAGTTGAAACACACATCAGACACAGAGATGTTTTAGGAATTGTTTGACACAAAGCAATTTGCTGTCTACGTATTGAGTCAAAGACCTCAACGACTACCTCAGAGTGTTAGAGAGAAGAAAATGAAGAATGCTCTGCCACAGCTTATGGTACTAAGAATGACAATGCAAATAGAAATGATGAAGGCACTAGAGAAACAAGCAGCAGGAATCGGATTTATTTGAAAATAATAAAAAGTTCAAAACAACGTACACAACCTTTTTCCATGCAATAACCTATTTATTCCATGTATTAACACTCCTCGTGTTATCTGAAGGTCAGACAAAAGCAGACATCACTTCATTTACAACACTTATTATAGAAAGTGACATAATTTGAACACACAGATCAGGTCTTTGTCAATGGGATCAAGTGGCAGTTCCAGGATGAACCAGGCATCATGGTCATTATAGTAGTGGCATATGAAGTGTTCTAATATGTCACAAAGTAGTATTCATTAATATCAGGGTCAATGGGGTGCATTCTGTCTCAATCAAGTGCTTTGTCAAAACCACAGTTACACTCTTCATTTCTCCCTTGCTATATGCGTGTGTATCTGTGGTATCAGTGAGGTTAGTTTTGCTCTGGATATATTGTATATAGTTATGTGCATATGGTTACTTGAATAGGTTTTCTGCAGTAGGGATTGGATCAGTTTGTTTCAGGATATTAAGACCTATGCTATTTACAGTAATTTAACACAGGTAGTGAGGGCCCTGGTAAAATAATTTTTTGGGGTCCCCCTTTCACAAGGATGGCCAAAAGGTTGTACAATGTCCACAATGCTTTGCCAGCTGGGGATCTGGTGGCAAGCTGTGGGATGGCGTCCTAATGCGAGGAGAAGCAGTAACGTTATGGAGCTATAATTGAGGGCAGCGCTTGTCCCCGTACAGTGCCCCTGGCTACAGTGATATGAAGCCAGCTGGTCCCTGGACAGCGCTCAAAGTGGAGGAGGAGTTTTACTGGAGGGTGCAGAACCTTTTGGATATACAGGATGGGCCGGTATCAGAGGCGGCCATGTTGGACTACAGAGCTGTTGAACGAAACCCTGGAGAGTGTACAGCGTTGGCGAGATGAACGTCTTCCCAGCAGGCAGCAGCGACTACAGCCCCGAGTGACAATGAGGATGCCTCTTCTTGGTGAGCAACCCCGGGGGGGAGTGGGTGAAGATACGTAAAGAATAGATAATATCGGAGCGCTACATGGGTAAATAAGAGCTCTATAGGGGCAAACAACTAGAGCTTATAATAAGTTCTGCAGAATTTGTAATATACTCTATTTAAGGAAAAGATTATATATTTCAGCTACAACACTCCGATGCGATCCCTTCACCACATTATGGAAACATCTGAAGTAAAACAATTCTCAAAAAGTGGAGCGATATTAAAGTGATAAGCCCCTTCCCACATGCATCCAGAAATAAAGAATGAGGAAAATGGTTATACGCATACTTCTCAGTGGATGGCAAACACATAATCAAAGTCATATGGTACATGTAAAAGAAGGAATTGAAAATAATGATCATAGTGATAATCATAATGATAATAGTCTAGCTCTGTATGGATAGTAATTATATTGCACCTATATAAATAGTGCTGATTATCACATACAATATGAATACTGATAGACTAAATGGTTAAATGACAATTTATTAGCAAGCAAAGTAATTAACAATAAAAAATATATATTTTAAAAACCAAGTGTAAAACACTCTAAAACAACAAAGAATATGTAAACAGGTTACTGCTTACTAGAGTTAGTGGTGAGTAGAACGGTATATTTGCCCGTTACTCACAAGCACGCTTTCCCACACTAGGAGATGTCTCCTACTGGTAGGTCAGACAAGGTTCCGATCAATGGAGTCCAAATGACGTCACGTCGTCTACGAGTTTCGCCGTTCCCAGACGGCTTCGTCAGGACGTATTGAGTTTTCATTTATATTTAAAAATGTATGCAGGCTAGAGTGCACTCTCGCGTTGTTTTGGATCAAATCAGGCGTTAGATTTTTTGTCTATCTACTCCTTTTTTATATTGATTAATTAATTGCGTGCACGCTTTTCCTAGAAGTAATTCACACCTGAGACAAAGTTTCTGATTAGTGAAAAACCTGAGGAATGCTTTATTCCACGGAGTGGGAGCCCCTTTTAAAGCAGAAATACGTCATGTACAGAGTCACAGTTAACATAAAGTATACATTCAACAATTGGTTAACAGTCTAAGGGGTCTTGTCTAAACCCACTCTACAGGATGTAATGTCATCATTACAGAGTTCTCCCACCCACATTCCAGCTCCATCTTGGTTACACGATGGGAGGGGGAGTGAGTAGTTACTGAACAGAGAAGGGCTGAAGGGGAAACCGTTACTTTAACAGCGATTCTCCATTTTGTTACACGTGGCACAGAGCTGTTAGTTGCACAAAGGAAGTGGGGGAGGAGCTGGTAAAGGAAGCTGTTCTTTTAAAACAGGAATTAGTTACACAAGGCTTGCTCGATGGGAAGGGGGGAGGGTAGCCGGATGGGAGGAATTTACAGAGGAAATAGTTACTGAGCACACATGTACAGAGTAAAAAAATAAATTTTATCCATTCAAGTATTTTGTCCATAACAGCGTGATCTGAGCATTGCAGTGGCTAGATGCTCCCCGGGTCCTCTCCTGCCTGTGGGCCGGGGTGGGAGATTCACTGGCTCATTGAGGCACACAGCCCGGGCTGCGGGGATTAGGGTGTGCCCAGGCATACCCCATGTGCACGCCTATGATACAAACACATCCCTGTATTAAAACGCTAAAATTATATACAAACACCAACTCCAAATACTACAATCTGTTTCCTATCTGTAGAAATTTGTGTGTGTGTGTATATATAGCAAAATAATCAAATTTTGCCAACACAGAAAACATTACGCTCTGCTAATTGAATTGGGGGGAAAGGGGTCCAAGATACACTATGTCAAATGGAATCACAGAAAAAATTGCTCTTTTTAGTTATTACACTATTTATTTGCATCTTCCTATGTGTCTTGTTTCTGAATAAATATTTGTTAAAGTACACAGACCTGTCACGTCACCTGGTGTCATCATGTGAAACTAGATTTTGACTCCATCCTCTCACTCAACCATCAGACTGTCTCTGTCTCTAGGAGCTTCCTATATCATTCCCATATATTAGAGATATGTTACTGTTATGGACATCAACTATGAGGAAAACTATTTTTGTAATGCTATTTGTGCTTTTGCACCCATAATTCAACAAGTTATAAGCTGAGTTTCACCATTTAGAAAATATTCCCTGGATAAACAAAGAATTGCTCTTACAGTCCTGGAAATTAGTAGTATCCAGTTCTATCTGTAAGAATGGCAAATCAATAAAAATCAGTTTAGCTAGTTTTGAGATGCATGATGGAGGCAGGGAATGGGTGGGGAATAGGAAGAGAATAAGCAAATTAGTGGGTGGTATAAGGGTTATTTAATCCCAGGATTTTGCCTGCAGAGTCATGTCTTCTTGGAGGAGAATAGAAAGAGACCTGCATAAAAGCTGCAGGAATGATGGACTGCTTTTCCCTCCTGTTCCTCACGTGTTATAGCATCATCAGTGTAAAATAGTCTGGGATTGTATTAAAACTATCATTTCTGATTTTTTTTTTATATTTTTAGTTATTCACTCTGTTAAATGTCTATTTGTTTAGCACTTGTACTCTTTTAGTATTTATGTTCTGTCTGTGTGTTTTTGTAATGTTTATTTGAATTAATTTTACCTTTTTAACATCTTTTTATTAAACATCATCTTTGCCAGTTAGTGAGCAATTGTAATAATTGGAGGTTAACTGCTAGGATATAGCTTATGCTAGTTAGTGTAATTAAAGTTTTGTAACACCATATTGTTGTGGGATTCATGTTAATACACCTAATTTATAAGTAGCACATGGTCTACGGCTATCTTGGTACTCCCAAAAACACATGGTCTGTGGCCATCTTAGAACTCCCAAAAAAAGCACGTGGCCTGTGGCCATTTTGGAAGACAACACATTCTTTGTTATAGTGAACCTAAACAGTTACTATTCCTTTCTTTTCAAGAAGGCAGTTTTAACAGTGTTTTGCAACATATGCGATCATGATGGCTAATATTTTAGTGGTGTTAAAGAATTGCTTTAGAAATAATTATTTATTTAAGGGGGGGGACTATGATAAAACTATAACTTCATGATATCACAGAGCATATGTTCAAATCTGCTAATGTGCAAAGCTGTAATTGCCAGATTGCCAGAGGGAGTTGAATTCTCTTTTCTTGCCTCTATATGACATCAATAAGGAATTTAACACAGACTGACTGCCCTGTAAGGAAACACTGCAATTCTCATAGTAGGCATGATAATTAACCAGCATTTTTGCCTGTACAACAATAAGGCTCTACCTGTTTCTAGTCGTTACGTTAAGAGCACAGAGCATAACAAAAAAAAAATTAAAAAATTGATGAAAAAGATGTGAAGAGGTGATTGTCATTCTAGATACTGGGTATGCTGCATATATAGGGTTGCCACCTTTCTTGGAAAAAAATACTGACCATCCTAATTTGCATAATTAATCATGTATGTGTGACATCACAGGATGTAAATCACAAGGAGTGACATAACAGAAAAATTCTTTAAAAATTCTTTAAAATCACCAAAACACTACTTACAGTTTGATTCTGCTGTATAGAGAGATTGCTCCCACTGTCTCACAGCGCAGTGTCTTCATGTCTCCCCGTCTCCTAGTGTCTGTGTCCTCATGTCTCCCAGTGTCCCCTAATATCTTTGTGTCCCTTTGTCTCCCAGTGTCCCCTTGTATCTCAGTGGTGTCCCAGTGTCTCCATGTCTCTTAGTATCCCCTAATGTCCCTATGTCTCCCAGTATCCCTGTGTCTCTCAGTATCCCCTCGCGTCTATGTCCCCTAGTTTCCCTATGTCTCCCAGTGTCCCCTAGTGCAGTGGCGTACTAGCGAGTTGGGGGGGCGGTCCACCACGGGTGCCACTCTAATGATCTCACCGGACCACCAGGGAGCCCACCGGACCACCAGGCAGCCCCCACTGGACCACCAGGGATTTAAGGTAATTGTTTAGCCCCCCTGCATCACCCCCTCTCCTCATCACATCACCCCCTCCTCTCCTCATCACCTCATCACATCACCTCCTCTCCTCATCATACTCATCACCCCCCCTCCTCATCACATCCCTCCTCCTCTACTCATCACCCCCCTCTCCTCATCTACTCATCATCCCCTCCTCATCACATCATCCCCCTCCTCATCACATCACCCCCTCTCCTCCCCCTCACCTCTTCACAATCACCCTCCCTCCATCTCCTCATCACCACCTCCCTATCACAATCACCCCCTCCCTCTCACAATCTCACATCCCCCCTCTCCAATCACCCTCCCTCTCACAATCACCCCCTCCTCTCACCCCACTCCTGACCTCCCTCTCACTTCACCCTACCCACACCATCACCCCCCTCCCTCATCACCCCCTCCCTCTCCCTCTCCACACCCCCTTCCTCTAACAATCACCCCCTCCCTCTAACATTCACCCACCCCCCTCTCACCATCACCCCTTCCCTCACACCATTATCCACTATACAAGCACACACACTGCATTCACTATACAAACACACACAGACACACACTTATACATGTGTGTCTGTGTATCTGTATGTGTGTTGGTATATGTGTATCTGTATGTGTCAGTGTGTGTCTGTGTATCTGTTTGTGTGTGTGTTTGTATCAATGTGTCTGTATGTGTGTGTCTCTATCTGTATGTGTGTCTGTGCCTGTGTGTCTCTCTCTGTGCCTGTATGTGTGTGTTTTTATCTATATGTGTGTTTGTATATGTGTGTCTATCTGTATGTGCCAGTGTTTGTCTGTGTATGACTGTTTCTATGTAACTGCATGTGTGTACCTATGTGTCTGTGTATGTGTGCCAATGTGTGTGTATATGTGTGTATGTATGTATATGTGCATACATCTCAGCATTTCACCTAAACTACCCACAAATACAACCCTGCATCCAAATGTCAACACTACAAAAAAATACACCACCATATTCAAAAAACAAACTACAGAAAAATGCACGCCTGCATTCAAATGCCACTACATGCAAACCCACCCGTACATTGACTCACACAAACTCCATACAAAAACATGCTTACATTCAAAGACACAAACAGTGCTTTGTCCTAAATACATAAAAATAAAAAATAAAAACACCGATCAGTGCTAAATACATTAAAAAAAATTGCGGGTGCTTTTTTTTAAACATTTTTTTATGGGGGTGCCAAATATAGGATCCGCCCCGGGTGCCAAATGCTCCAGGTACGACCCTGCCCTAGTGGTCTCAGTGTCCCCATGTCTTCCAGTGTCCATTAGTGTCCTCTAGTTTCCCCATATCTCACTCAATGTCCCCATGTCTTCCAGCATCCCCTAGTGTCTCAGTGTCCCCATGTCTCCCAGTGTCCCCATATCTCCCAGTTTCCACACGTCTCCCAGAGTCCCCATTACACTCAGGGTTCCCCCAGTGTCCCCATGCCTATGTGTCTATCAGGATCTCCCAGAGTCTCTGTGTCTCCCAGGAACCCCAGTGTCCTTATGCCTCTGTGTGCCCCAGTGTCCCCATGTCTGCATGGATCTCCATATATCTCATGTATCCACCAGTGTCCCCATGTCTTTCAGGGACCCCCCAGTGTCCCCATGTGTCTGTTTCTCTCAGGGACCCTCAGTGTCTCTGATTCCCCTGTGTCCCATTGTCTCTGTGTGCCCCCTGTGTTACCTGTTACAGACTGCCCTCCATTTGTCTCCCACCATCTCTCACTTACCTGAGCTGCTGGCTGGACTCTCTGGCAGAGCTGCTCCCTTGCGGATCTGTAAGTAGAGAGAGGCAGGGAGGGAGATGGTGTAACTTCATATGCCTGCCTCTGTCCACACTCACAGTACCTCACACCTACTGGCCGATGCCGGTATTGCAGCTAATCTCAGTTTATACTGAAAAATATACCAGCATTTGTATTGCCGATATTACTGTAATACTGACACCAGCCAGGCGGCCACCATATTATATATTGTTAAAAAACATAATTTTCCTTCAGAATCTATACCACTTTGTATGACTGATGCTTCATATAGGGAATGTGGCGTAACCGACCTCGCCACTGGGCATTGGAGAAGACTGATTGCCAGCCTCCTGCCATGTGACTATGGCCCCTGGGATGTATTGCCCTTTAAAGACATGATTTGGGCATAATGGATTTGTGTTATGCTGCTGCTGGCCCTTTAAGAAACATCTGGGGACATACTTTGGAGTTACTGGGTGGCCACCATTTCCTATATCAGAGGCACATGGTGAGAACAATGGATGAAGCACATGGTGAGAACAATGGATGGCGGCCATTTTAACTCACAGACACTGTTTGGACTTTTCAACACGGTGCCATCTCACCGGTATTTGGTGCCCAGAGACATTGTGCAGTGGTTTTGGACTATACAACAGGGGACACATTATACAGTAATTGTTTTTCATTTAGCCTGCATATGTTCTGTGGAATCTGCATTAAACTGTATCTTCCAAAGTACTGAACGGATCTGGGTGAATTTTGGATATGTGGTTCACCCAGATCCCCCGGTTCCAAGGATATACTTATGGGGTTATTGCATGTTTTGGGGTCCCTGTGATGTGTTTTATGATACTGTATTTCTCTGCCTGTGATAATTAGATTGTTCAGTAATCATATCACAGGCAGAGGGGAGGATTTTGTGTGGGAGTGTCTGTGTGTATTGTATGGATTAATTGGTTGTATTTCAAAACCCTGTGTGCAGTACTATGTTTGTTGATTGTGAATAAAAGAGGCTGTATGTGCCAGAACAGTCAGTTCTGCTTGACCTCAAAACGAAGTGTCATCTCGTTATTGGGGGAGTTGGATTGTATGCTGACTGCCAGGAGTGTAAGCTAATTGTATGCTTTTCCTGTTCAGCTGCTTACAGCATTCACATGCTTGAGAGCATTCGTATGCTTCTCCGGTTCGGTGGTTGTGGTGTCTGTTGCAGTGCTTGGAGTCCTCAGGAAGCGCTAGGAGCATCC
The DNA here is from genome assembly GCA_933207985.1 of Pelobates cultripes. Classification (NCBI taxonomy): domain Eukaryota; kingdom Metazoa; phylum Chordata; class Amphibia; order Anura; family Pelobatidae; genus Pelobates; species Pelobates cultripes. Next base: position 285,150,152 of record OW240912.1, read on the forward strand.
TTCAACGGAGGTACCCAGTCGGGGTGCCAGGTGATCTGTTACAGGGAATTTATTTCTTTGAAGCCACATATAGGTAGATTACCTTTCCAAGATGTCCACGCTCTGAATGTCTCTATTGTGTACCTTTCGGAAACTCACTCTAATACCTGCAAGCTACCAACAGTAAAATCTAAGAAATTCCTCAATGTTTGCAACTCATTAGCACACACATACACAGGGTTATTAACTAGAGTGACCTTTAATTTGAAATTTAATTCGAAATCCCTGCAATTCACACTTTAGTGTATAACCCTGTAAATACAAAAGGTCATAAATATTGGGCATTTGCAGGAAAACATAACATTTTGAAAGCTAAGCCATCATAACTGGATGGAATGTTATCCCTTTCATCCAACCAACTTCATTTACTGGGAGAATCAGATGGTATTTCGTCCCATAAGTGAACACGCCAGAGAATAAAATTTGGTATAGATGCAACAAATGATCCTGGCAGAGATCAGATAGCTTTGCCTGAGACTCATCAAAGCCATTAGGAAAATTTTTTTCCCCTTAATGCATTTCATGACTCTCTCCTCCTCTTAATTTTAGCTGTTCTATAATATGGATATATGTATGTAGGGCTATGATTGATCCATGGCGTTAATGTACTTGTAGAGAAAATGCACACTTTGTTACTACTTTGGATGCATACTAGACTACTTCAGATGCATGCGTAGGCTACTGATATTTGATGTTATCTTTATGAAATTCATAATTGGGGTGGGGGAGGGAATTATAAAACTTTTTTTTTTTTTACTTTTAAGAAGCTAAATAATGAGTACCCTCATTAAGCTACATAACATCTCAGCATTCATCCCATATTTTATATAAACATGTTAAATGTATGACAAATTACGAAATATCTTATCATTTTTGTTTTAAAAATACCATCCAAGGGTGTTTTTTGTAGTAGCCATCAAGCAATTTACTCTACAATGCTTTTGTTTGTTTTTACAGACGTGAGTTCATATTTTGAGTGGACAACTGCTGTGAGCGGGACATAACCCTGAAATTTCAAAGCAAGTCCTCATTCCTTTGGTGTCTTTGCTGCTAATGTAAGAAAGGTGGTCTGTCGAAAACTTTGGAGAGATCAAGTATGGTTTTAAAAGAGTCATGCAAAGCAGGAAACTCTTGCCTTTGTCATAAAGAAAATAATGCATTGCAAAATGAAAGCTTAAAAAGAAACCAAACAGGATGCAGTTTTAAGTGTTCTGTTTGGCACGTTGGCCTGTCTTAACCATTTCTCCTCGTGAATGCCTTTTTATGTACTGCTTTGCATTGTGCAGGAAGGTTCTTTAGGTCCTATGAGGGTTAAATGTCACGGCTGAATCAAGAGTGGACCTAGAAATAACTTCATTCAGTCAGGCAGAGCATGAGTTTAAAGTTCACTGTTTTTGTTTTTTCACCTGCTTCCTATAGTTCTAAGAAACTTCTAAAGAATGAATATATAACTAGAGAACATCTGGTCACACAGCCAAAACAGCAGATTTTCTCAAGAGAAAAATAAGACTGTACAAAGAAAAAGGAAGGAATGGACATTTTTTCCCTATATATTTAAACATTCCAGCATACATATTAGTATATTCAATATTAATCCATTTTCAGCAACTTTTCATTGACAGAGTACCCATGCATATCTTAGCATCTTTACTTCTACTTTCCAACCCCAAATATTTGGAGAAGAGGATAGCAGGTATCAGGGAAAGAAAGCAGATAGGATGGCAAGTGATTCCCTAGAACCCTAGATACAATAAGGCAGCATTTTAGACAAGACGCAGCAAAAATAATTCCTTCTTTTGTCTATCTTACTTATTTTTTAATCTTTCACGGTTATTCACTAAACATGCAATTTTCATGAATTGGCAAGGAAATTAAACTTTTAAAATTCTAGTTAACAGCTGATGTTTCACAGTTTAGTGAATAACACTAACTCGTTAATTTTGTAAATTATGGAGATTAAGAATTTACCTGGCGTTATATACAGTTATATTCTGTCTTTTCTAACACTCGACACCCATTCATCCGATCACTAAATAATGGCAACTTTACCTAATAACAATCCTGACACCAGATACAACCAAAATATCAGTCTTCTGGCTAGTTCTGTCAGTCTGGAATCTTATAGCGAGATTTTATTGGATTACAATGCTCCCACCTTTATCCTCTACAACGTTTCGGCCCACAACATGGCCTTTGTCAAGCTTAACATAGACCCTGTTGTGGGCTGAAATGTTGTTTTGATTCTGCTCCAATAAATCTGCCCACTGGATTGAACTGCCTGGGCCATATTTGCAGTAGGAAGGCATAAAGGGGAAATGACACTTCCTAGTTTTTTTTTATATTTATACTTATATCTGTATCTCATCTGTATCTGTGAGGTGTAAAAATTAAATGTAGAAATATGTACCTTTGCTCATGGTCAGTCATTTTAATCAGCTCTAGTAAAGAAAGAAACTGCATTTCTTAGCAGTTTCTGTTGCTGTAGAGACCGAAATGTATACATAATACAGAATAAGGAACAGCGCGCATATACAAATACAATTTAAAATGCTATAAGGCTACTTAAATTTGCCTATCTCGGCAAACAAATATGGAGATTCCACCATATGACCATAGTGTGTTAAGCCCACCACTACTTCACAGTACCCAAATATCGGTGGGTCCTATACTAATTCAAACGTTGGAGACAAATTAAATAGTGCTAGTGCTAAATGAACTAAAGTATATTCTAATAATCTGTTGTAAGAGCATTGTGAATATATAAAATGCAAAATTAATGTGATTAAAAAAATACACTGTCAAAACTAAACAATTAAAGTGATAGTGCTTTGATGTATATATTCACGATGCAGATCATATATCTGCTCTATAAAAAAAGAAAATTACAATTAAAGTCACATTGCTATCCAAAACCACCTCAAATTTATACTTTCCTGTGACTTCCTAAGGGATGTGAGTGTGAGTGGGAATTAGGTCAGTATTGGGGGCGTTTTTTTTAAGCCAATGTGGTACAATTTTTAATTTACTTAATGTAACAGAATCCCTGTTATTGCCTGGCCAACAGACTGAAACATTGCAAACCCCCTGGATTTGTTACTTTGTATTTTCTACCAGTGTTATATTTAAACATACGAATGGGAAAACAAATGACAATGCTAACCCATTCGAATTCACGAACAAACTGTCAAACGGGAGACCACCCAGCCCAGGCGTGTGCTGCCAATTACCCTTTTGATTCTGTGCCAGATCGCAAACCGCAAGCATTCTAAGTGTTTCCCTGGGTGGCCGTCCATTCGTATGTACGAACACGTATTGGCAGCCATCTTGTTTTGTCGAACGCGTTCAGCAGTGTTTGGTCGTCGAGTGTCTGGAACTATTTTTGGACATTCAAACTCCCGAACACTGCTGAGACTTCCAGGAGCACTTAGCTTCGCCCAGAATTACACGAACGTGGTGGTGTTCGGTAAACGTATTGCACAAACAGGGCGGCACACGACCAGCAAACTCACGAACAATAAAAAGAATAACTGTTCGGTATTTTTAACATATGAAAAGGGACCGGCCGCACCAGCTGAATGTATGGAACAATTTTGGACAGGAGCCTCGTGTGCGGCTAGGCAGGGATGGGACTTGCAGCTATCTCCCGAACCCCTTAACGGATTCATATGATTTTTGAGCATGTTTGTCCCCTAGTTATGCTTGTTTGGAAAATGTAACTTTGATTAAAATTGCATGTATTGTTTTGGTGTTATGAAAATTGGGTAAAAAGTATATTTTTCGCTTGGAGATAATTGAGTTGATACAGCAATTAACTCAATTATCTCCCAAGCAGAGGGGAGGAATGTACAGTAATGAATGGGAGTGTTTAGCTGTGTAACTGTAAATGATTGGTTGTTAAGTTTGTGTCTTCAGTGCCCAACAAGGTCCAGATGGGTGGTAACCTTGTGGGAAAATGTGTATAAAAGAAATGCTTGTGTGCCCATTAAAAGTACTGCTTAACCCTCAATACGTAGCCTCGTCTCCTTATTGAAGGGAACCTGCATCCAGCTAAATCACTAGCTCTTGTAAGAGCTCTGCCCCTCTCTCTCTCTACACTGATCTAGCTGATGGGATATCGGGAATACTCTGCAGCACAGCCTCTCGCCGGGAAAAGAACGTCTCCAACGGCATACACCCCTCCAACAACTTGGGTGGCCATTACACTTAATAATTAACCTGGCACCCCATAGGAGGTTCAAGTAGGAACAGATGCAGCAGGGCCTTCTAATTGGGGCACTATGGACGCATAGGCTTTGATAGCTGAGGTGGAATCAGTATATGACTTTAGAGCCATAGACACAGAAACTCTCCGATATGGTTGTGATTATGGTGGCACAGGCTATGTGTGCTGACGTAAATATTTTGGACACACACAGAGTTATTACGCTGCGTGGTGTATACATAGGCTCTATGTGAGCAGTGGTAATTTAGCTAATAAGCTTATTATACACACCCAGTTAGAGGTTTGATTAGAACTATTCTGGGCAGACAGTGGATTCTCTGATGTAGAACAATGAGGACGTCTGGTGAGTGGTGTAATTGAAGATTTTAGAAGATTATAAGAACCAAAGAAGGATACTGAGTAGCTGTTATTCTATGAACTTCAGGCTACAAATACAACTTTTCCCTGTGGTTGTTTTCAGTGTTACAATTGTGTTCTCATCGACTCACTCAGTTAACTATGTCTCCCTGTGTAGTTTTATTTATCCAGCTGGGGTTACATACACCACCTGCCAGCCTCTAGAATTATCCTACCAGCCTTTTTGAAAAAAAATTTTCTTGGGTCCAAAGTACATTCTTTTTTTCTTTTCTTTTTTTTAAATTCTTTATTTATTCCAGTACAAGACATCACAAGCAATTCACATACATCAACTCGTCGATCAGCATAAATAAGCACATACACCGAGATTATAGCACTTTACATCCGCAAAATGAATTAACAATCAAGGTCACCCAAATCCCGCCATTAGAGATCACTAAGTATCAGCATGTTTCCGATCTCCTTAGTAGACCGCAGTCCAAAGTAAGCTTGGATATCCCGCCTGGGTTTTTTGCAATATATAAAACAGAAAACTGATAACAGACATTACAGAAAGACCGCGTTAATAAAGCAAAGAGGATAATAGGGAGAAAACACCCATACACTGTGTAAGAAGTATAGCCTATCCCCCCACCTTTCCGGTATTCCCTATATATTGCCCACATGTGCGGTCGTGGCCAAAAAAAAATAAAAAATAAAAAATAAAATAAAGATTTAAAATTTTTAACAGTGAATAAGAAAGAAATAGTGTAAGGTGCCTCGAGAGTCCGAGGACTTAGAAAAAGAGAACAAAGGGATAGAAAAGGGGGGGAGATGGGGGGGGGGGGGGTCGGCCGAGAAATATTGCCCAATAAAAAGGTGATTAAGAAAGTTTTCGAATTTGCCTCCTCCGTCCCTCTCAGGAGGCAACGTTAGCTTTCCCTGTGACCAGCTCAAGGAACTATAACCCGCCGCCCTTCATATATTACCTTATAAACTCAAGTGGGGACCCTAAATCTCCCTTCCCAACTCAGGTGTTCGCAGTGCTATTAATCCAGGGGTCCCAGATTTTATCAAATTTCTTCTGGGTCCCTCTGACCTGAGCCGTTAGCTTATCCATCAGGAAAGTATCTTTGATTTTCTGTTTGATCGTCGCAATGGTAGGTGATCTACTCTGCAGCCATACCTGCGCCAGCGCTCTTCTGGCAGCCAGGTTTATTTTGTGAACGAGTGCTTGTTCCGTTTTTGTCCAGCCATCCATGGATCTAGATAATAAGTACACCCATGGATCTAATTTTACCTCTCTGCCAAAAACTTCTCGCTGCAAAGCCGCAATCCGTTTCCAATAGGTTTGTGCCTCTACGCAATCCCACCACATGTGCATATAAGTACCCCTTAGACCACAGCCCCTCCAGCATAGGTCTGATGGGCTTACACCCATTCGGCACAGTTTCACTGGGGTGGCATACCACCTAAACATTGTCTTGTAAGACTGTTCCTGCAAGGAAACGCACACCGAAGACTTTGCAGCCGCCTCCCAGATATCTTGCCATTCTATACCCTCCAATACCTCATTGAGATCAGCCTCCCACTGGTCCGTATACACGAGATCCCCCCATTCCAGAGTATGTGAGCTCAAATGAGAGTACAAACAAGAAATGAGGCCTGGCGGGAACTGTTCCTGCTTGCACATCTTTTCGAAGAAAGTCAATGGAGTCAGTGCTGCTGCTTTGATCCGGGGATCCCTGGCAAAATCCCTAAGCTGGAGATATCGAAAATAGTCACAGGGACGTAGCGGAGCTCTGCTACGTAACGCATCAAATGTGATAAAGGAGCCATTTTCAAACAATTCGCATAGTCTTTGCAAACCCACGTTCTCAATACCCTTGAAATCTCGGGGATACAAGCCCGGCAGAAATGCCTTGTTTCTTAAGAAAGGGGACATGGGCGATGGGGCAGAGGTCAGTCCATATTTGACGGCAGCAGCGTCCCAGATCCCAAGGGAACTGTGTATCGTTGGGCACATCACTTGATCAATAGGTCTTTGTTCTTTAGGGGTCCAGATAAGAAATTGGTGCATGTCCTGGCCCATCATAGAGGATTCCAAGTCTACCCACCTCCTTTCCCCCGGGGGAGAGTGCCACAAAGCTATTTGAGCCAACTGGGCCGCTGCGTAATAATAGTAAAGGTTCGGGAGGCCCAGGCCACCCCTATCCTTAGCTCTGTATAGGACGTTGCGAGATATTCTGTGTCGCCTGTTCTGCCAGACAAACCTGCCTATAGTCTGTTGAAGCGGCCCCAAGTTAGCTTTTGTCACGCGGACAGGAAGAGCCTGGAACAAGAAAAGTATCCTAGGCAACACATTCATTTTCACTGAATGTATCCTTCCGATCCACGAGATTGGCCTATCAATCCAATTTTCCATATCGTTGATTAACCGTCTAATCAGCGGGATATAGTTTTGCTGATATAGGTGGGAGGGATCTGCCGTCAACCAGACGCCTAAGTATTTGATCTGTTTTCTCTCCATTCGAATTTGGTAAGACTCCTCTATAAACGAAGCCTCGGCTTCCGACATACCTAAAGGAATCGCGCTCGATTTGCCTAAGTTAACTTTATAGCCAGCAACTTCGCCATATACCGTTAGAATCTCAGTTAGAGCCGCCATGGAGGCCCTTGGGTCAGTGAGCGTCAGCAATACATCGTCCGCGAAACCTGAGACCACATACTGCGTGCCTCCCACTGTAACACCTTTGATACCCGGGGCCTCTCGTATAGCGTGCAAGAGGGGTTCCAGCGAGAGGACAAACAGCAGTGGCGAAAGAGGGCAACCCTGTCTCGTGCCATTGCTCAAGGTAAACGGTGCAATTCGCGCTCCCGAGATCTGTACCTGCGCCCTAACATTGGAATACATAGCCTGAACAGCAGTTACAAATCTATCCGGCATACCGAAGTGGTGTAGTACTTCGAATAAATAATCCCACTTGACCCTATCGAATGCCTTTTTGGCATCCAGTGACAACAGCAATGTCGGCGTGCCCCTCGCAGCCTGTCTCCCTATAATATCAATATTACGTCTCGTGTTTTCAAAAAGCTGTCTGCCTGGAACAAAGCCCACCTGGTCCGGATGTATCAGACCTGGAAGGATCGGGTTCAATCTGCCTGCCAAAACTTTAGCTAGAATTTTAGAATCGTGGTTAATTAGAGATATTGGGCGAAAATTTTCCGGGACCGAGTCATCTTTCCCTGGTTTAGGCAACAGAACAATATTTGCTAAAGACATCTCCCTGTCAGGCGTCCCTCCATCCATCAAGTCATTGAGCCAGGGTTCTAAGTGGGGCAGAAGTTCCTCTCGAAAGGTTTTATAGCAGCTACCATCAAAGCCATCCGGTCCCGGCGCTTTATTGCTTTTCAAGTCGGAAATTGCAGCACCTATTTCGTCAGCTGTAATAGGATTCCCCAAGGCCACTGAGGCGTCCACATCCAATTTATGAAGATGCGATCGAGAGAGGAAAGCCCGTATCCTATCCAATGCCCGACCTGTGCCTGCGGTGTCCTCTGCAGTGTGATTATAGAGCTTAGCGAAAAATTCCGTAAACACTTTGGCTATCTCTGTGGGGTTCTTCTGATACTCTCCAGCTGCATTTTTGATCCTCGTGATGTGAGTGCCCCGTTGCCGCGGCCGAAGGGATCTCGCCAACAAAGTGTCCATCTTGTTCGTCTTTTCATAATAGTTGCGTTTGGACCAGACGATGGCCCTCGCGGTATCTTCTAAAAGCGTTTCCCTAATCGAGTGCCGTACTTCCTGCACCGCCGTTAGGTTAGTAGGTGTAAGATCTGATTTATGCCGTTGTTCTGCCGTTCTTAAAGCTTCCAACAATGACGTTAACAGTTGAGACTTCCGTCTTTTCTTCAGTGTCGCTTCCCTAATCAGAATACCCCTAATAACGGTCTTATGAGCAGCCCACACCGTGGCTTTCGAGACCCCTGACTCCGCTTCTCTGGTGAAATAATCCTTAAGTTCTTTACGAACGATGTCAACGATTCCTGGGTCTTGAAGTAAGGATCTGTTCAGCTTCCAGGACCAAGGGGACGCCACGTTCAGTTTATCCAATGTAAGTGAAATATCAGCGTGATCCGTCCACGTTATGGAACCCACTGTAGAGTCCGAGACCTTGGGAATAGCTAGTGAGTTTACCAGAAAGAGGTCTATTCTAGAATATGTATCGTGAGGCGACGAATAAAACGTAAAATCGATATCATCTGTATGCTGCGCCCTCCAAATGTCTACCAGACCCGTTTGTTGCATGAACGTGTGTAGTAGTTTGTCCTGTCCCCCCCACCTGTGTGACCGTGGAACTCCCCTACACGGCCCCCTATCCATTGCCGGGGTCGGAGCAGCATTAAAGTCGCCCCCTACCACAGCGATGCCGTGTGGCAGCGTGAGCACTATTCGCGTCAGTTCCGCCCAGAATTCACTGGATGGTTCATTAGGGGCGTAGACATTGAGAAAATGCATAACCTGAGAATGCAATGTCCCCGACACCAGAACGTAGCGCCCACCCGGGTCTGTACAAACCTTGCTAACTCTGAACAGGCATCTATGATGTACGAGAATGGCGACGTCATTCCTCTTATTGAGGGCCCTGGCTTCGTACGTATTCCTGAATAAATGATCCTTAAGAGCAAACTTTGCCGATTTCGGCAAGTGTGTCTCCTGCAGGAAGGCGATGTCTGGGTTCATGCGTCTGAGCTCCCGAAACATAAGCCTTCTCTTATTCGGGGCGTTTAGGCCTTTAACATTAAGGGATATTAGTTTCACAGGCATGATCTATCTTGTAGGATATCTCTGAATGTAAGCTTTGCAATACGTCCACTCGCATTAAAACAAGTCTGGGCCGCCATCAACTCCCCCCCCCCGAGAAAATGTAGAAGAAAAAAGAGTAGTAGGGAATAAAGACAGAAAAAAAGTAAAAGCAAAGAAAAGAAAAATAACAAAAACTTTGTACATGTATCGCCTGGTCTTACCTATCGCCAGGCGTAGTTGGGGTAGATGTCCCGACATCCCCAGAATGACAAAAGACCCCTGGGGTGTTAGGGACATGGACCAGCCAATAAAGGCACTACCAGAGTGCCGTTTTCATCGCAATTATAACAAAACATACTCTAACCTGAGTCTCAGTGCTAAGTGGAAAAGGTTGCTGTGAGGGATATAGCGAAGGGCGCAATTGTGGATGCTGGGGCGGAGTATCAAATACAGTGCGCTACATTTCTCTAACTCTTTCCCTCCTCCACCCCCCTTCAGATTAATTCCTCCCCCCCCCCCCGCACCCCACCAGAAACCCGGGGGGGGGAGGGGTCACAATGCAACAACACGAGGGACACGGAAGAGACACAATTCTACAACCCCCCCTAATACAATACATTTAAACACACAAAAGAGCCCGCTTACTTAGAAAGCATAAAGAACTTTAAAAAGTGGGGGATGACGTCTCCCGGCATGAAGGAACACTCCCTAGGGGCCACAGTCAGACAGGGAGCCGGTCATATGAAAGCCAACGGGTAGGAGGAAACGGGAGTGCATGACGCCATCTAATAAAGGAGTGCCCAACTCATTATCACATATATTGATCTAAACCCCCCCGATGCCCCCCCCCCCACCAACGGGGAGACAAAAAAGAGGGAAGCCCCAATCGCAAGGCCCTTCTCCGCTACCACGCCCCCCATCCCCCCGTCATGGCACCGACTACCGGGGGTCTATCCGGGTGTCCCACGACCCACCCCACCGGCCCAGAGGAAGAGTCCACGCCGGGCCTAGCAGGGCAGTCGATACCAGCTTCCCAACGCATACCACCACCCCCCGACCCCGACGGTATCCCAAACATACCCTAAAAGTAGCGCTCTCTCAGGGCCCCCATATAAGTACACAATAAAGCAAGGATGAATAACCAGGCATCCGCCCCCCCCCCCACTCCCCGCTCAAACACAATTAACGAGTACAAGTTTTCAGGAGGAGTCAATGCCGCAGTACGCGGAAGATCCGTGTCCCACTCCGAGGCGGCATGAGGGAGAAGCAACGGGAAAGAAAAACACAAAAAACAAAGCAGAAACCCCCATCCTCCCGTCTCCCAAACGCCCCGCCACCCACACAAAGAAGCAGCGACCCCACCCATCTCTGCCTCCCCCCAAAAAAATAAAAAATAAAAGGGGAAGCAAAACAAAGCAAAACATCCCTAGCCCACCCAATAAGGGGCATGAACCTTCCCCAAGCACACCAAGACCCGGGAATAACCCCTGCAGCTTTAACTGCCGCTCCCAAAACTGAGCCCCCATGAGGGCACCTCCTAGCAGGTCAGGCCCCAAAACCCGCCATCCCATACGCAGCCTACATACCCACCCCTAGACTCCCAGCTGGCGTGTTTCCCTTCCATCCGACTCCCCGTGTAGCCGGACCATCCGGAGTCCGCGAGCCTCAGTCGCCCACCTCGTACCACTCGCGAGGGAGGGGGCACAGCATCTCCTCGGCCTGGGGGAGCTCCATCAACGGTAAAGGGTCCTGTATACCTAGGCCCTTCAGGAAGTCCACCGGGTCTCCATCCGCATTAAGGATTTTAGTGCGTCCATCCTTAAAGGCCAGCAGCCTGAACGGGAAGCCCCAGGCATATTTCACCCCATGTTTCTGCAGAAGCCCCGTCACCGGGCGCCACAGCCTCCGCTTTTGGAGGGTAGTCGGAGTTAAATCATGGAACAGGTTAAGTTCAGCCCCGCCGTATCGAATAGGGCCTTCCCTGCCGCGCAGCATCAGGGCTTCCTTCGTCCTGTAAAACAGGAATTTAACAATCACATCCCTCGGGCGGGAATCATTCGCCCGTTTCGCCCTGAGGGCCCTGTGCGCTCTCTATATGTGCCATTGGTGTTCCGGCACATCGGGCAACAAGGGCCTGAGGATCTTGGACACCGCTTCTATCAGCGGACCTTCCCCCTCTTGTTCAGGGAGGCCCCGGATCCTGATGTTGTTCCTCCGGGACCTATTTCCCAGATCGTCCAGAGCAGATTCCACAGTATTTAACCTGGTGGAGAGCCGATTAATCTGGGCTGTGGCAGCGTTGTGGGCCACTGCTGTGGACTCCACTCGCTGCTCAAGCGTCGCCGTCCTCGCCCCCAGAGCCTGAATCTCGGCTTTAACTTCGTGAGTGTTCCTGGTAATCTCGGCTGCCAGGTAACTTCGGACCTCCGCCAACTTAGCCAGGATCTGAGCAGTGTTGGCCTCAGAAACATCCGGGGCCGTCACCGCGCCTGGGCTGGGAGGCGAGCGAGGCGCCATCGGGCTCTCCCGTCCGCCATCTTGGGTGCCTGATCTCATGGCGCGGGAGGCAGCGAACAAGTCAGACACCGTCGCTCCCTGTTCCGCCGGCCTCTTGGGCTGTTTCTTCGGGGCACGTTTTTCCATACCGCCTCGCTAACAAGGTACCTGAGTCGGGTAAGCGTTTCTAGGCTTTAGTTAGCAATTGGCCTCGTGGTCCTAGCGGAGCTTCACTTGGACACGTCCATCTTGCTCCGGCTGCAGGCCACGCCCCTCCCAAAGTACATTCTGTGTATTAATTCCAGGCTATTAGGTCCTTTTTTTTTTTTGAGATTTTTGGGTGATATACTTAGCAGGACCTGATGACATACTTTGTTCTTTTGTAATTCATATTTGAGTGCACTACATGCAGTCATTATATAGTGTGAAGATGAACTGGTGCCGTACTATTTCTGTAACCAGTGTAAGATGAGACAGCACTGTGACATTGCAAGGGTTGGTCAACACACTCCTTTGTTTCATATCTCACTGCAAGCTTAAGCTGGCAGCCAGGATTAGTGAGGTCACGTGACAGCTGAGGCTTATTATGAAAGGGGAAGAGATGTTCCTAAAAAGCGGAAATAGCTTACATGTAATGCAGAACAAACCTCGTAAGCAGTGATTGTGGTGAGTTAACTGTGTAGTGAATTACTCAAAAGATGTATAAAGTCAAATGCCAAATGGCAAATGATTTAGGAAAACTAGAAAAATGGTCAGAATTGTGGCAACTGACATTTAATGTGGATAAGTGCAAGATAATGCACCTTGGACGTAAAAACCCAAGGGCAGAGTACAGAATATTTGATAGAGTTCTAACCTCAACATATGAGGAAAGGGATTTAGGGGTGATTATTTCTGATGACTTAAAGGTAGGCAGACAATGTAATAGAGCAGCAGGAAATGCTAGCAGAATGCTTGGTTGTATAGGGAGAGGTATTAGCAGTAGAAAGAGGGAAGTGCTCATGCCATTGTACAGAACACTGGTGAGACCTCACTTGGAGTATTGTACACAGTACTGGAGACCGTATCTTTAGAAGGATATTGATACTTTACAGAGGGTTCAGAGAAGGGCTACTAAACTGGTTCATGGATTGCGAGATAAAACTTACCAGGAAAGGTTAAAGGATCTTAGCATGTATAGCTTGGAGGAAAGACGAGACAGGGGGGATATGATAGAAACATTTAAATATATAAAGGGAATCAACACAGTAAAGGAGGAGACTATATTTAAAAGAAGAAAAACTACCACAACAAGAGGACATAGTCTTAAATTAGAGGGACAAAGGTTTAAAAATAATATCAGGAAGTATTACTTTACTGAGAGGGTAGTGGATGCATGGAATAGCCTTCCAGCTGAAGTGGTAGAGGTTAACACAGTAAAGGAGTTTAAGCATGCGTGGGATAGGCATAAGGCTATCCTAACTATAAGACAAGGCCAGGGACTAATGAAAGTATTTAGAAAATTGGGCAGACTAGATGGGCCGAATGGTTCATATCTGCCGTCACATTCTATGTTTCTAAGTGATGTCTAATTAAATCTGAACTACAAAAAAATATCAAATACAGACAAGCTTATTTACTAAAGTGTAAATTATTTGAAAATGTTACCGTTCTGTCACTTTGAATAACCCCATCAGCTCTTAGATCACAAATAAGGGAGTAATGGCAATGTTGTACCCTTGCTAAATTTCATATTATATTTGCCATTCCCTTTGCAGATCATTTTAGTTGATAAACGTGATAATATAAAATAACTTCTGTACTACTACTCTATGCATCACTTATTTCGTAGTTCTTATGTTGCGCTGTTCTTCAGCAGACTTAGTAAAATTGTAACGATTAACAATTGGTATTCTTACGGACAGAAGAGTATAACATACAGAACTCTGCCTGTGATTTCTAGTTTAACATTTGCAGCGCTTTTATACAGAGTGCTATGTACGACTCGCTTGTGAGCTTACACTATAAAGGGGGGGCGGGTGGAATCAATACATTTGTTGGTAATGACTTTATTCAGATTAAGAATGGTCTCTTAAATACGGTCTATAAATGTAAACTGAGGCCAGGGTTGGTGGACAGGAGAATTTGTGCAGATGTGGCTTTCTGTTTGGAAAGAGTCTATGTAGTGGAGATGATTCTTGCAACTTTCAGGATTTTAACTATGATGTCAAGACTTTGAGAGTTAATGTGTGTTACTCTCTCTTTTTACGGTTGCATGTTGACGCTGGTACCACTGTCTAGTATACAAGGTAAGCACAAATAGAGGTCCTGTATGCCACAATCTGTGAGAAAACACACTCCAAATGTATTAAGAGAAAGGGGAGAAAAGCAATGTGAGGTCTTTCTCATGAACATATCAATTAGGTGGTCATGCTTATGTATATCTAGAACTTCTAGAACTCTAGAAGTTCCGGGAACCAAGGCTGGCCCTGCCATAGGGGCGTTAGAACCGTCACTGTCACCCTCTGCAGGTGGATTTGGTGGAGGACTCTTGCAATCATTGCGAAGGGTGGAAAGGCGTAGGCCCTGTGCCTTGGCCATGTCTGTAAGAAGGCATCCACCACAGTGCTATTCTGGTCTGGTAGCCAACTGAAGAAGTCCTGAGTCTGTCGGTTGTTGCAAGAAACGAGCAGGTTGAGGTAAAACGAGCCCCTCCGGTTGTCCAGTGCAGCAAATATCCTCGTGTCTAGTTGCCATCCAGTGGCACATGAACCAATCCACTGTGAGACTCGAGTTCCCAGGTAGGTGCTCCGCCATGAGAATGATCTTCCGGGGCAGGCAATAGTCAAATGTCTCCTTCATTAGTTCCACCAGCGCACGAGAAGTGATTAATATATTAAGAACTGCCGAAACGTTGTCCATCCAAAGCTGGATGCAGCAGTTGGATTTCCCTTTTGTCAGACTGCGGAGTGCGAATGATCCTGCAAGAAGCTCTAGGCAATTGATGTGAATAAAAAGTTCTTTGGCGGTCCAGACAACCCCCATGGCAAATTCGTCATTCGTCATGACCCCCCCAGCCTATCCGGCTAGCGTCCGATTCCAAAATAAAGTCTGGCTGATTCCCAAATATGGCTTGACCGTTACAGGCCTACATGCTGTTCAGCCACCACTGTAGTTCCGTCCGGACCTCGTCCGACATAGGGACAGGTTGGATGTATGTCTGGCTTCGGCAGATGAATCGTGTCTTGAGACGTTGTATAGTGCGGTAGTGAAGGGGACCCAGAAATATTGCCTGGATGGAGGAGGATAGAAGGCCTACTATCCTTGTGAGCAGACGGAGAGGTAAGACTGGCGTGCAGAGTACCTTGCGAATCTCCTTGCGGATGGATGCTACTTTTGCAGCTGGGAGACGTAGCGTACAAGATGTTGAGTCTATCTCGAATCCCAGGAATTGGTCTGTCTGTGAGGGGTCCAGTGCCAATTTGACGTGGTTAACCATGCATCCCAACAATTCCAGTAGCTGGATCGTGTAGGTGGTGTGCAGCGCTTTATCTAGCGCAAGGCTGACCAGTCATTTGCCTTGGGTGGCACTTTCAGGGGGCAGCAAAAAAGCCTGGTCAGCCTCTTGTCCTGGGGGGCCTCAAGACCACGAGGCTCTCATCTGTTCTGTTTATGCGTGGTCAGTGAGGGAGCTCTCTCCCCTGAGCTCTATCCGGCTCAGCTCCCTTGCGCACACTGCAGTGTAGCCGGAGCCGGAAAATGATGTCACTCTGGCCCCGGCATCACTGAGAGCTGAGCAGGAGGATCAGAGCTCCCACGCCGCCCTCCTCCACCGTTAGAATGCCTGTGCCTGCCTGTCAGCCCCACTGGACCCCAGGGAATAATCAACTCCAGCTCCCAAAGGTAGGGATGCTGGATTGATTTGACATTAAAAAAAAAAATTGTGAGTGTGTGTTAGTGTGAGTCAGTGAGAGTGTTAGTTTGTTTCTCTTAGTGAGTGTTTTAGTGTGTGTGTGTGTGTGTGTGTGTGTTAGTGAGAGTGCACTTACCCTGTGTCAGCTGATTTTGTGAGCATACTATGAGACCTTAGTTGTCCAGGCACATTGTTTTCTTAATGCTTATCTCTAGAAACTATACATTGATACCAACAGCATTAAAACAAAAATCATGTACATACTGTATATGTTACAGTATAGTTGGGACTATAACATTTTATTTATTTATATCTGACATCAAGTTCACTCGCACAGTAAGAGTGTTAGTGTGTGTCTAGTAGTAAATGTGTATGTCTGTCAGCTAGTGTATGTAAATGTGTGTGCCTGGCACTGAGTGTACATATGTCAGTGAGTGTGTATGTGTGTTTGCCAGTGTGTATCTGTCAGTAAGTATACATGTGTCTCAGTGTGTGTGTGTGGGTCTGACACTGAGTGAGTGTGCATCTGTCAGTGAGTGTGCATGCGTGTCTTGTCGGTGAGTGTGTTTCTGTCAGTTAGTGTCTGTCTGTCAGTGAATGTGAGTGTGTGTAACTGTGAATGTGCATGTTTAAGTGAAAGTGTGTTGGTTAAACAATGTGTGAGACAATGACTGTGTATCTCTCAGTGAGTGTATGTCGGTGCCTGCATCGGGGGGGTCGGGGAGAAGGAATTTGCAGGGGGGGGGAGGGAGAAGAGTTTTGTCATGCCTAGGACAGCACAAAACCAGTAGTGTCTCTGTAGTGTCCCTCTGTCTCCGTCGAAGAGAAGGATATATGAGACAGCGTATGCCACGGGTTCTAAGTCTTTCAGGTTCAGATGGATAAACCAGTCGTCGTCCCGAAGCAAATCTTGAAGGAGGTGAATGCCTTCTATCTTGAAATATCTGTATATGACGTGGTTGTTCAACTGTCGTAGATTGAGGACCGGGCGGAAAGCCCCGTTCTTCTTCATAACCAGGCAAATGTTGCTGAAGAATCCGCCGGAGTCTGGGGCCAGTTATATGGCACCTTTGGACCATATATCACACAATTCTGAGTTGATCAGGCGCGCGTCCTCGTCCGCCACCTGTAGTCAGGGAGGTCATTGTAGTTCAACCAGCATGTCTTACCTGGGTTGGGAGTCTGTAGCGCAGATATGTTGCTCACCCTTGCAGATAGCCAGAGGCCAAGGTGAGGACCGGGCGGAAAGCCCCGTTCTTCTTCATAACCAGGCAAATGTTGCTGAAGAATCCGCCGGAGTCTGGGGCCAGTTATATGGCACCTTTGGACCATATATCACACAATTCTGAGTTGATCAGGCGCGCGTCCTCGTCCGCCACCTGTAGTCAGGGAGGTCATTGTAGTTCAACCAGCATGTCTTACCTGGGTTGGGAGTCTGTAGCGCAGATATGTTGCTCACCCTTGCAGATAGCCAGAGGCCAAGGTGGTCAGGTAAGAATTCACCTGGCCTGTGAGTCTGTGTACGGGGGCTGTGCAGGATGAAGTTCCAAGTCGCAGTACAGGCAAGGACTCAAACAACAGGATTGTCAAGGGATAGCCGAGGTCAAAGGATGCCAGAGGACAGGAACAACGAGGAGTAGCCGAACTCAAGGCATGGCAGAGGTCAGAGTAAACGTAGTCAGAAGCCGGGGTCAATAATAAGTAGCAGATCAAACGACAGGAACATTGGTACGGAACACACAACAGGATCAAAGACTTGATGCTGATCACAGGGCGAGGCTGAGTTTGATTACCCTGCTGATGTCTGATCAGGGTCAGGTGTAGCACAGCCATAGTCAAGGTACAGCCCCCAATGTAGTAGATATGCCAGGATGAACAGGACTGAGAAGTTCCCCGGTTCAAATCCCCTGTTAGGAACTCCTTGGGCGACCATGTCTGGCCGTCTGTCTGCTGCGGTGAGAACCGTGACACCAGGTGTCCGTGGAACGATCTGCCCAGCTGTGGAAAAAATAAGAAATACGGCCTGCGATTTTAAACAGGATAGAACGAGGTAGTAAAATGGGAACTTACCAAAGGTGAATCTCGCCCTGGACTGTCACCTGCCTCCGGGGCTGTAGTCTGATCATCGAGAGTACTGGAACCGTTGGCGGTGTCCCATCTCTGGGTAGAAAGGTTGTAAGGAGGCTTGATGGCCAAAACCGGCTGATGGCACAAGCCCTGCCCTGCCAAAAAACACCTCTGCTGTGGGCTTCTTGGAGAACTTTCCGCATGGACGATTGTGCCTTATTTAGTGATGTAAAGATATTCACCCTTTTATTAAGCTCCTTTTAAAAGGCCTCACCAAACAATTTACCCTGTGCAAGTGGTCAGAGCTCATAATCCCCCAGTTTCACAGGTTTTCGTCAATACGAAATAGTGCTGCACGGCGTCTCTCAGAAGAGACGGCCACATTGGTATTACCAAGGAAGCAGAGGCACCGTTGTGCCCACTCCCTAAAATCACATGTAACGCACCATACCAGAGTCAAAGGGTGCACTGAGTGTGCACTTCCTTTCAGTCCCGCTGGAAACCGGAACCTGAAATAGAAGTTCCTGGACCGCGCCCACGCTCCAAGACAGGTAAGTAAATCTTCACATTCGCTCCATAAGATGCACAGACATTTCCCCTTACTTTTGAGGGGGAAAAAAGTGCGTCTTATGGAGCGAAAAATACGGTATATATATATATATATATATATATATATATCCCATAATAAGTGTATTTTCATAGTTATATATACATATCAATATCAAAATAAACTTATTATGGAGTTACATATATATTTATTATACATACAGTAATTGTATATATTATATATGTATAATAAAATTAAAATAATAAATACATTAAATAAATTAAATAATAATAAACACATTTTTTTAAAAATTACATATATATATATATATGCAATTTCATCCTAAAAGTATTTCTATATTAATATATATATATATATATAGTTATCCAAATACACTTAGAATTATATATATATATATATATATATATATATATACACACACACATAAATAGATATAAGTACATACATACACATACATACACATAGGATTTAAATATATATATATATATATATATAAATAAATTCTACATGTATATTTATGTAATCTTTTAACATAATTAAGTCATTTTATGGATTATAATTTGAGGGACCGGCCGGACAACCCAGGCAGCAAGTCCAGAGAATTTAATTGGCAAGTCCTATGTTTATCCCTGTAACTTTCCAAAACAACACAAAACTAGGACATGGGGGGGGGGGTATTATTGTACTTGGGAGACTTCGCTGAACCCAAATATGCGTGTTATAAAACAGTAAAACTTATCACGGCGATAATATCACCAGTAAAAGTGCAGTTTTTGTGTAAAACCCCCCAAATATGAATGCTAACTTTGGCTAGTGTTTGTGACTAAGTAGCTACTAAAAACACTGGGCATACCCCATTTTGAATACCCTGGATTGTCTACTTTTTCAAATGTTATGCCATGGTGGGGTTAATTTTCATTCGTGGGCTGCCATACTGTCTCAAAGGCAACGTAACCAATCTGGCGAATTTCAATTTCCCAGTCCGGCCCTGATTACCCCCATCATGGCATACCATTTGCAAAAAAAGAAAACCCAAGGTATTCAAAATGGGATATGTCCAGTCTTTTTTAGTGTCCACTTAATCACAAACCCTGGCCAAAATTAGTGTTCTTATTTTTTTTTTTTGCATTTTACACATAAAACTGCATCTTCACTGATGATATAATTATCATATGTTTTACAGTTTTACAAACACTCATGTCTGTGTTAAATCTCTTGAGTACAAAAGTACCCTTCATGTACAGGTTTTATAGTGTTTTGGAAAGTTGCAGGGTCATATACAGGGCATGCAAAATTAATTCCCTGGATTTTCTGCACTTTGTGTAGGGTGGCATGGTACGGCCAAACGGTGTTAAGGGGTTAATAAATATGCTAATCGCTTGTTTACACTAGGTGGGAATGTCTGACGCAATTGTTGCTTAGGGATTATTAGGCCTAGGATAAAACCAAGACAGTTCTCTGCAATAATAATTGGGAAACAAAATAAAAACTTAGTACAAAAACAAGAGCACATAGAACATTAAAACAATAAATTCATAGAATTGTTCTCTTGAAAGAACAAATAATATCATTTATAATAGGTTAATATATGTATATTAATATACAGTATTGTAGAGTATAGTATATCTGTAATAAATAAGCAATGATTATTAGTTAAATATGTTGTATGCTTCTCATTCTCTCCCATTATTGTATGAGGGATCAGCACCCTTGTAGTCACCTGGGTAAGAGTTAGAAGATATAGTAGTTGCAGGTTAAAGTTAATATGAATATAAGAGTCACTGAAAAGATATTCACAATTCTATTGAATAATTCAAATGTGATATTTTCAATCAATACTGTCTCCGATGTTTTTATCGTACTCAATGACCGGTCTTTTCTCTCTGTACTCTCTTTATACATTATTAGTTTTGACAGCTAAACTTTTAAATTTGGCCGATTTTATTCACTATTCCGTTTTCTGATTCATAATGAACACAAGTGACTTAATCCTTTTCTGAGAATTAATTGCATGTTTTTAGTGATCACCTCTGACCCCTTCCAATTCTCAGTCGGAGAGAACTCTCCTTCTGTGAGCAGTGCTGCTTATTGAAACCAGAGCTGTATGTGTAATAAGTGTCCAAGTCCAAGCACAATGCTATGTGCCCTAAAAATACATTGCACTCTCATTTTTACAAATCGCATGGCAATAGATCAATATATGTGATTTGAAAATATTCTTGTTTTGTTTTTTTATATTTCATTTTATATTATGATTTTGAATGTATGGACTTCATTCAATGTTCATTATTTATAGATTTTTTTAAATCAGCCTATAGACATACAGGCAATTTTATTATTCTATCCCTTAACATATGCAATAAAAAACAATTGACCCCATACAAAAGCATACAATAACCAGGTTAATGCTGTAATACCCCTCCCACAACTAGAGGCCACAGCCATATGCCTCTGCCGATCGCTTGGACCACCCTCCGCTCCCTTCATCCCATCATTAACCTGATGGGCCCTCTTTTTTTTCATGCCTACCCGCCCGTCGTCTTTGGCACACCACAACCGACTTACTCATCATGTGTATGTATATAAATATATGTGCAATATGTGCAATATCTGGAGATATGATAAAACTATAACCTCAGCCCTGTAGATTCATAGCAGGTGTAGAAGTGTAATGAAGTGGTTGGGCTGCCATAACACCCTCCCCCACCCCATTTCAACCCTGCAGCTGTACAGAAATGTTTTCATTGCTGGGTTAGGGGATACTGAAGGAACAGCTGAGCAACCCTCTACTATTTCTATCAGATGATCTCAGAGAGACCATCTGACTGATGCAGCATGCGTTTTGCCATTCATCCGTACTTACCTTTCAATGTTTTCCTATGGATTGGATTGGCTGCAATCATTGATCTCAATGATCTCAGCCAAAGAGGTGGAGCAGCATGCTGGAGACCAGTGCTGCAGTGCAGTAAAGGTAAGTAATAACTCACGTTTATTTTTTTTTGCTTTTCATGGTAGTAGTGTGATGGAATTTCAGTGAAATGTAAATTTAGTAGGCCGAGATTTCCACGTGGCATATGTGTATGTTGTATCAGTTAGTTAGTTACACGTAGCTAAGATACTGTCATCAATGTACTGAGCATGTGCAGGAATTTTGGAACTGAAATTACACTCCTTTCTCCTTTGTTTCGGATGAGCCATGTGGTCTGCCCATATGAGGAAATCCAAATCCTGTCCACTGATTGGTTAAGGTTATGTGTGGGTGGAGCTATTAATGGGAGGAGTTATAGTTCTATAAAAAGCATGTACTCCATGTGTTCGGCCCTCAGACCTGTTTTGGAACGTTCGTTCATCTGAGACCCGATCGGTATGTTAATAAAGACCTCTTACTTCCTGAAAACCTGCATCCATCTCTCTGTGTCTGGCTTCTGCAAGTTTACTTGGTTACAGTAGGAGACTGCAGAAATTGCAGATCTGAAACCTGTACAGAAATGAGAGAATCCTATACTAAAATGAATAACAATAGGGAGTTAGAAAATGCTGCTAACTAATATTTCCTTATCTACATATGAGTGGGTTTAAAAAACAAAACAAAACAAAAAAAAAGTTGAGTTCCCAATTAAAACTATGAAAACTAACACAGGCTTCATCCACCCAGACGGGAAGTAAAACTAGATTAAGATATTTAGCCTTCTGTCATGTAATCCAAGTTATATGTGGCACGTTGCCCTTCTCCTGAGTATGCAGTGATATATGTTTTATTAAATAACACGTGGAAATATGCCAGTATATTTATCTTTTATAGAAAAGGTAATGCTTCTAACATAAAAATTTGGTGCTGGAAAATGCTAATTACTTGCATATATGTAGATTAAAAATTGAAGAGATTAAAAAAAATATCACGTTGATTCACTAAGTGGAGTAAGTAACGTCACTGCTGCTAAAGTCACACTTTGAAGCTAGTTCCATGATATTTACTGTTATGCACCTGAGGCTGATTTATGAGCAGAAATGATCTCAGCCAGCTGATCTATTTTCCTATTAAGTGATAAAATAGCAGGCAGGAGCCTGGAAATATTACCTATATATAAAGACACTTTGCACCAATTTGTAGCTATAAATAGTAAAAACAGAAAAAAAAAAACCATGCTAAGGTCTATAAGAATATCTGTAAGATGCTGTACAATAATTTCCTGCATCTTAGATCCAGCTGTGCAATTGAATCGGGCGCTAATATTACTACACAACACTAAGTTATCAAAGTATATAAAAACTATTGACACCCCACATTGTTGACTGAACACTCCCCTCCTTCTACTTCTCACTGACTCAGTAAAGTGGAAAAAATATGATCCATGGAAAAGCTAGCTTCATCTAGTTTCACAATTACAGTGACAAAGTGGCCAGCATTTCTTACCTTAAAGGAACATTATAGGGTCAGGAACACAAACATTTATTAAATGTTAAAAACACCATATAGCCTCCCACCCCCTTAAAATATAGTCAAATCTTACCTTTATTCCAGTCTGCTGCTGCTAACTCTGCCCCTGATCTGCCTGCTTGGCTGACATCATCAGAAGTTTTGATCAAAGCCAATCACAATGCTTTCCCATAGGAAAGCATTGGATTGGTTGAGACTGTCAAGGAGGCAGATCAGGGGCAGAGCCAGCACAACAAATACAACATATTATAGTCAATGCTCAACTAGTATGGGTTAATTTAGTGAGGCATGCAATAAAAAGCAACAGGGTGCTAAAAGCAAACAACCTGTTCCCTCACCAGGTACATAACAGTCATATAATACAAATAATTACCAAGCACACCAATGATTTTAGTAGAAAGATAGTTTTAATTTTTTTTCCATATATGCTTATTAGCAGAGTGCAAATGTGCAAAACAGAAGTACAAAGAAACGCCATCAAGTGTAAAAAAACAAACAAACTGCAGGCCTAGCGTCATCGTGTGTGCGTGATGCTGAACCTGGTCCAACAGTTAGACGAAGTGGCCAAAATATCAGAAAGGCGAATTGGGGAAGGGTCGCTCTGGTCTCAGACGAGTGAATTAAAATCCATCCACCTCCTGTATTACTCCGTTCTCCCAAATTTCATCCCAGAGACTAAATAGCTAACTGAATAATCTGAGCACATCCCAACAGTCCAATTCAACATACAATGTGTGCATATTGTAACTGACCGTTTTTCCCACAAGAGGTTAAAAACCGTTTAGGCGATATTCCCCTTTCAGATGCACAGACAGCTACTGCAATCGCCAATCTCCTGAACTCCAAACTACACGAATTCTCCAACTCCCGAACAGGAAACACACGAATAGTGGAAACAGCTGAACAGGAAAAACCATACGAAAGGTTTACACTCCTGGCAGTAAGCATACAATCCAATTCCCCCAATAACGAGACGACACTTCGTTTGAGGGTTAAGCAGAATCTCTTTACTGGCACCAAAAGAACCTTCTTTTATGCAGGTTTCCCTTAGGTAGGACCACCCACATGGTTTTACAAAACAACCAATAAACACATACAATACACTCAGACACTCCCACACAAAATCCTCCCCTCTGCCTGTGATACAATTACCTTACACAATGGGTAATGTAATTATCACCGGTAGAAAAATACAGCTTTTCCACATTATTCATAACTTGAAAAGTATGCATCACGTTCACATAAAACTTACATTTTCAGAATCAGCATACTCCAAATACAAACATATGTCAAAATCATCCAAATTGGTCCATTGGTTCAAAAGATAGATCGAAGTCCTTTGTGACCAAATGAAGCATGGCTTTTCCGCCCAAAACCAGTTCCACAGAGTCTTCTATCCTGGAGATAATTGGGAAGTAATCCAATTATCTCCAAGGACAGAAGCAAAACTCCATTGAACACATGGCAGCAAAAGACAATAAAACACATAAAAACATATAACTGTGCAGCCATTGCACAAAACAGGTACATTCAACATAACCCAGATAGCTCAGATCTGAGCGCACATTATTACCGAATGGCGCTCAGAGCACACACATACAGTTCAATTGCCATGGAGCCAAAGTCTTTCCCGTAGTCTTTCATTATACGAATGGGTTCCATGGCATAGCTATCTGGGGTATCACCGCTCAAACAGGGCCAGCACCGAATGACCCGGCTTTCGTGTCTTCGCAGGGGAAAATCAAGCTTTTCAACATGGGGCCATAGTCTAAAGGCAGCAGGCGGGCAACCAGGCTTCCCCAGTGCATAGTGGCGAGGTTGGTTCCGCCACACATATACAGAGTATAAACATCGCAATTGGTAACAATGTCATCTATTATTAAATATAAGCATTCACATGGTAAATACAGTAGCCACAAAAGACAATAATAAAAATAATAAAATATATATATATAATAAAAAGAAAAATGTCCTCGATGGTAGGTGTGCAAGGAGCTCAAGGAAAGATATGAAAAGGCAATGATAGTGCTCTCAATAAAAAATATATATATAAGATATACTGTAATAAAATATACTCACAAAGATAGAGCAGGCTAACTGCTCTGTGTAATCAGCGTTGGTGGTATGATCCCCACCTAGGATTCTTTGGAGTAGAGGGTTGGAGATAATATAATGCCAGGTAGTATGTATAAAATGAAAATAAAAAATAATAATAAAAATAAATGTGGTTGGTACAATTCTCAAGTGCAGTGACCAACATTCTTTTATTAATTAAAATACAAATAGGTAACATCCATTTATTGCGTTTTCATCAATGCGGCCTTTTCAAAATGGAATGGAACGTGCACGAGAGTGCAGCGTTGAGGGCTAGGGAGGATCCAGTGGGATCCTCCGTAGATAAAGGCAATACCATGCAGCCTACTGGTGATGGCTGGGGGAGATTGACACTTCTAGATGGCAGTACCTCCGCCCAGTGTCTAAAAGTTTCAGACGTAGGAAATGTACAGAGACAAAGTAGTTCCTATAGTATATCTCTTGAATGGGTTGGCATTTCAATGAAATTCCAATGGATTCAGTATGAGTATTTCATAAAGATTCTATCATTATGAAATACTAATATTCAAGGAAAGGGGGTGTGTAGAAAATGTGACTTTAAGCATCCTTTCCTGTGAGCTGTGGAACTGTTTATCAATAAAAAGCAAACTCAGATTGGCTTGGTAGATTCCTATTTATCTGGTAATGCCATTCTATCACCAGAAACCAGGGTATTCACTTGAGAATTCAAACTTAATTTTAAATTAAAGGCCAAAGTAGCTAAACTTATAGTACAGCTGGCATGGAGTATTTTTCTAATTCAGCCCTTTTGAAATTCACTTTGTAGTCCTGACAAAAACAAAATATATTACAGGTTGTGTGAAAATATTTAGGTGGAAAAACTTGTATTAAAAAAGTAATGGCATTAATCCTTTTTTTTCCCTTTCTATCCTTTAGAAAGAATATGTATAACATCTTTGTGTACGGGACCCTTAAGAAGGGGCAGCCGAATCATCACGTCATGACAGATGCTAATCTTGGAAACGCCATTTATAAAGGCACTGGGAAAACCATAGAAAAATATCCTCTGGTGATTGCACAGAGAGACAATGTTCCATTTTTGCTCCGTTTCCCAGGAAAAGGGTATCATATTGCCGGAGAGATCTATTCTATTGATGACAAGATGCTGAAATTCCTTGATGAGTTTGAAAGTTGCCCAGACATGTACCAACGCAATTTTGAGAGGATTGAAATAGTACAGTGGGAGGATGCTTCTGATTCACCAGACAGAGCAGAAGCTAACGGCATCATAGAGTGTTTTATCTACAGCACCACAACCTACCAGCCAGAGTGGCTCAATCTACCTTACCATGAATCCTATGATTCTTTTGGGAATCATGGCCTGGTCTTCAGTAACCGATGAATTATGATGTATAGTCTATAAAAGGACTTATGAGTAGAAATAAAAACAAGCATAAAGGCAACTGATTAAATTTACAAACGTACAAATCTCAAATGCTTACATTGGAATATAGTTTTTGAACCAAAAGTATCTCTCTTATACATGTAACTCTATGGATTAAGTCTACTAGTTCATACTGGCAGTGGGCATTGGTGCTGGCTGAAGCAGCTAAACCTCTCCCTCTCAGTTAATCACAGCCACCCATTGCTGCTCAGTTGATTGCTTCCTCATTAGCCTGAGCAGCACAGAGGGGATGGGCTGCTGGTGACTTTCTTTTCATATTAAAACCACTTTAACACTCTGCAAAGCTGCACTCTGCACAGGGGGAACACTATTTCCTCACACACATTATCCTTCAAGGCACACTATAGTCACCTAAATTCCTTTAGCTAAATAAAGCAGTTTTAGTGTATAGATCATTCCCCTGCAATTTCACTACTCAATTCACTGTCATTTAGGAGTTAAATCACTTTGTTTCTGTTTATGCAGCCCTAGCCACACCTCCCCTGGCTATGATTGACAGAGCCTGCATGAAAAAAAAAACTGGTTTCACTTTCAAACAGATGTAATTTACCTTAAATGAGGTGTGACTAGGGTTCATAAACAAAGGGATTTATCAGGAGAAACTGACCACTCATGTACTTCAGTCATGGACCCAACACTTAAGACAGCCAGAGGTCTGGTGAAAGCTGGCTACTAGGCAGCAGTCATGGGCCGGTTGAGGATATCAGTAGATTTCGCCGACACGGCCTACAAGTTCTTTTTTTATTAATCATAGTTGCAGGGCCCCATGGCATAAAGAACTCACATTGTACTTTATACGGCCTCCTCATTGCATTACTCTGAGGCTGAAACATTCCTCTTGCAGGAAGCAACTTCCTGTGTGAGTGCTGTGGTGTGAGTGCATGAGATAGAGAAAAGATGTTATACCATAACCCTGCTCCCTCCAGATATTGAGACAGGACCACATGGGAACTGCAGTCTGCTTTGACAAGCAGAATAGAGCAGCTGTATCCTAGTTGGATACACACTGAGTTTAAAAGAAAATCTAAAGGAGAAGAGCAGGATGGAATAGAAAGATGCCTTACTTTGTCTCAGTATATCTCTTGACCAGTTAAATGCCAAAAAGGTTAAGAGTGAAAGTTTTGGTCCATTGGAAAGTGAGATGGGTGAGTTAATCAAGGAGGATCAGGACAAGGCAGAAATTTTAAATACTATTTTTTCTTCAGTACATAGGGTCAGTACAAACTACAATGTGCTAACCTGTTTATTAGCAGTAATATACAACAGCCAAGTAGTCATTCATTGAGTCTGGAAGACAGGCGCTTTCACATACAGCAGAGGAAAGATTCCTATACAGGAAGAACAGTAGAGACAGGAATTCTCTGCCTATCAGATAAAACAAAGTTTGAATATTTTTTGTTGCATAAACAGAATATTAAAGGATATCATTGATATGTAGATAATGGGTTATTGATCCATGGAGAAATCTGAGTGCCAATATGGAGCCGAGAAGGATTTTACTTTCCTTTTTGTGGCATAATTAGAATTGGCTACAATTGTGTCTTCTGCCATCGTTTGAATAAGAGCCTTCATGGTTGAACTTGACGGACTTTAGCCTTTTTTCAACCTAGACAACAATGTAAAATCTATTGTCTTTAATGTGGTTGTCTTTAATGTAAGGGTCTATGACATTTTCTACCTCAAGTTCTATTGCCAGATTTATCCTCTCTTTTAATATCTGGTAACATTAGATAACATATTCTCCATTTTACTTCCATCATGATTCTGCTTAAATTGTAATTATTATATTCCAATAAAATCAATTTTTTAGTTCAATTTTGGTCTATAAAGTCAATTTATTGCAGTATAATGTTTTTAGAATATTTTTATTTATGTATACAATAAGCAGTTAAAGGAAAATTACATTACAGTAGATAACACAGCAGGGTAGAGATAGTTCTCAAGATAGAATAGTACAGGGATTATCAATAGAGACCTTAAAGACAAATTTCTAATTAGTTATCTTCGAACCACTCAATGGATTCTCAGCCCAGACTAGTCACATAGGAGTAGTCAGACATTTGAAAAGGGAGGAAGGAAATATTGAGTCAAGGGAGAAGAAGAGCCCTCTCAAATACTACAAAGCCTTTTCGGCGACCTTGTCCCCCCAATTTATCTCGGCCTTCAACTCCATACCAGAGGGAAATGCAATCCCTCAGCAGACATTGGCGGCCAACATCAACCTGTTACAAAAGGAGGGGGGAGATACCGAACAGTGCACTGGCTACCGGCCCATCTCGTTGCTTACTTGCGACCTAGGCTTGTTCGCCAAAATACTAGCAGCGAGGTTGGGTCCGCACATACCAGACTTGATCTCCCATGATCGGGTAGGATTCGTCCTACACAGAGAAGCCATGGACAACACGGTACGAGCCCTGTCCCTGATACACCACATGCAATGCACCTCTGGGGGCCTTCTCCTCCTCTCCAGCGATGCGGAGAAGGCCTTCGACAGGGTACCTCTTCTCGGTCCTCGAGCACATTGGCCTGGGGAACCATATGCGTCAGTGGATAGAGTTTCTTTACTCATCCCCCACGACTAGGGTGTGCATAAACGGTGTCTATACGGACGCATTCCCGGTCAGAAACGGAACCAGGCAGGGCTGCCCCAATCACCGCTCTTATTCATCCTGGCCCTCGAACCCTTCCTACAAGCAGTTAGGGACAACTCAGAAATCACGGGGGTAATGGTAGGGGCAGACCACCATAAAATAGCAGCATATGCGGACGATATGCTATTTTTTGTCTCCAACCCAGAAATCTCCCTAGTAAACCTCATGGCAGAATTTAAGACATATGGCCAAATCACCAACCTCAAGATCAATTATGCGAAATCTTCTATCCTCAACATTGGCACCCCCCGGAGGAGGGCACACCAGATCAGACAAAATTTCCCCTTTCAATGGCAGGATACTGCTATTAAATACTTGGGAGTGAGGCTCACGGCCGACCTGAGCAAACTATACCACACAAATTTTACCCCATTGCTGGGAGCTATACGGAAAAATCTGACAGAATGGGCCATACCCCACTTTTCCTGGCTCGGTAGGGTGGCCATTGCCAAAATGAACATCCTTCCATGGGTACTTTACCTGTTTCAAACCCTACCAATCCTACTCCCCACTGCCTTCTTCTCGTCAATCCGTACCCTCCTCATCAAATTTATCTGGAAAGGCACTAAACCCAAATACACACAACTTACACTCCCCAAAACAGCAGGAGGCCTGGCTGTCCCTGACCTCAAACTGTATTAGCAAGCATGCCACATGCAACGGGCCCTGGAATGGGCCAAGGAGGATATGCAAACCCTGGAAGGCCATTGAAGCCCATCACGCGGGCAAGCCCCTCTCAGCCCTCTTGTGGCTTGACCCCCACCATCGGCAGATGGCTAATCTCCCAACAACTGTTTGTTACAGCCACTCTCTCTATAAACTATGTCTCTCCTCCTTCCCATCCCCACTACTATCCCTGGTGTACAACCCTGATTTCGAACCGGGGATGAGACTAGGTAACCTCTGCTGCGTCCTCCCACAAGACATACCCAGACTCCAAGACATAACCACTAACGGGAAAATCCTGCCGCCACTAGAGACACCCACGGGCACATCCAATCACACCTTCATGACGGGCTTTAGATACAGCCAAATTAAGAACTACATTGCCGCCCTACCCCAACGCCCTGACATCCATAGGGACCTCACACCATTCGAACAACTGTGCCAGGACCCGGATCCTATGCCCCACAGCATCTCCTACGTCTAGTCAATGCTACGACGACAACAGGGGCACCCCCCACACCCCTTCATGTACAAATGGGAAACCGCCATAGGGGAAATACTCACCGAGAACCAGTGGCACAAGATCTGTGATCTGGTGCATCATTGCGCAATTGCTAGTAAAACCCAGGAAACGGCCTATAAGGTTCTCATGCAATGGTACCTGACACCGGAAGGCATACAGACAATGCACATAGACACGGATGGCCTCTGCTGGAGGTGCGGGGGAGGGGTGGGATCCTTCCTCCACATATGGTGGGAATGCCCACTCATAGTACCATTCTGGGAAAAAATTGCCTCCATAGTGGCCCTGTTCACAGACAACACACCACCCTTTAAGCCAGTTCCTACCTCCTGCACCACACGACAACCCCTACACCACGATACAAGCACTCCCTGACCATTCGAATCCTGAATGTTGCAAAACATCTAATACCCCTGTACTGGAAAAAGGACACAACCCAACGCTTTCCCTCTGGTTTAGCAAAATGGAGGAGCTGCGAGTTACAGAGGTGCTCTGGTACACGGCCCAAGACTGAGCGCAGACACACATAGACACATGGACGCCCCGGCTGGGACGAGTGGGCACAGAGGCGTTTCAGACAACATATCTGACCATGGGGGGAGGGACTGTCAACCCACAGCAGGAGACACAGGGAAACTAACTGGACGACCCACACCCGCTTCCAATGTACGCCACCGCACCGCCCCAGTCCGCCCTCTTGCCCCCCCCGACAGGTCCTGTGCGGAGCTTGTGCCCTGGAGCCCGGGAAACTGACCCCGCGGAGACATACCGGGGTGCACAAGAGGCAGAGGGCATGCCCAGCCAGATTGCTGAGGTTACACCATTATACCCGTCAGAGTGTAGTTGCCTGCAACACCTAAAATGGCTTATGGCCACATGCACTCACATTATCTGTGTGGGGACAGGCGGGTACCCCCCCCTGAACACGCAGGATGCTGCGAGTCCCCAGTTCTTCCCTCTGACCACGGAAATGGCCTGGTCGGCGGACAGGAACCTAAACGCCACAGCAAGTGAACATTCGGGATCTAAAACCCAACCCAATTTAAACATGGTACCCATCAGACGTAAAAGAGTATTGCTTAAATACACCTATGTACCACCGGACCTGCGAGTCCATTGTGCACATGTTATACATCTCATAATGCGACCTGCGAGCCGCTACCGCATACCTAAAGGATTGTACCTTACAGTGTATATGCGATTACAAGTAAACAAGGGGACCTACGCGTCCACGTTGAAATACTATGTATTGAAAAATATTCAATAAAAACATATTTAAAAAAAAAAAAAGAAGAGGAGGAGAAAGAGGATGATCCCAATTATAGTGGAGAAAGAATAAATAAAACTCACTTTTTATATTTTCATTTTTAATGGAATAAGACAGAATTCAAAATCAATCTTTATTTTTTCATTTTACAAGACAGCAGCACGATAAGACAGAGGATAACCTTTATAACAAGTGTTTATACAAAATAGTGTAACATGTACACTGTACATTGTACACAGTGGCAAAAATATAAGAATGTCAAAAACCGGATATCAACATGAGAAGGCAGCATAAAAAGTGGAGCTAAATAAACAAACTAAATTGATAGGATTTTGGATGTTCTGAGAAGCTTAATCATGACCTGATGTCCACAAAGATGAAGTACGCAGTTACCAGCTTCACCACAGGTTTTTTCCAACAAATATGACTACAGCACCTATAAAAACAGCTGTAGGCATGTTCAGAGACGGCTCTCTAATTAGGTGACTTTGGCGGCCGCCCAAGGCCTCGCGCTGGCTGTGGCCTCGCGGCCGCCTAAATCACCTTAGGGTAGACTCACATGTTGGGTCTTCAGTCTATGAAGACCCTCCATTCAGTCTGCCCTAAT
The DNA here is from genome assembly GCA_933207985.1 of Pelobates cultripes. Taxonomy (NCBI): domain Eukaryota; kingdom Metazoa; phylum Chordata; class Amphibia; order Anura; family Pelobatidae; genus Pelobates; species Pelobates cultripes. Next base: position 285,182,251 of record OW240912.1, read on the forward strand.
GGAGATCCAGCCTCCAGTTTGCAGCTCCGCCAGGAGTGAGCTGCAGTCTGAGGTATCTTTCGATCTCAGCCAATCAGAGCGTTGCCATGGCAATGCTCTGACTGGAGATCGTGAGACTTACCATGTGGTCTGTAGCTCACTCCCAGCGGAGCTGCAGATCAGAAATGGAACCCACTGGACCACTGGGGGATCGTTAATGAGGAAATCAAAAGGTATTTATGACCTCCCCCCACACACTGGCAAAGCCCCCCTACCCTGCCACAGCCCCCTCTACACTGTCACTGCCCCCTACCCTGACACAGTCCCCTCTACCCTGACACAGCTCCCCCTAACTAGCCACATCCCCACTACCCTGTCACAGCCCCTTTAAACCTCTCCAGCCCCCCCTCACCCTGTTACAGCCCCCTAACCCTATCATAGCCCCATAACCCTGTCACCCCTCTAACCATGCCATAGTCCTGTCACAGCCCCACCTTGTAACAGCCCCTCTAACCCTGTCACAGCTCCTCTTACCCTCTCCAGCCCCCCTAACTGCGCCACAATTGTATATACTAACCAGAAACAATGACAAATAATCATAAAAGTAAATAGTGAGTTGCAATTAATTTTTCTTATTTGCATCTTAACTGTTAATAAATATACCCACTAAATTAGTAAATTAAAGGAACACTATAGGGTCAGGAACACAAATGTTTATTCCTGACCCTATAGTGTTAAAAACATTATTTAGCCCCCAGCCCCCCATAGATATAGTAAAAACTCACCTTATTTCCAGCACCTTGTGTCCGCTGGCTCTGGTCTACCCCTGATTCGCCTCCTTGGCTGACATCAAAATTGACAATCTCAGCCAAGGCTAACAAGGCATTTACTGAAGTTGATGGGGTGATTGGGGACGACATTTCTTGCCACCCTTCCCTGGAAAGTGCAGCTCAAGGCAAAGATCTGGCACAGCCAACATCCATATCCGTCATCAGCTTTCTACTGAAACAATAAAATGTTTGTGAAAAAAATAAGCATTGTAAAAATGACTTGTACAAAATAGTGTGTTAAATATCTAGACATTGTTGCCATATTTTTGTACACATCTCTCCTATGTGGCAAAACCCATGCAGGGTTCTTGATCTGTCTTCAGATAATTTTTTACTTTGCAGTATGCTGGTAGGCCACTTGAGGGGGCTAATGCAGACAGACTCTTCAGATGCATTCTGTGTTTTTGCGCCCTGACCTGTTTTCTGTTCTTGTTCCTTTGATTCTTATCATTTATCCATATTTGTTTGGTTTGGACTGGTCATTTGGCCGTGTCCATTGAATGGGCTATGTTATATAACTCTAGATCTTGCACACCTGTAACAAGCCAGGCATGCTACATTTAAATCATGTGGTTGCTTTCCTGCCATGTGACTGGACTCAAGTAACTGCTGCAGGCCATCTAAGAACTTTTTAAACTTTTTATTAACCACCACCACATTATTTAGTTCTTTTTATAAATATGTTTTGGTAACACATTCTAGTGGTTCCCATTAAAATTGGTTATATGTTGTTTTTTTTTCTGCTCACACTCCAATAAAAGAGTATTTTTTCTTGCCCTCTTCTGACACTCTCTATTAGTTCTGGGGCACAGAGAGTGTCCAATCAAAACTACAAATATCTACATGCACATGTCCCAACCTAGTTCCCACACACCTCTCATGAATATTTGGTGGGGGAGGGAAAGTAAATACACTGTAAAATCCATTCTTATATTCAGAAGTCAGTAATACTAATTTTCTGTAAAAAAAACCAACAGAACTTTAAAAACATAATCTGCCCTTGGAAACAACAGGCACAGAGATGTAACTTGAAACCAACGGGCCCTGGTGCGGAAATTGCCCTACTCCCCATGTGTCTCATTCCCCTCTCCCAGTCCCTCTATGTGTCTCATCCAACCATGTGTGGCATTCTCCCCTCCAGCCCGTCCATGTGTCTCATTCTCCCCCCAGTACCTCAATGTGTCTCATCCCACCATGTGTTGCATTCTCCTCTCCAACTCCTCCATGTGTCTCATTCTCCCCCCCCCAACCCATCTGTATCTCACCCCCCTACCTCCCTCCCATGTGTTGCATTCTCCCCTTCGGCTCGTCCATGTGTCTCATTCTCTCCCCAGCTCCTCCATTTGTCTCATTATACCCTCACCCAGTTCCTCCATGTGTCTCATTCCCCCCCACAGCCCCTCCATGTGTCACATCCCCCCACAGCCCCACCATGTGTCTCATCCCCCCCCCCACAACTTCTCTATGTTTCTCATTCCCCCCACAGCCCCTCTCCATTTTTCTCAACCCACTCCAATAAAATCTGATTTGAAGTTGCTGTTTAGTGGATGAGTGAGTACACTGGATCTTGTGTATTGTATAAATTGGCCCCAGCAGCACCCCATTTATGCATGTTCAGATGAGTGCAGCCCCCTGGTTTCATATATATATATATATATATATATATATATATTTATTATGTATTATATATATATATCTATATACAGTACACCCCTCACATTTTTGTAAATATTTTCATATCTTTATTATCTTTTCATGTGACAAGACTGAAGAAATGACACTCTACTACAATATAAAGTAATAAGCGTACAGCCTGTATAACAGTGTAAATTTGCTGTCCCCTCAAAATAACTCTCCCTCCCACCCCCCATTCCATGTTGCTGAAGGGGTTTAAACCCCTTTAGTGACTTACCTGAATCCAGCGCCGATGCCCCTCGGCTCCGGGTCAGGCTCCGCCCACGCTCGTCGGCGGGGGAACCTAATGCGCATGCGCGGCAATGGCGGCGCATGCGCATTAGACGTCCCCATTATTCAATCCTTTCCTATGGGGATACCGGCGACGCTGGAGGTACTCATGCATAGCGTGAGGACGTCCAGCGTCGTTTAACCCCTTAAGGACCAAACTTCTGGAATAAAAGGGAAACTTGACATGTCACACATGTCATGTGTCCTTAAGGGGTTAAAACACTTTTCGGGTTTTAAGATAGACATCCTCTAGAGGAGGACTTAACCCTGCAAGGTAATTATTGCAGTTTATAAAAACTGCAATGATTACACTTGCAGGGTTAAGGGTGATGGGAGTTGGCACCCAGACCACTCCAATGGGCCAAAGTGGTCTGGGTGCCTGGAGTGTCCCTTTAATGTCTAAAACGTTGGCAACAAAAGTGAGTACACACCTAAGTGAAAATGTCCAAATTGGGCCCAATTAGCCATTTATCCTTCCTGGTGTCATGTGACTCGTTAGTGTTACAATGTCTCAGGTGTGAATGGGGAGCAGGTGAATTTGGTGTTATCGCTCTCACGCTCTCTCATAATGCTCACTGGAAGTTCAACATGGCACCTCATGGCAAAGAACTCTTTGAGGATGTGAAAAAAAATGGTTGCTCTACATAAAGATGGCCAAGGCTATAAGAAGATTGCCAAGGCCCTGAAACTGAGCCAGTGGGTAAGACCATAAAGTGGTTTCACAGGACAGGGCCCACAGAGAATAGGCCTTGCATGGTCGACCAAAGAAGTTGAGTGCACGTGCTCAGCATCATATCCAGAGGTTGTCTTTTGGGAAATAGACGTATGAGTGCTGCCAGCATTGCTGCAGAGGTTGAAGGGGTGGAGGGTCAGCCTGTCAGTGCTCAGACCATACGCAGCACACTGCATCAAATTGGTCTGCATGGCTGTCATCCTCTTCTAAGGATGATGCACAAGAAAAGCCCGCAAAAAATTTGCTGAAGACAAGCAGACTAAGGACATGGATTACTGGAACCATGTCCTGTGGTCCAATGAGACCAAGATAAAATTATTTGGTTTAGATGGTGTCAAGCGTGTGTGGCAGCAACCAGTTGAGGAGTACAAAGACATGTGCGTTTTGCCTACAGTCAAGCATGGTGGTGGGAGTGTCATGGTCTGGGCCTGCATGAGTGCTGCCGGCACTGGGGAGCTACAGTTCATTGAGGGAACCATGATAGCCAACATGTACTGTGACATACTGAAGCAGAGCATGATCCCCTACCTTCACAGTCTGGGCCGCAGGGCAGTATTCCAACATGATAACGACCCCAGAAACACCTCCAAGACGACCACTGCTTTGCTAAAGAAGCTAAAGGCAAAAGTGATGGACTGGCCAAGTATGTCTCCAGACCTAAACCCTAAAGAGCATCAGTGAGGCATCCTCAAACGAAAGGTGGGGGAGCACAAGGTCTCTAACATCCACCAGCTCTGTGATTTCGTCATGGAGGAGAACAAACCTGTGAAGCTCTGGTGAACTTCATGCCCATGAGGGTTAAGGCAGTGCTGGAAAATAATGGTGGCCACACCAAATATTGACACTTTGGGCACAATTTGGACATTTCCACTTAGGGGTGTACTCAGTGGTGTATTTTGGATCTGTGCTGCCCTAGGCATGACGGAACTCGGGCACCCCCTAATTTACATTTGCCCCACCCCTTTCTAGTCAATGCCAGACCTCTTCCTGTTAAAGAATAACACACACACTTTGACTGACAGACACACACTCTCAGATACACTGACATACACACACACAGATTTGACACAATCTGACAGACACACTCAATCACTGACTCACTCACAGACACACACCGACAGGCATACGCAATCAGACACACACACAGTCACTGACAGACACACTCACTCACAGATGCATACTGACAAGACACACACGATCACAGACAGACAGACACACACAATCACTCAGACACACAGGCTCCCTCACAGACACACACTGACAGACATACACTCACTCACAGACACACTGACAAACATACACACACACTGCCAGCCAGCCAGACCCACACACACCTCCCCCAACACTCACAGATTATTTTTAAATTTTAATTTAAATCCACCCAGCCTCCCTACCTTTGGGAGAGCTGGGTGGATTTTTTACCTAGGGTCTAGTGGGGCTGCTGGGGCAGGGAGGGAAGCAGGCATGCAGGCCGTTTGGAGGCTAGGTGAATTCCAAGGCAGGCAGCGAGGGAGCACTGATTTGTGAGCTCTCTGCTCAGTCATATTCCGGCTTCCGGCATCACTCTGTGGCGCATGAGGAAGCTGAGCAGAGAGAGGTCACAAATCAGCACTCCCTCCCCACCCGCCTTGGAACTCCGCTAGCCGCCTCCCACCAGGCTTACAAGGAATTTGCCTGGGCATTTGGGGTCGGCGTTTTTTGCCGCCTCCTGGAAAGTGCCACCCAAGGCAAATGCCTTGTTTGCCTCACAGCAAATACGTCACTGGGTGTACTCAGTTTTGTTGCCAAAAGTTTAGACATTAATGGCTGTGTGTTTAGTTATTTTGAGGGGACAGCAAATTTACACTGCTATACAGGCTGTACGCTTACTACTTTACATTGTAGCAGAGTGTCATTTCTTCAGTGTTGTCACATGAAAAGATATAAAATATTTACAAAAATGTGAGGGGTGTACTCACTTTTGTGAGATACTGTATATATATATATATATATATATATATATATATATATATATATTAAAATCTACAATCTGCCCTTTATTTTACTGGGCAGATCTGGTGTTAAATGCCATGGATGGTGGCATCATTAGTGAATAACACTTGGATAACCTTCATGCATTATTATTCCTATAAATATTCATATATTAGTTTACATTTTTATATTATATATATTAAGGGATTTAATAAAGCATATACAGCATATATAATTTGTAATGCATCCATGTATGTACATACATCCATATATGTACATGTGCCTAATGTATTCACTGAATATTTGATGATTTTGGGAGTATTGAACAGAAACCATAATAAATTGTTTTATCTTTATGGATAGTCCTGTCTAATGAATATTTGATAGAGTATGGTTCTATAGTCTTTGTTGTGTTTCAGTGGGATTCCTAGTATTTAAAGTTGTTTTTGTCGTTATTTTCTGACTGGCTTGTTCTCCACTTCTTTACAAACATCACTCATTTATTCTTAGATGTTGCAGTAATTCTTTTTGATGTATATATAATGCTCACCCATTGTGAATTTCCCTACTTCCAGATCTAGTACCACAGAGATGTTTCTTGGCGATAAACCAAACCTTCTATCCCGGTCATCACTGCTGGCCACGCCACCATCAGATAGGCAGGTCTATGGAGTCATACATGCTACGTGATCATTGCAATTATAGATCAGACTTGATTAACATTGCTTACCCATCTCAAAGCTGATCACCTTACATTCAACCTTATTTGTGCTGGTCTTGTATTATGTGCGCTGTGTATTGACATTATTCCAATTTATTCTCCACATAATGGATAAATCTATTTTCCACTGGTTTGACAGCAGATCAAAGAGAAACTTGAGCTTCTGTAAAACTCTTCACCCCTGCAGCTGTGTCACTGGGAGGAAATCAATGGAAGAGGTGTTCAATGCTAGAAACAAAGACAGACTCACAATTCCCTGTTATTAATATAGATGTCGTATGACCTTCCATACAAGTAGGGTTGGTTAGACAGGCTTTCCTTGGAGAGATTTGCCATCAAGACTTGCTTTTTTGTTTAACTTCAGTGTAGACTGAATAAAGCAATACTATTTCTAAAATGGGGTTTATATTTTGCATATAAAAGTAATTTATAAACTGCAAAGTGCAAAACAAAATAGATGTTCCAGTGGCGACCTATTTCCATGTGTGCACATAAACATATCTGCGTGCAGATTTAGACGTATTTGCTGTTGTGAGTATACTGAAAGCATGGCTTGCACACATCAGATACATACGGATGTAATTGACTGATGAGAATGGTGGCATAATATAACCAAGACTGCGAATGGTTCCCATCTGAAATATTTAGAATTGTGGGTAAAATCTTTTCGTGACAGAGGTTGGTTGTATACCCACATATAACTGAGAGGGACACTTTTTTTTTTTTTTAATAATGTCATGTACCCCTAACACATGTATAGTTTTATTAGATATTATGGTTAAGGGACATTTGTGCAAAGAAGAGTCAGAATACAATTTAGATACTTCCATTGTTTCCATCATCATCTTTGTTTCCGGTATTCATCATACAACAATAAAAGTGCTATAATGCATACCAGTTTATATATTTTTTTTACAGTGCAATGTTATGTCTTAAATCGCTTTCTCAGTGTAACTGTCACTCATCCAATGTAAATAGAAACATAGAATGTGACGGCAGATAAGAACCATTCGGCACATCAAGTCTGCCCAATTTTCTAAATACCCTCATTAGGTCCCTGTCCTTATCTTATAGCTAAGGTAGTCCTTATTAAAAATGTGCAGTCAGGGCTCCAAACAGCTTTGTATAGTATAGCTGAATAAACAGATCAACTTAAATACGTTGTTTCGAGTTACATTGTAACTAAATGTATATAGTATGAACAGGATATTTGCAAACAGCTCATGATATTACAAACTCAAGCAACAGTGGTATATACTCCAAGTGACACATATATCCCATACTCCGTAATCCAAAAAAAACATCTAAATTGGCACACAGTTTTGCAAGCCTCTACAATTCCCGTCAATCAAAACCATAGAACTGCTGTACTGGAATGTATGACTGTTTCCCTGCAATGTTTTAGGAGTTAGTCCAGTAAATGTAATTAGGTGGTAGTGTCCCATATGTCTAATTTGGATGTAGATATTGAAAAGGGTGCAAGTGATTGTTTGCAAATTCACAGGATATTAATATGGTACAGACTGGCTCAGCAAAAGCAAAAAATTATCAGAATTGCTTATTTATTAAAATTGTGATATCTTGACAAAACAAGTATAATTTGTACAGGCCATATGTTTACATACAAAGAAATCGGAGCTCAGAGAAATGAAAGAGAACTTCATTCTACATTTTACACTTTCTATTATTTGTATCAAATTTTTCCAACAGCTCTTCAACAATTTCCAGTTTAGGTTTTCAATACATTAGGACATGAACATAGGCAGCTGTTAAACGAGCACAGACCTTCCTATCTGGGAGTTTGGTGGCTCTGATTCTTTGTATTTCCAGTGAGTAAGTAATTTAAGTGAGTGGGTTTAGTCCCACTATCTGCTCCATGATTCCCAATCCCAAGACTGCCCAATCTTCCTGCACATTTGTTCCAGAGTTGCACATATTGAAAATCCCCAGCTATGACTATGTAGACCTGCCTGATGAAATCACTGCTTGATACTCTATGTATTCATGAACTGAAAAATAGGATTACTGTATTTAAAGAATGGACATTACCAATATTTGCTCTGTATAGGAGTAGGTCATAATTTGCCAGATTTATTCAAGAGCATAAACTAAAGAATTAGGAACTGTGATGAATAAAATGTAAACACAATTTTGGGGTGGGGGCTAACAAAGGTTTATTTTATTTTTTTGCTTCTTTGTGATTGGTAATCATAAGCTTTAATAGGTAGATCACTGCTGTATTCTGGTTTATTATTAGAAATACAACACACGTAGGTTTAATTGGAACTACCACATAAGTAAATATATTGATTGAGTCATAATTAGTGTTAGCTATAGCTCATAGCTTATTTTATATGGTGGCATCTATATTAAATATTTCCCTGAGAGCTGTATTTTCCAAAATGTTCTTAACATCTGTACATTTTGTTAATATTTGCCATTTAGTCAATAACATTATGAATGGAGTCTATATCATGAATTACAATGTGGAGCATTATCCACACTGTAGAGCTGTAGTGAATTAGAATGCTTTTTAAGTTCAGCAAACAGTTACATGAATATAAAAAAAAGTTGAAAGTAAACAATCCTTTGTCAAAAAAAATTGTTTAAAATACAGAACTGATCTGGCTTGTACAGTACAGATAGTATACAATTACTGGAGTAGGTGAAATGATTCATTTGAAGTCTTGCTGTTTATTCCATTCAACGACACCTTCTAATAAATACAAGTGTATAAAATTGGTTTCAGAGGAATGTCACCTGGGACATGAAATCATTTAGAAAGTGGCAACGTCTTGTAAATAAATCATTTTATTCCAACTGGACCAGAAGATCTCCTTCGCCCACGGTCTCACCAGCCTTGCAATGCACAGAGGTTACCTGTTCATCGAAATAAAGTGACATCAGTAACAATTTTTAAATAAAAATGTGTGTTTAGTTTTGCTCATCATGACGTTAAACAAGAAAAATCCATCACCATTTTTAAATCTGTTTTGCAGTTGTGTATAGAAATGAAAGAAAGAAAGTGTAAAATAGTTTTAGCTAAATTTAAAATTCTATGAACACTTTTGGTTTTCTCCAATCATTGTCAAATTTTCAAAATTAGAGACAATTTAGTCCCGGGGAATATAATCATCAAATGTCATTCCAGTAAAATAAAGTGATTTAATACATTAGCGTATGTCATATCTCACTATTACTGCATGGACTGTGTGTGTGTGTCATGTAACAGAATTAGTAACACCAGGTGTGGGGATTCTAGGCCCTATGTTATCATTAAATAAACTCAAAGTAATATGCATTCAGCTTGTATAATATGGAAAATGAGATCAAGGCACATAAAATAAATAGTTGATGTATGTTTCTCTTTATATAACGTTAAAAGATTAATACCTTCGCTGTTTTCACGGCAGTCATGCTGTTCTGCATCTTCATAGCTTCAATTACACAGATCTCTTGTCCCTCAGAAACCTAGAAAAATACAATTGCAAATGTTCAGGTGTTTTTGCATTGTGCGTGTGTTTCATCTGCAGAGTGTAGAAAATGACAGATATAGTATTTATTTAAAATATCCACAAATAATAAAAAGCATAAAATAAAGTTTATCAAGTTACAGGATGACATTTTGTGTCTATTATATTAAAATGATGACGTATGGTGGACTCTCCCCTACTGAATTTGGCACACATCAAAGCTAGTACAATACCTATGCTATAGTGAAAAAGTACAATCAGTTAAAACTAGCCGGGTTATTTACTAAAGTGAGAACTGACAGTAATTCAAAGTGAATTTCATATCTATATACAATAAATTCTGCATTCCTCTTAAAAAATAATTAAAAAAAAATGTGTTAGTGGGTATTTTATAGGGTGACAAGATTAAACTGTTCCAAAATAGGAGCAATGCGCTGTATTGTGCCAGCAGTATAAATGTGTATGTTTCTTTAGTCATTTAATACATGATTTTGCTATTAAATGACGAAAAGTTATGATTTTATTAAAAACGGAGGCGAGTATTGCATATCCCTTTCTTTACGGTCCACCAATAGCAGCAAAGAATACAAAACAGTAAGAAAAATTGGCATACATAGTGATAACCACTCCCATACCAAGCACCAGTAAAATAGTCAGCACCTCCCTACACATTTCCTCTTTCTTTGGAGATGCGACCACAATAAACAAACATCAAACAGGAACCGAGGGATCAGTTCAACCACACAACAACTGCCTTTAAATCCAGTCTGAGTCAAACCAGGTAACCATCCAATGAACCGGGACAAATCCATCACAGGAAACAAGAAAACCGCCAACATAGATGATTCCAGTATACGATAATCAGTTGGAGTCCATCAAACCAGTCCGAAGTAGGCTTTGAAAACATATTTAGACGGGAGCCACACGGTTATTTCAGTCCTTGCAACTTAGTGCAATCATAAGGGAAAGACAGACCCTTTTATCAGATAAGCATGAGACCCAAGAATAAACCCGAATTCAAAATATATACCGACCATAAAGGTTATAGCAATAATATCACCACTTACCTTAATATAAACCTTATCCAAACATAAACATACCAGGGAGGGAAGATGTAAACCAAGACAGTAGTGTATCTAGGGTGGGACAATACTCACCTCCGTGTCTTTAATAAAATTGTGACTTTTTGTCATGTCATAGCAAAATCATATCATTTTATAACAAGATACGGACAGGGCCGGATTAACATAGGGGCTGATGGAGCTGCAGCTCCAGGCCCATTTAAAAAAAATGTGATTTTTTTTAAATTTTTTTTACACACTACTCTAAAGTTTGCCACCTGACTGGTATTTTACCGGCACAGCCAGTATTTGAGGCTACCTGGCAGTAATACCGGCAATACAAGTGCAGATATTTTTCTCAGTATAAACGGAGATTACTCTGCAATACCAGCACCAGCCAGTAGGGGTCACTGTGTGTGGAGAGAGGCAGGGATAGGAAGTTACAGCATATCTCTCCCTGCCTCTCTCTACTCACTGATCCGTGGGGGAGCAGCTACACAGCACAGAGGGTTCAGACAGCAGCTCCCAGCCTGCAGAGACAGCCTACAGCTCAGGTAAGTGAAGGAAGGGGGTAAAGGCTGCAGGGAAATATGGGGACACTGAGACACTAGGGGACACATATGGACACTGGGACACTAGGGGACAAATGGTGACACTGGGAGACCTGGGGACACTGTGAGACATGGGGACGCTGAGACACATAGGCACGTTGTAAGACATAAGGACATTGGGAGACACACTGGGACACGGAGACACTAGGGACACACTGTCCCCATGGCTCTCATTGTCTCCTAGTCTCCCAGTGTCTGTGTCCCCTGTCTCTCAGTGTCCCTAGTGTCCCCAGGGCTCCCAGTGTCCCCAAATGTCTGTGTCCCCATGTCTCCCAGCCAGTGTCCCCATGTATCCCAGTGTCCCTATGTCTCCCAGCAAGTGTCCCTAGTTTCTCAGTGTCCCCATGTCTCTGTGTCCCTAGTGTCCCCATGTCTCCTAGTGTCCCTGTGGCGAAACCGGCCTCGCCACGTGTCCTTGGAGGGGGCTGCTTGCCTGCCTCTTGCCTTTGGACTATGGACCAGACTTTATGTGAAGTTATTAACCCAGATAGCTATGCCATGGAGCCCATTCGTGTAGTTAAAGACTTCGGCTCCATGGCAATTGAACTGTGTGAATAGGATCTGAGCGCTATTCGGTAGTTTTGTGCGCTCAGATCCCAGCTATCTGGGGATATGTGACATGTCTGTGTTTTATGTATAAAATGTGACTTTGTGTATTTTATAATATTTTAATGCTTTGTGCTCACCATGTGCATAATGGAGTCTTGTGTCTGTCCTGGGAGATAATTGAATTACAATTATCTCCAGGATAGAAGACTCTGAAACTGGTTTGGGCCAGGAAAGCCATGCTTCATTTAGTCACAAAGGACTTTCCCTTAACTTTTGAACCCCTGGTCTGATTCGTGCCATTTTTTAATATGTTGTTCCCCTGAATGGATTGATTATGAAAATGTATGTTTTATGTTTGTGACATGTATATTTTAGAAGTTATAAATATTGTGTAAAAACTGTATTCCTTTGCTGGTGATAATAAGATTACCCATTGTGTTCAGTAATCATATCACATGCAGAGGGGAGGATTTTGTGTGGGAGTGTCTGGGTGTATTGTACGGATTGATTGGTTGTTTTGTAACGCCCTGTGGGCTGTACTATGTTTGTGGATTGGGAATAAAAGAGACTGTATGTGACAGTACAGGGAGTTCCTGTTTTAACCCTCAAAGTGAAGTGTCGTCTCATTATTGGGGGAAGGATTTATTGTATGCTGTTCCAGTTTGACTGCTAGGAGAGTAAACCTATTCGTATGGTTCCTATTCAACTGTCTACAGCATTTATATGGTTGAGAGGATTCATATGCTTCTCCGGTTCGGTGGTTGCAGTGTCTGCTGCAGTGCTTGGAGTCCTCAGGAAGCGCTAGGAGCATCCTTTAACGGAGGTACCCAGTCGGGGTGCCAGGCGATCCGTTACATTGGTGGCAGCGGTGGGATGGCGTCCTAGTGCGAGGTAAAGCAGCTCAGAGACACCGTTCGTGGAGTTACAAATTGAGGGCAACGCTAGCACACGTGCAGCACCCCTGGGAGCAGAGGTATCCAGCGACTTGGAGCAGACAAGTATGGAAGGCTCTGGCGATGATTGGATGGCGTCCTAGTGCGAGGTAAAGCAGCTCAGAGACACAGTTCGTTTGGATTTACAAATTGAAGGCGACGCAAGTGTTCATACAGCGTCCCTGTCTACATAAAGATTTGGGGAAATGGGGTTCGTGGATCCTTGGGCAACACGCACACCTGAGGAAGAGAGTGAATTGGACTGGAGAGATATTGCCCGGCAAGAACTATGGTACAATGCCCTGGAGGAAGTCCAGTATCAACATACCAGTTGGAGGAACAAATGGCCTGGCGGATGCCGCTTCTGGGAGACCAACCCGGAGGGCAGCAGGTCAGACAACTTGAGTACCTCGTGGAAAGGGAACTGAGCCTTGACGCCTCATACCGGGCACTGTGGTGGTGCACTGTCCAGCCAGAGACGTGGAGGGCATAGGGCATCCAGCTGGAGGGGGAGAACTACACTAGCCCTGGCCTGTTGTGGAAGGCCTTAGCAGAAGACGTCGACTTCGGCAGTCCAGCAGAGTCACGGTACTGGGCTATCTTTTATTACCGGGGTGAGATGGTACAGGGCCCGAGATCTATGGGATCTATGGGACCTCCACCGTTTGGCTGCCATGGAACGACCGCTAGAGATGGACTATGTGGAGCTACTAAACTCATGTCAGCCACAGGGCATGGACACAGAACAGGAAAACTGGCTGGGGGACCCAGACCTGCCAATCTACAGCTGGGAAAACGCAGCCGAGGTACCCCCTGCTTCACTACCAGCTGCAGAAGTAGGGGACCTCATAGACTGGTCCTGGGAAGACCAACAGATGGCAGGTGGAGATGGGATGGCGGTCTCTCTACCGGCCCTACAGGGATGCTGGGCGGTCGGCCCAGATCTCCAGTGGCAGTATGTATCACAGGGAGCTGAAGGTGCTGTCCTTCCTCCCCAGCGGCAGTGTGAGTTCCAGGGAGCCAAAGGTGCTGTCCTTCCTCCCCAGCGGCAGTGTGAGTCCCAGGGAGCTGAAGGTGCGGTCCTTCCTCCCCAGCGGCAGTCTTTTTCCCAGGGAACGGAAGGTGCAGTCCTTCCTCCCCAGCGGCAGTGTGGCCAGCTTTAGACAGACGTGAGGAATTAAAGAATTGCTGTTACAGGCGCTAAAACGGGATCCACGTCCCTAGCCAGGCACCAGCCAGCCCAATATCTCCAAGCTGACCCATATGATCTTCGAGTTCCGGGAGCCCATGCATCCGCCAAGAGGCGCCGAGTTGCATCCGAAACTCCCGAGATCTACCAGGGTCCCTGAAATCTGCAAAGCCATCCAGGAGGACAGGATGGTGATATCCTGCTGGGTCCTGAAGTAGGTCCGGATGTATCGGCAATGGGTCTGGACACCAGCTGAAGAAACGGGGCAGCTGGGTGTTGAGCCGTGAGGCAAAAAGGTCTATGATAGAGGTCCATGCCAATCCTGCAGTAAAGCATCCACTGCCTCTGCAGCTGGATCCGGACACCAGCTGAAGAAACGGGGCAGCTGGGTGTTGAGCCATGAGACAAAAAGGGACCCCAAAGGGACGAAATAGTGCAAAACACCTCTACATCCAATCGCTGCTGTCCGAGAGATAAAGTGAGTTCCAATCTGTCTGAACACTGTGCAGGCCCAGTATGTACTCTGCCTGGACCACCAGATTCCTTATAAGACAAAACTCCCAGAAGTCTGTTGCCAAACGAGCCAACAGTGCCGACTTGGTGCCGCCCATGTGGTTGACATATCGAACTGACGATATGTTGTCCATACGTAGGCGAATGCAGGCATTGGCGGTCCCCTTCACGAAACTCTGAATCACAAAGGAGCCTGCTAGAAGCTCCAGAGCATTGATGTGCATTCTGGATTTGCTCTCTGACCAGCACCCTCCTGTGGACACACCTTCGCAGTGTGCCACGGCCATCGAGGCTCGCGTCCGAGTCTATGATGAACTCCGGCTGAGATCCGAATATGGCCCTACCGTTCCATGCACACCGCAATTGGTCTTTCATTTTCCAGTCTAGTGATACCAGGTCCGCATATGATGCTCCCTCGCGAAGATGCGCAATATTCAACCGCTGGAGAGCTCAATAGTGGAGGGTAGACTGGAACACCACCTGGATCGACGATGCCAACAGTCCAATGAGTCTCGCCAAGTGACGCAGGGTGCGATGCGGTCAGGTAAGTGCCCTGCGAAGTTTCTTGCGGATTGTCCGAACCTTTGATGAAGGTAGACTCAAGGAGTCCTCCTCAGAGTTCACAAGGAAGTCCAAGAATTCCATGTGTCTGGATGTGTCAGACAAGATTTTTCCCAGTTGATGAGAAAACCCAGTCAGGTCAGCAGATCCACCGTCCATCGCAGATGCTGCAGGAGGACGGAGTGATCCTGGCCCATGAGCAGAATATCGCCCAGATAAACGAGAAGGCGAACACCCCGACTGCGGAGCCAGGCCATAGCTGGATGTAGCAGCTTGGTGAAGCACCAAGGCACAGAAGAGAGACCAAATGGAAGACAGATGAAGCATCATATGCATTCCTCCCAGCGGAAGTGTAGAAGGTCCCTGGAAGTCGCGTGCACCGGCACCGTAAGGTACGCGTCTTTCAGGTCTTGCTTCGCCAGTAAATCCCTGAGTAGATGGATGCCGGTACCGTACCCTGGAATTGAGCAGGCGCAGGTTGATAACCGTATGCATTTGACCACCCTTTTTATTCTACCAGGAAGATATTGCTGATGAGGCGCCAACTCTATAGCCTCTTTTGCACGTAAGGCCGACCTGCGATCCCGAATGGAAAAACAGATTGGTTGAGGGGTAGGGATGTAACGAGGTGTCCCCACTATTTCTATGTGGAACACCCTCACCATGTCCAGAACACACGTGTCTGATGTGATAGACGCCCATGCTGGGGAAAAAAGACGGAGTCAAGCTTACCATAGGGTCGTCTTCCACTGGAACCTCTGAATTCCCTTGACCGCTATGGTCAACCACGGGACGGGAAGAAGGGAGATCGGGTCTTTGCCTCATGGAAGTTGGGGCGCTGATTAAAGGAGCCTCTTCCCGAGCTGCGGGAATAGAAGTAGCTGTGGCCGGCCAGACGGCCCCTTGATCTGCCGGCTCTGGTAGAGACCCGTCCCTGGAACACCCTCCTCATGGAGGACTGGGATTTATCTAGGGCAGTAAACACCCCAATGAAACGGCCAAGGTCCTTAATAAAGGAGTCACCAAACAGGAGGCCTTGGGCATCCTTGCCAGCCTCAGTCAGGGAGAGATTAGCCAATTTCGACTCTATCCTAAACAGGATGGCTTTACGTCGCTCCATAGATAGAGAAGCATTGACGCTGCCCGCAATACAGATGGCCTGTTGGACCCAACCATGGAGTTTGTCCGGGTCAACTAGCCTGTTCTCATCCCTGGCATCCTCGGCTAGATCAGAAAGCTTTGCCAGGGGCCCAAAAATGTCTAGGTGTTTATCCTGGCACGACCTGAGTGTCAAGTACAGGCCTTTACCTGGGTTCCAACCCATCTTTGATAAGAATTGTGTCATTTTGGGGTCCACTTCCGGGGTTTCGCACTCCATGTTAGGCACCACTGGTCTAGGACACTCAGCTCTGAGCTTGTTACGTGCTGCCTGGCTAAGGGGGCGCTGCACCAAATTTTCCAGGTAGCGGGCCACATGGTCGGTTGGGAGCCACTTGGCTGACCTTGGGAGGTGAAGGTCATCCGGGTTGAACAATGGCTTGCCCAGCGGGTCCATGAGGGCAGTCGCGGGAGGATCAGTCCCGGGGTTGTCTCCTGTCATCCTGTCGTGGCTGAGGTAAGGAGATCAAGATCCAAGTCCCCACCATCATTCTCCAAGTCACTATTGGACTCCACATCAGCCTCCTCACCCAATTTCTGAGTTGGAGTCACTCTCATTCTGTGCTCTCGCACATTTCCACCGCCGTGCCCGTCCTGCGTGGTGCGGAAAGGCTCTTTAGCATGGATTTGACACACTTTCAGGGGCGCCCTGAGATACGCCAGTCATATTGTTTCTGGAGGCAGATGGAGAGAAATGCATAGATCTTTCTTGGTGCAGTCCCAAGGGAGTCCCACTCATGACGCGGGGTGCGTGTTGAGGGATCCGTGGTCCCATGCCTGAGGGGCACATCATTAATGCTTGGAAAATCGTTTGGGACAAGGCCGAGGACATAGTGCCCATCGTTGCCATAATGGCGTCGGTCACAGACCTCTGGAGTGCCAATGACTGTGCATCCCCCCACAGGGATTGGGGCTCAGGAGAGACAGCAGCAGCCCAAAAGGATGAAAGGGACCTAGTAGAATGAGCTTTGAGACCCACTAGAACCGGGCACTCAGAGGTTTGATAATCTTCTATGATGTATGATCCATCTGCTAATGGTCTTTTTGGGAGCCTGTATGCCCTTTTTACACCCTGTTCCAAATTATTATGCATATTCTATTTAAGTGTCACAAAGATTAAATATTTTGTTTTTCAGTTTAACTCATGGATGGCATTGTGTCTCAGGGCTCTTTTGATCACTGAAAACAATCTTGGACACCTGTGATAATTAGATTGCCAGTTGAGCCCAATTTAAGGAAAAACTACTAAAGGAGGTTCCACATTATTAAGCAGAGCACTATTTTCATGCAATATGGGGAAGAAAAAGACTCTAGGTAGAAGGCCATGTGACAAAGATTAAATATTTTGTTTTTCAGTTTAACTCATGGATGACATTGTGTCTCAGGGCTCTTTTGATCACTGAAAACAATCTTGGACACCTTTGATAATTAGATTGCCAGGTGAGCCCAATTTAAGGAAAAACTACTAAAGGAGGTTCCACATTATTAAGCAGAGCACTATTTTCATGCAATATGGGGAAGAAAAAGACTCTAGGTAGAAGGCCATGTGACAAAGATTAAATATTTTGTTTTTCAGTTTAACTCATGGATGGCATTGTGTCTCAGGGCTCTTTTGATCACTGAAAACAATCTTGGACACCTGTGATAATTAGATTGCCAGGTGAGCCCAATTTAAGGAAAAACTACTAAGGGAGGTTCCACATTATTAAGCAGAGCACTATTTTCATGCAATATGGGGAAGAAAAAGACTCTAGGTAGAAGTCAATATATACACGAATACATCTCACAAGATCCAATGAGGAAAGATCCTTACTTCCATCGCGTTCCTGATTCCAATGGTGGAAGAACAATCTCTTCGTTAATATGAAAGACAGAGGTGACTTTATGTCTAAATTCAGGTACTGTATGAAGGATGACTCTGCCTTTGTGAAAAATGGTGAAGGGTTCTCTAGCAGACAGGGCATGAAGCTCCGAGATCCTCCTTCCGGAAGCCAAGGCAACCAATAAGGCATGTAGAGAAAATGGAGAGGAATAAAGTCCTAAGGGGTCAGGCTTCAATGCTATAAGAACCAGAGGCAAGTTCCAAGATGGGGCGAATGGTTTAATTGGAGGTTTTATTTTCAGGACCGCCTTGATGAATCTAAGTCTGAGTTTAAGGCCCATTTGTGGTTGGTTAGGGCTGAGAGAGCCGAAACATGGACCTTCAAGGTGTTATAACTTAAGCCCTTGTCAAGTCCAGACTGCAGAAATTCCAGTACATCTTTTGTAGAAGGACTCTGGATATCAGTGCTTTTAGAGGTAGCCCAGATGGGAAAAAAGGTTCCATACTCTATAGTATGTGGAACGTTTTCTTGCTTTGAGCATAGTGTCTACCACTGCTTGAGAGAAGCTTAATTCGTCAGCTCTTCCCTTTCAATCTCCATGCCATCAGATTAAGGGAGGATGGATCGGGATGTAGAACAGGACCTTGATACAGAAGGTCCTGATCTTTTGGAAGCTGAAACGGAGGCTGCACGCGAAGACTTCCATCTAAAATTATTTTAAAAAAATTCAAATTGAAACTCCAGAAGAACATTAACAAGAAAATAATGAATAAAGAGTAACTTTAAGAAGGATTCAAAGAATAGTAGGGATAAGAGGTGAGTATGATCCAGTTATACCCTTTCCCAGGAATGAATTCCAAGGAAATTGAATATTGGCTCTTTAAATAGGCGTCTGACGTAATGAGCGCTATTGTGTATGTGCGAATTAACTACCAAACGCCATGCGTTCTAAGAAAAAAAGTAAAGCACACGCGTGAACAGGCAAGAAAGCCTTACTCGCGCCCGCGCGTTCGTATGAATGAACAAACACGAATGACCTTGCAGGCGCCCTCTGCGTGAAAGAAGCCAAGAACCTTGCTAGGCTCCAACGTATGAAATAGAAGGGCTGAAAAGTAGGAAACAGATCTTCTTACTGGCAAAAACTTTCCAGGTACTTTTATTCTTCCATGATCGTCCACATCTCAGTCAATCTTCTAGTACCCTTAGGGTTATTCCAGGGCATAGATAGTGGCACATACACTTGAGGTCACAGCAAGTCCAAAACCCATGGCCCTAAAGGGGTCCCTCCAGGGAGACACCTTTGCGCAGGGCCGTGTAGACTTCCCAAGGGAGAGAGGCTGAACTCCCAAGGGGCCAGAGAAACTAATCCTCAGGTAAGCCATAAAATATATATTTTTTTATATTAGTACTAAGATTAACATGTCCTATAGGGATAGGACAGGGAAAAAAAAGACTGAGGGAGGAGGGGATAGGAGGTGGTACTTATACCTTTCATTTAATTATTTGTCTAATTAGGGATATAGAGGAGCTACCCATTGTTGTGCTGCCACGGATATGGCCAGGAAAACAAAATATATATTATTACAGCTTGAATAGATGTTGACTCTACAAAAACTGGTAGTGAAGAAGAGTGCATTATCTAGTGCAATTCTGCAGAACAAATGTTCTAATATGTGAGTGGATATAAGTCTTAAGTTTCTTGATATACTTTTCTTTAACATTTACATTAAAGATATAGTTTATGACATCACGATACAGTGCAGACAAGGCAAACTTTGCAAATGTGGAGGAGGAATAAACACTGCTTAATTTCATCTTTGTTTACTTTCTCTATGCTGGGTCAAGATGCAAAGAATAGAACTTATAAAATTAACAGGCAGCTAAGATGGAGGTATTCATTTGCTGAATAAAAATATGTGAATTTCCACATTTATTTTAATATTTCCGATATATTAAACACATTTGTAACATATATAATAGGAATAAGAAACTATTTCACTGAAGTGTTTTATGTGTATGGAGTCTATCTTTTTCTTCACAGTTAATAAAAGCCAGGTAGGGAGTTTTCCACTTCCTTTAGCTCACAATCACCTGTAGGGACAAAATCAAAAGCCACCAATCCCCCTCCCCTATGAAGTCATTAAAAAAAAGCCTTAAAGATAAAATGGGGTAAAAATTGTTGTATATACATACATACAGAGTGAGTGTGTGTGCATGTGTGTATGTATATAAGAGTGTAAATAACAGAATGCATTTCCATGTGAGTATATATGTCTGTATATGTGTGTGTCAGTGTTCAGTTGTGAAGCGCGTGTGTGTGTGGTGTTGGTAGCAGCATGTGTAGTAGTAGTGTGTATGTGTAATTGTTAAATCTGAACTGTACTACATGCTCTCTCACTTAACTATCACTTTAACTAGTGGCTCCGCCCCTGTGATGAGTCACAGGTTAGAAAGCATGGCGGCCATCTTAAGTCAGTATATATACTGGGTAGCAGTATATGCAGCCTTGTGCATACATAGTGGGTAGCAGTATGTGTAGCTATGTGTGCCTGTCATTTCTGAGCTACCCATTCTAGGCCAAAGTCCTCTCTCCTTTCCCTCTAGGTCTAGGTGATTGCCAAAGCAGCGGGGGAGACCCAATGTCGCGCACGCGCATTAGACCTCCCCATAGGAAAGCATTGAAAAATGCTTTTCAATGCTTTCCTATGGGGATTTCAGCGACGCTGGAGGTCCTTACACAGCGTGAGGATGTCCAGCAACGCTATAGCACATAATCTGTGCTATAATCCCGGACGTGCCCTCTAGTGGCTGTCTAGTAGGCCGCCACTAGAGGAGGAGTTAACCCTGCAAGGTAAATATTGCAGTTTATGAAAACTGCAATATTTACAGTTGCAGGGTTAAGGGTGGTGGGAGTTGGCACCCAGACCACTCCAATGGGCAAAAGTGGTCTGGGTGCCTGGAGTGTCCCTTTAACAAGTAGAGTAAACACTCCCATCAGACATGCACCTGTAGGCAGGTGCCTCCTGTGCAGAATGGGAAATCCGGCCATTATGTGGCAGGCATGCTTAGCTAGTGCAAGCATGTTTTCCTCCTTGAAGTACAGCCCATTGAGAAACATAAGAAAGCCGTAATCACGTGTGGCTCCAGCACAGAGGCTTCTCAACGACAAACCCCTGATTGACATATTTCGTGGCACAAATTAAAAGTCCATTCTTGCAAACATTGCATAGAGCAGCTTTTGCAAGATGTTTTTTCATATACCCCTAAAAAAAATGCAGGAAAAAAAATTACATTCATGTTTTTGTTTGGGCTATGTCTACTATATTATTAAAAAAATACATTGTTTTATTTTCAATGTTAAGTGTTTTTTGAAACCAGTGGTTCTTGCTTAGTCTTTTTAATGGGCACCCAAAATTCATAAAGGATACTCCAGGCAGTAATTGTCCCTGATTTCCTAAATGCATTAGGAATAATAAAATCATAAAAAACTCACAACAGTCACTGTTAATACCAAATCCCCAAGATTAGTAGCAGTTGAAGAGACCAAGAAGTGGCAGATATGCATCAGCCAATCCTGGTCATTCCATTATTTTCAGGTCTCAAACAGTATGGGATGGGAGTATTTTTCTGTCACTTTCTTATGACAACCCATGGTGTAAGTGAATGTATGGACACATAATCTGCCTCAATTAACCGAAAGGGGTATAAGGATACAGTTAACATTTTATATATATGCTTTTTTATGCTGATGCAGGTATCAATCACATTATACTTTGAAAAAGCAGTGTAACGCAAATGTTTGGGGTAAGAGGGATTAAATATTTGATAAACATCAGAATTCTTATTTATTGTTATAAATCAATATCCATTAAAAAAAATAACAACCTGATTTCTATGCCGACATCAAATTGCTCTGATGGAACAGTAATTGTAGCTTGGAAATAATCTTAGAGACTGTTTGGTCAACTTCCCTTAAATTTTGCAACTTGGGGGCACAATCCATGTTTTGTGAAATTCCCCTAAAATTAAATGTTTTCAAAACACAGCCAATTTGCAATATTATTGTGACATGGTAATTATAAATTGTTAATTTATCAACAAGAAAGTAAAAATAACATTTGATAAACGGAATATACTAAAAATATGTTTAAACAAACGCAAAAAAATACAGAACAGTTAAAAAGAAAAAATCTGTATAAATGTCAACTGAAACAAACCATTAGAAACTTCTTTCACTGTTCCTGAATCATTTTATCCAAAACCAGAGATCACCAGACACAGGCCTAATTATTGTGACAAGAGGATTTCAATGCTACGCGTACAAAACAGTCACAAGCCCTACAAGTCTTTTTGATAAATTCAATGTGTGATGATGTATTTCTGCACTGTGCCTAATTGGTATAAAGTTTTCAGATTTTCATCCTGTATCTTTCATCCAGCTTACCCCATCCTCTCCTTTGACATTAAATGTCAAAGTTCACATTCGTATCCGATTATCAAAGTAACACTCATTAGGCAGAAGTCGGCCTTGCCCCTAAATGAGCGAGTCTGAAGGAGCGGTCACTACATTTACCCAAAAGATTTTCACATTTGAAGGAAGCCTGGATGTGACACAGCACTGCCGCATTCTGAAGTTTCAGATGTCTCCAGCTGATGATTAATTACAAGTGGTGGGAAATAAAATCCACTAAAGCCAGCTGCTTGCCATGGTCGGCAAAAATGCTATAATGGATATAGGTTGCCAATTTTCCATTTTATTGGCAAGCCTTCCAAATGTAATTAGGCAAGTTATAAATGATATAAAACGCTATCAATTCCCTTTTTTTTTATTTTTCAGAGACATCCTTCCCTAGGGATTTTTCTTCAAGCTTATCGCTTGACTTTGTTGTGCTAATGAATTAAACTTCTTTTTATTTCTAATTAAAGCACCTACCAACTTTTGGAACAGATTTATATTCCTTACTCTTAGTGTGATTTCAGAAGAGAGAAAGCAATTATACTTTGGTTTGAACAAGTTTCTCTGCTTCTACTGGCTCGCAGCACCCTATCTGTCCGACCATTGGCATATCCGAGACATTACACAGCAAGGCGGTCAGAGTAACAGAAGGGGATATCATTTAAAAGAATAAATGTGAGTTCTCTTGGATGGTGGGCAAATATCAGAAAGCTCTGTCGCTCACAGTGTCATTTGTTTTGGAATAAAAGCATGAAAATTAAATGCAAGGGCTAAAATTGCAGACGTAAAGGATGGCTGCACAGCACTCCATTTCTCAATTTCATCCTTCAGAGCCACAAAATGGGGTGATACAGTTACTGGATGAGATTTACAGTAACAGCTGTGGTCTTCCCACACAGGGGAGGGACTTCTAATGTGCTATGGTCTGCATGGAGCAAACGGTAAGCAACAAAGCATGATGCCATTCCATTTGAAGACAGACAAAAACAGTTCCTGTGGCCACACTTAAGAACATGCATACACAATTGTCAAATGAAATGGCGAAAATTCTACAAAAAGTCTCTGATTTCCAGCTATATAAACAAAAAATGGGGAAGAGAATGAGATAGTGGAGTAAAGGTTTCATTTCTTGTCTAATTTGTTCTGCGGCAACATTAAGAAATGCATAGGAATCGGTGCCAGTGGCATATGGTTCTCTACTGAGCTAAACATTCGTACTAAAGACAGGTTCATCAGTCATTAGAGTGTCTGGGTAAAAAAAATTAGCTTCTGATGGATGGTATTTATAGCTTACCTGCTGCTAATACATTAGCACAGAAACACAGATTTCCAAACCCACATGACATTAGAAACTGCAGACCATGAAATAAAATAGTTGCAAGCACACATCATGTACACCAGGTTATATAATATAATAAATAAGCTATGCCTAAAATTGGGCCCGCTGCAAGGACCTTGGGTCAGGCCTGCACAGGCCAATTAATGCACAGCACCTGCCGTATAGAAGCAGCACACAAAGCACTTCCGAATCATTTTAGCAATTAAAAGAAAACTGTTTCCTGACTGTTTTGACAGTAACCGTTTCTTTGCAAGAGTAGCCATCAAATCATTATGTAGCTTGGAGAATAATAATAAAAAAAAAAGTCGTCTTTTTTTAAAGGGGGATATCTGGAGATGCTTGGAATAAAGCTGTAGTATGGAATAGGACACGTCTTTTGTTCTTTTACACTCTGAGCCTTCTGCCTAATTTGGCAGAAAAACACAGGGCATACAGGGGTCTTCCACAGTATCACCTTCTGCTGCACTCTGGCCCCCTAAAAAGATGGATCAATATCATCCCTGCTGATTTTTCTTCAAAAGTGAAAATCCTTCAATTACATTTTTTTTGGGGGGTGGACACAGGTGCTGGAGTTTAATGCGATCTTAGAGCTCTTGGATCTGAATGAATGCTTAGTTCTGTGTGGTGTGTTTTACTTTGATTTATTTGGCTTTGAAATATTTTCCTTTAGACACACAAGATCTGTTGTATACTTACTGTATG
The DNA here is from genome assembly GCA_933207985.1 of Pelobates cultripes. Lineage (NCBI taxonomy): Eukaryota > Metazoa > Chordata > Amphibia > Anura > Pelobatidae > Pelobates > Pelobates cultripes. The sequence continues at coordinate 285,206,817 of OW240912.1, forward strand.
ATAACATGTACACAGAAACACAAATTGTACAAAATTACAGAATAATAGTTGAACATCGGCATATAACAATGCAAATTAAACACATGTCCTAAACACGTCCATTTTAAATGATAGTGTATGAACCACTGTCCAGCCACAGAGGCAGCTCATAATGGCAATGGCTTGGTTCATAGATGACCTTTATGACAACAAGCTAAATATTAAGAAACATGCCTAGAAAAAGTAACATGTCTCCATTAATTTGTGTGAAGTCTAAAAGATCATGAATCAGTATGTCATAAGGTTAACAAAAAACAAAAACAATCCTTGCCCAATACAAAGCAGGTATGTATGAACATGTTTTCAACATGTCATGCAAAGAGTCCAAACATACACATATAGCATGGCTCCTATTTTAAAAGGCCTGGCCAGAATACTCTTTAGCAAAAAAACAGTTACTATGAACCAACGTCTGTGTATTCACAAACATACACAATTATACATATTTGTACAGAAATGTGTGCAAAAACAAAACACACAAGGGCACTGCATTACTCTTGTACTTTATATATATTACATGGCTCATTGTTTTATATTCAATAAATGTAGTCAATATTTTTGTTAGCTCTTGCAACATCTATCAATACCTTTTGTCAACTCTTTATGTACAATGCTGGATTTATTTGGCTACCTCAACCTACAATATAAGTATATAAACACAAACAAGAGTCTAAATATAATACTACTTGCAAATAAAATATTAATATAAAGGTAAAACCTTGATCTTTCCATCTTTTACTATGAATTACAATGACTGGCTTAATTAAAAATTCAAAAAAGTAAAATGTTACAAATAACATTTACTTAAAAAAAAAAAAATGCTTCCATTAGTATGTTTTTCTTCTTTGTACATCTTATTATGTACTTGTTTATAATGTACAGTTTCAGTAAACTGGGCAATGTTGGTTTCATTCAGGAAATGGAATAAAAAAAAACAAAAAAAAACAAAAAACCATTACAGATCTTTGCAAAATCTGAGAGCTTTACTCACGTACCAGAAGCTAATGTTTTTTTCCAAAAATAGCAATTTTTTTTATTTATTATTGGGGGAAAAAGGCAAAAAACAAAACAAAACAATATTGTATATATGTAAACGTTTCAAACGCAGGCTTAAATTTCATATATTTATATCAACTTTTCAAATTTTTAAATATTTTTAGATACAGTTTTAAATGATTTGCCTACAGAAGTCCCCCTTATAGTCAATACGAATTGTTGATAAATCATTTCAAATACATATCCAAAAAAAAAATAATAATTTGAAAAACGTATCCAAACATATTAAATCATGCAAAAACATCCAAAAATATTAAGACTATAATTTGATAGTTATGTAAATATTATAAATTATAATTTTCAGTTTAAAAACCCAAACTTTGTAAATTCATAAAATCAACAAATTCCAGAGTTTTTAATTCGTTTATAATAGGCAAACGTTGGCAATAAACCACCTTTCAACAGTTAAACAATTTAATTGTCTCATGGCTTTAGAGAAGTGGGCTTCTATGTTCTCTCTGTGTCATGTTTTAGACAGTTGTCCCCACCCTTAACTGATTCACTAAACAATTTTTTATCCCCCCCAGAGGGCGTCTATGGTTTGACCTCAACTGCCTGCCCAGATCAAGGGATTAAAGATGAACCAATGCATATAATTGGTCTGTTCAGTACAGGGTTAGAGATAAACATCATTAGGGCACAATTCACTCCCACCTCAATGTCTTACACAGGCTTCCTTCACTTCCAGAATATTGTACATCCTATTTTACATATATCCCATGTGTGTGTGTGTGTGTATATATATATATATATATATATATATATATATATATATATATAGAGAGAGAGAGAGAGAGAGAGAGAGAGAGAGAGACAGACAGACAGAAACCAGACAGATATTCATATACACACATGCCCGCACACACATTTTTTTTTCAAGGCTAAACAGTTCCCCACAATACAATTGTACGTGATTTTGTATAACTGTTTTTCGCATATATACCTATCTTTTTTGCATCGCATTCCGTTTTATAATATCACTGCCATGTATCGGATTAGCTTGATGCCTTTCAATGAGTATTCTATCCTGTCTTCATTTTCTCATTCCTTTCTGGCTCCCCTCCATATTAATCTGGTGCAATTGCTTTCTTCTTCCAAGCTATCACAATGCCAGTCAGATCTTTTTTTTTTCTCTCTCTCTTCCTCTAGTTTTAGACTTTAGGAGGCATCCTGTGAGGCCTCCTATCTGCATCCACCTGCTCAGGCTTTTATAAATTATAGACTGTTGCCTAGAAACAAGCAGTCACAACTGACCAGTGATGAATCTGCTATGTCTTTATTTTGGAACCACAGCCTACAACTTCCCCACAGATATAGGATATATTTCAAGCTTGTACACATTAGTATTGCATCTATAAATATATAATCAAAGGGGTAGTTTTCCTTCCGTACATTTTAATTGAAACCCACCACTGGGAGTGGCTGTTATTTAGCAAAGTGCACAAATCCCTAAATAATTGGATGTCAATGTCCACAGAATGCATGTCGATTGTGTCCTATCCAAACATGTTGCTGTGCACAATTCCCCAGCTCAAACAGAGTAGGTGGGAGGACAAGATTTGTCATGACATTCGAGTGAGATGGCTGCTAACAGGATTAGAAGGCAGCTGTCACTTTGTATTACTTGCTGCCTGGACCAAAAACACAGATTTTAACGATGAAAAGTTGGAGGGGAACATGTACTTTGTCATGGAGGGTGGAAAAGTAGTACTTTTCATTATACTTATTTGACAAGAATAACAAGCCCCAACTTCATTGCAAATGCCAACTATTCTAACAGATTCATTAGTAAGGATAGACAACGACAAACAAAATAATGAATACACAAAAAGGAAAGGACAAAATTAGGTATAAATAATGTAAAGGTAATTACAAAATAATGTCGAAGAGAAGAAGGCATTATTTTGTCTTCAGGTATGGGTAAAGATAAAATAATGCATGAAACCAGAACAAAACAAACACCTAGCCTTCTAAAAACACATGTAAACTAATTTTATTTGATGTATTTTACATTTTATTTGATATACATTTACTATTTTGTTAATATTTAAATTTCATACACATAGTCTAATGAATAGCTATATTTAAATATAATGTAATATGAATAATGTTTTCTATTGATTATACGAATAGATGGATTCTGTTCTGCGGCTGCTGAGTTTTAATTTTCTCAAAACTCAGTCCTACCAGGTAAATTCCTATTAAATTGTGTGAACATATATGTATACATGGTGAACTATGATCATGTATGTTTTTGCACCTGAACAGCACTTTTACTAAATGTTTTGTGCCACTGAGGTATATAGTGTGAACGAGCCCTAAGTATCCTATAGACAGCAATTGCCTCAGGCATCGTCTTTGCTCCCAGTAACCAGCTTGCAGAATTTCAATACAATGAGCACGTGTGAGTTGGTTATCAAACAAACAAATTCAGCTTTGTTTGCTACCCTTTTAATAAAAAGAGAAAGGACCATGGCATCGCATACAATTCTATCTATTTTCTCAGCTCTTTTTCTTTCACTTACAGAAAGACGGATTGGTAATATTTGACACATCCTCTTATCATAATATACAAACTAAAGTGAGAATTCAACGTGCATTTCAAATATAAGGCCAGAGTAGTCAAATAGAAAGGATAACGGACTTGGAGATTTTCGTTGACCTTGGGTTTGATTATATATATTATATTTAATACGATACTGTTTATGCTATTTTTTATATTTTGTTTAGGTTTTTCAGCAAAGATCACAGAATCTGTAGTTTTAAAATTGGTTATTTTCCAATATACATATTATGTTGCTTAATACATACAGGCACAGTACTACGATAACCACAGAGGCAGTAATTTAGTCAGAAGAGGCATGAAGGAATATTGACCCCTTAAGGACACATGACATGTCATGATTCCCTTTTATTCCAGAAATCTGGTCCTTAAGGGATTAAACAATTAATCTGTCAGTATTTCAGAACTGCTTGCAAAACATAATTGAAAGGAAGTCACAAGCTATGACAGTTTCTATGTATCAGGAAATGCCTAACCACAATGTATATGTGATATTTTGTAAGATTAGATTATTGAATGTAACAGCAGAAACTACTTCCTCTTTTATGTATCTTGTGTAACCTTTTTGTAACCTTTTGTAACCTTTTGTAACCAATATTCGTGACAAGTATAGTATAAATATAGCGAATCTTGAATAAACGATCAGAAGATTATGGAGAGCAAAAAGTGTGTGTCTGGTTAATACGCTTCCATAAAAATCTTCCCTGAATATTCAGCTGACAATCGAGGGTTGGAGAATAGTGACCAGAGGGACCGAGTCACCAGAGTAGCAGATTTACCTTTCAGCTTGGTGTCAGAAGTGGGATTGTAGCCAAAACCATTTTGGGTGAGTAGTAATTCCTTGTGTCTATCTTGACGCCCTGAATCTATGATCCCCATGGTTTTGTAAGTCTACATCATTTTAGGAAAGGTTATTTAGTATATGTGTTTTCTGTGACTCAGTTTTACATAAGGTCCCGTTAAATTAGTCTAGTAAGGGAACTAGACAGAGAGATATATGTATTTCTAGTAAGTGAACTAGAGAAGGTCTAATAAGAGAATTGGACAGATAAAGTCTATAAAGTGATATAGACAGAGAATTTAGTATATAAGTGAATATACTACGATAGTGTGCACAGAGTTTCAGGTTCACCTTGTCCACCCTCTAATTGTCATTAGTTAAGTCTGGTTGTGAGTGTGAATAAGTGTTTGAAAGATTTGTCCTAGGAATGGGAAATTACCATGTAAGAATATGAAGTAGTTAACTTTTCTTGTTCATATGTATTTTATGCTTAAATAAGGTTTATAATCATTAGTGCTGACTGTAAGGATATGAAATAGTTAAACTCTTTTTGCTTTATATGCTAACCCTGAAAATATACTCACTGAGAATCTTGTTAAAGCACATTTGTAGTGTCCATGTCTTTATTGCAAAAAAATGATTCTCCATCAATTGGGTGAATGTCTATATTGGGGACACACTTTGGTAAGTTAGTAGTGTGTCCACCCTGAGTCAGCAGTATGGGAAATGTGAGTTCAGGTCCTGAGTGACCAATATATATATACATAAGATACCAGTACTGTATATTAGAAAAGAACTGACTCGCAGGTTGTACCTGATAGACCTACTTAAATCTTTTGTTTTATTCTTTCTGTTGCATAGAAGTATAAGTTTATTACTCTGTTTTATTGCAAGTTATTTCACATGGGATCTGTGTGCCTGATATGATTGTTGCTTTAATACCATAAGCCCACTACACTTTCTATGAGAGTGGGATAGTGTAAATGTGTTGCATTGTTTGCATGATGAGCTCAGTATTTTTAGAACTGAGACAAAAAGTCACTTCATTAGTATTTGAACGTTAATTCCCCATATGGGATTAATTGTATAGAAACACCAATCAGCACATCTTCCCTGCCCTGTGTGTTTGTTGCAAAGGATCCATACCATTAATATGATTTTTGTTTGTAAATAAGAGAGCAACATTTACATTTTCAGCGGTCCAACACATGCTTCATTTTGTGCTGTAAGCTAACCTTTTTATTGCTACAGATGCTTTAAATGATTCAGCTACTGCATATGTTTTGTGTCTTCTATGTCTCACATTATATGTGTTCTGTTCTTTTAAATTGTGGTATATAGCCTGGATCAGAGATTATGGACAAAGGTTTCTACCTGTTTTACTAAGGCTCTTGGAGACTGACCGGTCTAAGGTTTGCCATGCCTTTTAAACATGGTATAGAATAATTTTTTTTAAGTCTCTGAGAGTTCTGTAAGATTCTGGTGAAACCATGTCTGTGTAATCTGGTCCAAATGTTTGCTCAATTTCTATAAGATTTAAGTTGATGCAGCATCACTTCAGATTAGTTAATGGAAGTTTCATACAAATATTTGAGTTATGAGTGCGCTATATAAATGGATCCTTTCTCTATATACAATACTATAGTAGATTAAAGTAATGAAGTTAATAAGAATTAAAAAAAAAAAAAAGTATACATAAGAATCCCTAAAATAAATCTAATATAAACTAAAATTGGTATACCTTACAATAATATGTTCTGAGTACAGCTGTTAACTGTTTATTCTGTGTAAATGGTGATTGTGATAATGTGTGAAGTGTGCAGCTTACCTGGAAAGTGGTTTAATTTATATGTTGCTGTGTTGTTTTAAATTATATGTGAATCAGTTTGTCTCAGTTTAGTGATACTGATACAAATGCCAGCCAAATAACCCAGCAAATAACGGTTTTATTAGCTGTTGAATACTAGCATTCTGGCCAAGAGTAGTTGGAGTAGTTCTATGAGCTCAGAGAGGCTCTGTGTTGTGGTCTGATATAGCTATATGGGAATGGAGATTTGGAGGTGTTAGTTTAAGACTGCTTTCATATTGTGTCTACCCGTGTTTCCTAGGAGGGACACAGAGTGTGTAGTTGTGTGCTCATGAATGTGTTTTCTATATTGGCATATCTGCTGGGTACCCGATACGTGTATCTACTACGTCTGTTTTGTGAGATGTCTGTTTTGTGAGATGACATGTAATATTACATTGAATGCTGAGTATGAGTTATATGGTTTGAAATGAATTGGTGTGTTATGTGTTTCATGTATTTTATTGTCCATTGTGTAGGAGTTTAACTAGCAGAGTGATTTGCATATCATTAACGCAAGCATTTAGTGTTTTTACAAAAGGTGAAATGCTGTCCAGCCGGCTAGAATGAAACAATTGTATGCTATCGCTCCTGGAGCACGAAAAGCGCTTGTTACATCCCACGTGAAAGGGGCCCCGCAAACTTCTGCTGTTCAAATCGTGGCTCCACATTTCCATTTGCAAACTGATTAATCCTGAAAGTCATTCTTTTACTGATAAAAAGGATTGAATGGACAAGATGTCTCTCCCTCATAAAGGAGTTCTAATAGGGGAGTATTGTCCAGCTCAGAGTTAACTCTACTTTTAAAGTATATTGCATTGTTTGTGTCAAAGTAAGATTCATCTAGTATGCCACCTTGATTATGGGGTAATAATAAAATGGTATTTTAATAGAGATTAGACAATTTCTGAAATTTATAAGTGAGGTAATTTTAATCTCCTAAACTACTGTATTATATTTGTATGGGTAAATTGAAAGCATTTTGCAGATCCAGAAGAGCATTAATAAATAATATAATAATCTCACTACGTGCCAATTTATGCAAAGAGGCTATCCAAAGTACGCACTAACGGGTTAAACTTGTTTTCTTGATAAGCGTATAACATTTAGTTTTGTGGTTAGACTTTTGATACTCAATTTGAAATATGTCCCAATTACATCCTTGCATGGCACCAGGTACAGGTAGCAATATGTGTTTTAAAAATTTGCAAGGTCTTAGTGTTTTCAATATATTATAATAATGGAAAAGTACCTAACCGCATGTCTGCATTACGCTCATGACACAGACTGTCAGTATTGCAAGCCCTATATGAAGGCTATGCTTTCATTGTTGATGTATATACCCCTAGACAACCTTGCTTTATATACAAAATTTAACTATCCATACAGCCTTTAAAAGCTTATTAATATTATATCTGTGTGGTACACAAAGAGGGGCTGTGAGTTAGGTAATCCCATCCTGCATATGGAATAAAGGCAGAGGTAGAGGATTTGGTCAAAGGGTCTAACTTTTGTAGAGGTAACAACTTCAGCATTGGTGGAACACACTGTTCTAATTGTGGATAGCAGGGTCACTGGAAAAATGAGTGCCCAAACCCACCCCCACAGATTCCTCAATACCAACCATAGCTTCCAACCTATACCCACACCCAACAACCCCAGCCTAATACACAGATGGTTCATGTTTGTAATATTTTATATAGGTTTAGGTGTTAATCCAAGAGTATTGAATTATTCGGGATTATTAAAGTAATTAATTTTGAATATCAAATCAAGGTTCCGGTTTAGGAACAGAGTTTTATTGGGAATTATCCCCATATGTATATGTTAGTGTTTTAATATTCATCCTAACAAGGATTTCTATAGAGTGAGTGCTACTCTCATCCGTGCAAAGGCATTCCAAAGAGGTATTATGTAAAACTTTATAGAAGACAGATTGCATAAAATATAAGCAAATATAAGAGAGGTACATGCTAAACGAGTTAAGGGTTTAACCTTAATCTCTAATTTAAGTTTTAGCCTAGGTAATTAATGATGTTGTATTGATCCTTGTGTTTGTATGATTGTAGAGACCGTCCTGGAGTGTTTGTGCCGCCTGATTTCTGGGACTACACACCAATCTCTCTGGCTGACCATGCAATAAGTATTTTGCAATTACATCTGTTTGGTCATTATCCATGCAGGCCGAAGAAACTGAGATACTTATTTACGAGGACATAAACTTTGCACGCAAGAACCTGGAAAGTCCTGAAGGTGCAGTGCTGTCTAATACCGCTGGTTCTGTAATAACCCTTTCAACCATTGGGGTGTTGCACAGAGCTTTGTGGTGAAAATCCAGCAAACAAAAGAAGAACTAAGAACTATATGGAAGCTGACATTGTCTTGTTGTCAGCCATATTGCTACCCTTAGCCATTTTTATGGAACAAAATGTTTGGTGTCTAAACTGATTTCTTTATACTCTGTGAAAGACTTATTCTATTTTTCTGAACTATGCTGAACTATTGAACTATTTTTATTTTTATTTTTGTAGAGTTAGCCAGAGAGAGAGGAAGTGTTAGCTGACCCAGGGATGGATGTACTATGTGTGTTTTTGATATATGTTGAGTGTGCCAGGGATGGATTCCCATGTTTTGAGGAACTGCGTGAGGATATGACTGGTTTTGACTGGACTTTTGGAATAGGGAAATGGTTAAAAGATATAGGACGCAAGGTCCTGGTTGTGCTATAATATAGTTGCTATAAGCCCAAGTTCCATTCTGTCTTAAACATCCATTTTCTATATATCTATCTGCAAAAGTATTAAGTGTTTTTGTTTTGTTTTTTTTCTGCTGAGTTTCTGTTTCTTGTAGACCACATGATTGCTTGGGAATGCCATAATGTGGAAATTTCTCTGTCTTGGGAGAATGTTAACCGATGATATGAGCAATACATATTGCTCAAAGAGGGGTAACAATTGTGATTATTGGGGCTCAGTTGGATGGAACACCGGGACAGATTGGGGTTATACCTTAAATATTGAAAACCCCAGTCCTGGAGATCAAGGTATTTATATTCTTGTTAATCCTCTAAAGCCCCACATTCAAACCCTTGGTGATATGATGGCCATAGCAGATCCCACGTTTGGAGATACCACAGCGTTAGAAACAGGGTATGCAGATACAAACCTATGGCTGGAATGGTTGAGATATAATGCCCATTCCAGCAATAGGTCAAACTGTTATGTATGTGGTAGTGCCAGACCTCATCTAGGAACTGTACCCTTACATGTCCCTGATGAGTACTGGGAATGTTTCCTAAGTTTGTTTTCAGGTATCACTGTTAATACTACAGAATGTGAAGAATGGAAAAAGGGTCACCCTATTGGTGAACCCAAGTTTAATTTAAATGATGTTGTCCCAGTATATCCTGGTAATTATACTTGTTTTCAGGGAAATAATAATGGTAAGGTGGGTACACAATTTGATAACTTTTCTTCAGGATTCTGCTCCGCCTACAGTAATATTACCTTAGTGAATCAAACACAATCTATATAAAAATACGTTCTAGACTCCCCACCCCCTGGAGAGGAGAATGTGCCCCAGCCAAAATAATCATGCCCCTCCATATATTTGGCGACTCTCTCCCTGAAATTAAGGTTGTAACTGATTCCACAAGAAGGAAAAGGGAATCCCCACAAGGTAGTTTCGACCCACATATCTATCTAGATGCCATTGGTATTCCAAGAGGGGTCCCTAATGAATTTAAAGCTAGAGACGAGGTGGCAGCAGGATTTGAATCAATATTTCCCATTATAACAGCTAACAAGAATGTTAACTGGATTAATTATATATATTATAATCAGCAAAGATTTGTAAATTATACACGAGATGCATTACAAGGTCTTGCTGAACAATTACAGGCTACCTCACAAATGACTTTCCAGAATAGAATGGCCCTTGATATGATTTTAGCAGAAAAGGGAGGAGTCTGTAAATTACTTGACTCCGGTGTTTGTTGTACCTATATTGCAGAGAACACTGGCCCTAATGGTAAAGTAACCCTAGATATAAAGAAATTGGAAGACCTATCCATAGAAATGAAGAGGAATTCAGGTATTGATCACCCATGGGCAGATATGTTTAAGTTTGACAGTATCCTAGACTGGCTAAAGAATATTGCAATACTTATTGTTATGGTTCTGATGCTTGCTCTACTTGTTTATGCTATTTTCAAGATTATTGTATTCTGCATTTACAAACATACAAGCAACACTGTTCCTGTAAAATCCCCAGCTTGAAATGATGAGTATCTCCAAATGTATACACATAACCGAAGCAATGGTGAACATACTGATACAGATCTATAAGTTTGTGGTGCTGGTCAGATGCCTAGTCCTATGCTATGGGAATAGTGGCCGAAGACATAAAGAAAGACCTGCAGGATTGGCTAGCAATCCTGAATATACCATGGCAGATGGCTGGTTGTCTGACCAGGACTCCTTAAATAGGGTATGAGCAAGATATTGCTCAAAGAGGGGGAAATGAAGGAATATTGACCCCTTAAGGACACATGACATGTCATGATTCCCTTTTATTCCAGAAATCTGGTCCTTAAGGGATTAAACAATTAATCTGTCAGTATTTCAGAACTGCTTGCAAAACATAATTGAAAGGAAGTCACAAGCTATGACAGTTTCTATGTATCAGGAAATGCCTAACCACAATGTATATGTGATATTTTGTAAGATTAGATTATTGAATGTAACAGCAGAAACTACTTCCTCTTTTATGTATCTTGTGTAACCTTTTTGTAACCTTTTTGTAACCTTTTGTAACCAATATTCGTGACAAGTATAGTATAAATATAGCGAATCTTGAATAAACGATCAGAAGATTATGGAGAGCAAAAAGTGTGTGTCTGGTTAATACGCTTCCATAAAAATCTTCCCTGAATATTCAGCTGACAATCGAGGGTTGGAGAATAGTGACCAGAGGGACCGAGTCACCAGAGTAGCAGATTTACCTTTCAAGGCAAGCACATAAACATGCCAACAGTGCTAGCTCTGGGCAGGATACAGGCCATTAGGCCTAACCGTGACAACACACATAGGGTATATGCTTAAATGTATTGAACAGCTAGTTAAGACAGAGCCTCAAATGGCTCTTGCAAATTACAGCACATACATAAATGAGGATGGTGATTGATTGCAAGCAACAAAGATGAGATTTAATTCACTAAACCGTCTATGAGCGCACATGTAGATGTTTGAGAAATCACTGTGAATATAAACAATATTAAGAATTTAAATAATGTTGCAATCAAGAGATACAACAACAGTTTATCTTACATCTCTATTGTATTGGCACACATGGGTTTCTGAGAAAAATAAACATTTGTATATATTTAACATTTATGTGAACCAATTGGAATCACAGTTGATATGTATGCATCATAATTAAGTAGTTGATCCTAACTACCGGTATATTAAAAAACAACAACTTTAAATTAAAACATATCCTTCTCCCCCACCTGTTTTCTTTATCTCTATTTCCCCCTCCCCCTTTAAATCAATCAATCAATAAATAAATAATGGTTCACGTCCACAGAACCTTTTCAAGAACTAGATTTAAATTAACTTAAATTAAGTTATGTTTACCACTTAAATATATAAGGAAATGATAAACGTGGGTTATTGTGAAACTGTATTTTCCATGTATTTAGCCAAACCGTGTCCAATAATCATAACCACACGTTTGTGCTCCATTTGTACCATAATCTGGTCTAGGGAAGATATTTCCTATACAGACTATTTCTGATCTTTTCGCTCTTTTAGAGAAGGGAGGCCAATCAAATTTCCAAGGGATTAGTGTTTACCGAGGTAGTTTATTTTGCGTACATGGTACAAGAGATCACTCACACAAGTGCAGAAAGTCCACATGAATGCCTATCATGCTCTACAGTAAGCATGTCAAACTCGTGGGCCGAGGGCCGCATGCGGCCCACAATGGACATCTTTGTGGCCCGGCAAGCCGCGAGTGCATGCTTAGTGTTAAAGCAGAGTAGGCACCTGCTTTCTCCACATTGCAGGTGCCTACTCTGCTAAAAGTTACCTGGCTGGGGAGGAGCGGTTCCTGGTGGCAGCGAGGGAGCTCAGCCTTCCTGTTTTTCACTGCTCCCTTGCGCAAGCTGTCTGTAGTGATGCCGGGCGCCGGAATGTGATGTCATATTCAGGCACCCAGCATAACTAAACTGCGCGCGAGGGAGCAGTGAAGAGCAGGAAGGCTGAGCTGCAGATAGAGGGCCTACACCAGCTCTCAAAGGTAGGGAGCAAAAAATAAAATGATGTGAGCGCAAGAATGTTTAAATGTGTGTGTGTCTCTCAGTGTGTGTGTGTGTCTGTCAGTGTGGGTGTGTCTCAGTGAGTGTGTGTTGGTCAGTGTTGCATTGGCTACGACTGGACAGTGGAGTACCTGGAGGCACGCAATGCCATGTCACATTCTGACATGACATCGACGTGCTCCAGCTTCACAGGGTTTCAAGAAGTAGTGGGAGGTTCAGATTTGGCACAGGGTGAGGACGGCGCCATCTGGGGTATACCAGAGGCCAAACTCCGGAGTCGCATACTGGCAGCAGCAACGTGAGTGGAGTCTGCTTGTTGGCTACAGGAGGGTACTGGGATTTAGTATATGGGGGTGGGGGGAGACTGGGATTTCGTAGAGGGGGGTGCTGTTTTTTTTTATACTCAAAATAAACCTACGTTTCTATGAAAATTTACATTTTAAATTTCATTATTTATTTTTTTTTGCGGCCAACATAAATTTAAACCTGGTTTATGTGGCCCATGCTAGACTTTGAGTTTGGCATGCTTGCTCTGGAGAGTATAAAAATAAGAAGTGGTGAGAGCCATGAGTCTCATATGCATCACAGATTTAGAAAAGTTGCAATTTATATTAAATCAGACAGTGGGTTCATTGTTCTATACAAGCATGTCTAAATGCTACAGATGTAATGCATACTGAGGGAAATAAAAAAACCAAACATGACATCCTGCCTATAAACAAGTGCAGGGTCCTCCTCTTCCGTGGTATTTCCATTGATGTGCACATCATCTTGAGCTCCGCTCTGTGTGAAGAGTGTGTCCACTTTTGTTTCATTTGCAAAAAGTAAATTAACCTGGTTACACCCCCTGGCTTTTCAAGCAGACAACAGGTCCTGTTACTTCTTGGTTTGGTCAGCTTAGTTGCAATGAACTCAGAGGCAGCAATTGCTCAGAGTAACTGCCTTGCAAAGACTTCTCATTGAGCTGCATTGGGAAGCCTGTGATTGGGCAACTACAGAAAGTCTGGGCGGGGTTAGAATGGGACTGGCATTGCAGTCAGCTGGTACCGCTGCACTATGGTTCATAAAGTTTTCATTCCATGAGCCATGGCAGATATATAATATCATTATATCCTGGCAGCGTTCAGAAGCATTAATTTGAGGACCTACAGCATAAAGGAATCAGTGGGATAGCCTAGAGGAGCTGCAGATGACACCCCAAGTAGAATATGTCTAATAATTGTGAGATATGTGTCTGTATATGTGTATTTGTAATAGTGGACCTGTTAATGTGTCTATATGATTTGTGTATCAGTATCAGTGTAAGAATATACTATTTTGAATTTTGTGTGTAGTTATGAGTGTATGCCTCTGTGTCAATGGGTGCAGTGTCTGTATGCGTGTGTGCTCTTATTTGTCAGTGTGCACATGTGTGACTCGCACTGTATGTATAGAGGGCAGAAGAAGGAAGGGGGGAAACTTTCCAGGAATGTAAGTGGGGAATTGATTGCAGAGCTATGTGATGCTCTATGTTGGGGAGGGGGTCATTTTAGGGGGACTGTAGGGATGAGAGCTGGAAGGAGCTTCAATTGGCAGGTAATTGCATTGTAATATTAAAGGCAGGGAATACTTGTAAAGAGACATTTTAAGCACCATAACAACAGCAGCAGACTGGCCACATCTGACATTAAACTGTCAAATCGTTTAAGAACAGTTTGACATTTACTTGGATTGGACACCGTGCTGCTTCTGGACTGAACTATACACTATACAGAGGCACCTCTAGACTTTATGAGGCCTTGGGTGAAACTCAAACATGAGGCCCCACTAACACCAAAGTGAAAAATATAGAGTTGCAATACATGAACACATATACACATTGATGCACTATCTTCCTGTGTATTTGCTTGACAGAGAGTATCCTTGTGTGTGTGAATGTATGTCTCTGTGAGCACGGTTGTGGTTTTGTCTGGGACTGTATGTGTATGGGACCGTAGGTGTTTGAAGTGTGTTGTGTGTATCAGGGTCTGCCTCTGGCCTTTCTGCATTGTGTTTATGGCAAAGCTATGTTTCCTGACTGTGTGTGTGTATGATGAATGTCTTCAGCTGGTGACTATGACAAGGTGAATAAAGGGGTACCAGTGGCAGGGAGAGAGTTTCAGGGCAAAGGTGGTAAATTGGACAGGGTGGGGAGGTTGTGAGAGAGAATGAGGGAGAGGGAATATGACATGGTTTGATGAGGGAGTGTGACAGGGTGAGTGATGGTAAATGTGTCAGGGCAATTGTGACATGGTAGAAGGGACGAGTATGAAAGGATTGAGGGGGGTTAATGTGACAGGGTGAGTGTGGCAAAGTTGACAGGATTAGAGGTATTAATGTGACAGGATAAGTGTGGCAGGGTTGGGGGAGAGTGTGGCAGAGTGAGAGAAGGTGAGTGTGACAGAATTAGGGGGGTGAATTTGACAGGATGAGTGTGGCAGAGTGAGGGCAAGTGAGTATGGAGGGGGTGAGCACTCGGCGGCATACTGAGCAAGCCGCCGGGCCCCCTCATGGTGTCGGGTCCTCGGTCACTGACCCAGGACCCGACACAGTCTGCCCTAAGGCGGTCTAGGCGCCAGCAAGGCCCCAGCCAGCGCGAGGCCTTAGGCGGCCGCCTAAATGCCTAATTAGAGAGCCGCCTCTGCCACTATACAGAGACGCAGCAAACCTACAAGAAACAGAAATTGCATAGTATGGTACTGAAATTATAAAAGGTCCAAAAATTGCAATACGTTGCACTCACAGATCAGGTTGTAATGTAGGTGTTGAACATAAGCTCTAGGTAACCTGGATCAAGAGATTTCTTAGTGGACCAACCTCAACATTCATGATTCAACATGTAACTATACATTTATTGGGAAAAATATTGCAGTTATATAAAAAATACATAAATTTACTGCACATAAGTTATTTCAAATGAAAAAAAAAATAGTGGATAGGAACTTTCCCTACTTTGGTAGTTGAAAGTAGGGAACATTAGATTAATAATTTAGCTCAGTTTTTATTTATAATCTTAACCCCTTAAGACCGGAGGGCGTACTATTATGCCCTATTTTAGGCAGCTCTAAACACCGCCGGGTGTAATAGTACGCCCTCCGGTCTTTCTGTACTTACCCGGTCGCCGGCGATCGCGGTTGGGGGGACTCCCAGGGAGCCCCCCGAGGCACGTCCGACCCCCTGGAAGCCCACCCAGCCATGTGAGAGTGAGGTCCTTGCGAGGACTCACAATCACATGGCCGGGATAGCTGGCTTCTGTATTGCCAGTAGGGGGGACTGCCTGTAATGACAGGTGGTCCCCCTGCTGGCGGAAAATAAAATCAAATAAATGTTAAAAGTGTAAAAAAATAATAATATACTTAGATCATATATATATATATTATATATGATCTAGGTATATATATACACATATACATACACACACGTACACTGTCTAGGGGTATTTTACTTTTTATATATATTTAATTATATATATATATATATATATATATATATATAAAATATAAAAAAAAATATGTAAATACGTTAAAAAATAAAATAAAAAAATAAAAAATAATTAAAAATATATAGATGTGTGTTATTTCGTTCTAACTGTATTGTGATATTAATATATATTTATATCAAAATACACGTAGAACGAAATAATATATATATCTATATACATAAATATATACGTATATATCACTATATATAACTATATATAAATAAAAATATTTAAAATTTTATAAAATATATATATACATATATTAATTCTACATATATATTTATGTAATAATTTTACATAATTGGGTATCTTAATTAATTACAATTAGCAGGACCTGCCTGACAACCCATGCCGAAAGTAAAGGGAATTTAATTTGCTAGCACTATATTTAACCCTATAAAACCTGTACATGGGGGGTACTGTTCTACTCGGGGGACTTCGCTGAACACAAATATTAGTGTTTCAAAACAGTAAAATGTATTACGATGATATCGCCAGTAAAAGTGACTTTTTTTGCATTTTTCACGCACAAACAGCACTTACACGGATGATATTATTCCTGCGATACTTTTTACTGTTTTGAAACACAAATATTTGTGTTCAGCGAAGTCTCCCGAGTACAACAGTACCCCTCATGTACAGGTTTTATGGTGTTTTCAAAAGTTACAGCGTCAAATATAAGACTTGTGTTTCATTTTTTTCACATTAAAATTCGCCAGATTGGTTACGTTGCCTTTGAGACCCTATGGTAGCCCAAGAATGAAAATTACCCCTATGATGGCATACCATTTGCAATAGTAGACAACCCAAGTTATTGCAAACGGGGTATGTCCAGTCTTTTGTAGTAGCCACTTAGTCACAAACACTGGCCAAAATTGGCGTTTTTTTGCATTTTTCACACACAAACAAATACTAACGCTAACTTTGGCCAGTGTTTGTGAACAAATGGCTACTAAAAAAGACTGGACATACCCCATCTGCAATACCTTGGGTTGTCTACTAATGCAAATGGTATGCCATTATGGGTGTAAATTTCATTCCTGGGCTACTATAAAGTCCCAAAGCAACGTAACCAATCTGGCGAATTTCAATTTCAAATGTAACGTGCTATATTTGACCCTGTAACTTCCCAAAACGCTATAAAACCTGTACATAGGGGGTACTGTTTTACACGTGAGACATGAGACAGGTTTTGTTTACATTTTGTTTCGTTCACAACGTGTACATTTGGCTCCGTCCTTAAGGGGTTAATGTTCAGTATACCAAAATAAAAAATATTTAGTGTAAACATTTGACTATTCTGTTTTCACTGTTGGTCTTGGGGGCAATTCCTAATCTAAAATGGAATCCTGTAACAGCATAGTCCAAGACCAACTGTGATATTTAAGAAAGTCAAAAATGAAAAAAAGTCTCTAACAGGTAATTTGACAGGAGACACTTTAAAAAACAAGTTCCTTAAATTGCCATTCTGCCCAGGTATTATATTTATGTTCTTGTAGCTACCAATATGTGGGAAAATCGGAATGTGAAATGGAAAATTAATATTTTTTATTTATATTTTTATTTTAATATTTAAAAAAACCAAACGTTTTTAGAAATATATCCAAAAATATGAAATAATTTGAAAAGCTTATACAAAAATACTAAATTGAGCATGTAATACTTGTTCTAAGTTTAGTTTCATGTCAGACTGTAGAACAGATTGATACATTTCGGTGAGGGCGCAAAAGGAAAACCATTTGGATCCATGGTTTACAAAAATATTTACACGTAGGGGTCTCCATATGGATATTGATCTGGTGTGCATTTTGTAAGTGGTACCAATCTGCACACTGCATTTTCTTTTCAATATTTTTATTTTATTTAATTTATAGTTACATGGTTAATCATGTTGATGGAAGTCCACTGAGAAAAAAAAAATTTCTATTGCCATTTTGGAGCTTAAAGGGACAATGTAGGCACCCAGACAACTTCAGCTCATGGAATAAGTCTGGATGCTGTGTCCCTTTTGCACCTAGTGCTGCAATGTAAAACACTGCAGTTCCAGAGAACTGCAATGTTTACATTGCAGTACCAAGTCTGCCCTCAGTGGCTGTCTACCAGAAAGCCACTGGGGGCGCTTCCGGAATCGTAACAGACTTTTGGTTCATTATCTGATGCTGGACGTCCTCATGCATTTTCCGCGAATGCACATTAGACCCTGCCCGTTGTGGGACGGAGGAAGGGGCGGAGCTTTGACCCAGCGCCGAGGGACATCGGTGCTGGGATAAGGTAAGTAAATAGAGGTTTTTTAACCCTTTATTTACTGGCGAGGGGAGGGTGTGGGACAGTACTCTACTATGTAGATTCTGTTCTTTGTAGATTTGCTGTTCTATATATTGGTGTATAGTTTTGTGTGTATCGGGATTGGAGAGAAGCAACCAGTTTATTATTGTATTACAAATTGAACACTTTTTGTAGTGATAGTTTTTGTGGTACACCTTTATTGTTCTTTGCTTCTGATCTAAGTTGATATAGTAGAGTTGAAAATGGTTTCACAGTTTATCATCAGATGGTGCCGGAGAACAAAAGAGCTAGCAAATCTCTAGACAGAAATATGCAAGGATGCTATATGTGCAATATTTCTAGGTTTTGTCAAACTGTTCTCAAATGGTTTCACATAAATACGAAAAGGAGGAAGCACACAAAAACCCCAAATAATTGATAATACACAAAGTCTACCACTACTGCTTGGGACATGACAATCGAACATTTTCAGTTTATCACAGTTTGTCAAAAATATATGTAATCAATATTCAGCTCCACTAAATCAAATAAAGTTAATTGTCATGCATAGTGGGCATGATTCATTACTCACGGCAAAAATATTGTCAATGCAATGTATGTAGTGGATGCATAGAATGGTTACTCACTACAGATGTCATGAGAGACATATGGTGAGATATGTCTGGGACGCAATGGGTTAAAATACTGTTGGTTCCTGCTGGAAATACACTGAAATGGTGCAGCAATTATGGCATTTTCCTCTTTGTAAACTAAAAAGTGTAAGGGGATTTACAAACGGCCCCTGCTTCCAGTGATATTTTTTTATTATCAAACTCGGTTTTCAATTAAGTGCTGCTCCTATAGCATTTGATTGGCGCAGAGCAGCATGCCAAGTAGCCGCCCAATGAGCAAGCACTGAGGCAATAGCAGCTGAGATGGAGAGAGGGGGGGATCCATCACCTCTTGCCCCCCCAATGACAGGGGCAAGAGGTGAGACAGGGGGCACTGAGTGCCTGCAGGAACAGCATTCATGCTCAAAAAAAAGTGCAGGAACAGTGTTCCTGCAGGACTCAAACCATAGGCGTGCCACGGGGATTCAGAGAAAAGGCAGTGTTTATATTTACCCTAGGGACACCTCCAAGTGGCCACTCCTTAGATGGCCACTGGAGGGGCTTCCTGGCTCAGGGCTGCACAGTAAGCAGCACTGCCATTCAGCATCCCCACACTCATAGAGATGCATTGATTCAATGCATCGCTATGAAAAAGTGCTGATTGGTCAAAACTGTGTGGGACCCGTGGAGAGCTGAAAATAAGGTGAGTTTTAACCCATTCTGAGGGGACATAAGCCACCTAAATGGTGTGCTTTCACTATAGGGTCAGGAATACATGTTTGTGTTCCTGACCCTATAGTGATCCTATAAGGAACAGGTTTTTTATTTTATTTTAAATAATAAATACTTTTCTGTGTGACACTATTGCGAGAAAAGCTTGTACAAAAAAAAAAAAAAAGAATTTTATCTCCAGTCGCAGTCCCAAATCATCAAATAGGATGAGTGGAACTCAATAAACTAACAGCAGCAAAAATGCTGCTATCAGTTTATACACAGCCCATTTTACAGTCTTGTGCATTTGACAGTGTGCATGGATCACAGAGCAACTGGCAATGCATGCAGTGGCGGAACTACTGCGGTCGCAGCTGCAACCGGGCCCATCACTCCAGGGGACCCGGCCACTCAGTCGACCCTTGTGACCGGGGTACCTGCCAGCATTGTGGTGTGGCCCTGGCCGCGCGGAACAACAGCCGGGCCTGCATCGAAGGGGCCCATGCTCTTGGAGCTACCCGATAGCAATGAACTTCCTGGAGTCCGCTCAGCGCTGTAGAACTTTAAGAGCACAACCAGGCCCCAATGATAATATCAGAGCTGGGAAGAAGCAGTCACTTCCTCCCAGCTTACACAGAGCGCGCCGGGGAAAGAGAAGAGGGAGTTTAGAGTCGGAGCTCTGACTCCCATAAGCCTGAGCCAGCCGATGGACTCGAAGGAAGTCACCCTCCTGCACCTAAAAGGAAACAGGAAGGTGACTAAATTTTTTTTTAACAGTTTGCATGTGTGTGTTTGAGAATGTCTGTATGGGTCTGTAAGTGTATCTGTTTGTCTGCATGTGGGTCTGTATGTGTATCTGTTTGTCTGTATGGGTATCTGTTTGCATGTGTGTCAGTGTGTGCCCCCATATATCTGTATGCATCTTGGACGTAAAAACCCAAGGGCAGAGTACAGAATATTTGATAGAGTCCTAACCACAATATCTAAAGAAAGGGATTTAGGGGTGATTATTTCTGATGACTTAAAGGTAGACAGACAATGTAATAGAGCAGCAGGAAATGCTAGCAGAATGCTTGGTTGTATAGGGAGAGGTATTAGCAGTAGAAAGAGGGATGTGCTCATGCCATTGTACAGAACACTGGTGAGACCTCACTTGGAGTATTGCAAGCAGTACTGGAGACCGTATCTTCAGAAGGATATTGATACTTTAGAGAGAGTTCAGAGAAGGGCTACTAAACTGGTTCATGGATTGCGGTATAAAACTTACCAGGAAAGGTTAACATGTATAGCTTGGAGGAAAGACGAGACAGGGGGGATATGCTAGAAACATTTAAATACATAAAGGGAATCAACACAATAAAGGAGGAGACCATATTTAAAAGAAGAAAAGCTACCACAACAAGAGGACAGTCTTAAATTAGACGGGCAAAGGTTTAAAAATAATATCCGGAAGTATTACTTTACTGAGAGTGTAG
Organism: Pelobates cultripes; assembly: GCA_933207985.1. Lineage (NCBI taxonomy): Eukaryota > Metazoa > Chordata > Amphibia > Anura > Pelobatidae > Pelobates > Pelobates cultripes. The sequence goes on from OW240912.1 coordinate 285,227,982, forward strand.
TGGATGCATGGAATAGCCTTCCAGCAGAAGTGGTAGAGGTTAACACAGTAAAGGAGTTTAAGCATTGTGGGATATGTATAAGGCTATCCTAACTATAAGATAAGGACAGGGACTAATGAAAGTATTTTAAAAAAATTGGGCAGACTAGATGGGCCAAGTGGTTCTTTTCTGCTGTCACATTCTATGTTTCTATGTGTCACTGTTTATATCTGTATGCGTGTCATTCTCTGTATCTGGATGTTTGTAATTAAGTGTGTATGTATCTGCATGTGTGTCTATATGTGTATGTGTCTGTATGTGTATCGGTTTGTCGGCATATATGTCTGTATGTGTATCTGCATATGTGTCTGTACATGCATCTGCATGTCTCTATGTGTATCTGTTTGTTTGTCTGTGTGTGTGTGTGTCTGTATGTATGTGTATCTGTTTGTCTGAATGTGTATCTGCATATGTGTCAGTGTGTGTCTATGCATCTATATGTGTGTCAGTGTTTGTACATGTATGAGTGTCATTCTGTGTATGTGCATCTGCATGTGTGTCTATATTTGTATCTGTATGTGTGTCATTGTTTGTATCTGTAGAAGTGTTATTTTGTGTATCTGATTGTGTGTAATTCTGTGTGTCAGTGTATTAGCACATGTGTCTGTGTATGTATCTGTATGTGTTATATTATACAAATGGAGGGGCGGGGGGGGAGAGGTGGAAGATGCATGTAAGGGGCCCCAGGGCAATTTTCGCACCGGGGACCTGTGGTTTCTAGTTACGCCTCTGAATGCATGCATACAGAAGTGACTCCGGTTTCTCCTGAAAGGAGAGAGATCCTTTCTTGAACTAAATTGACAACGCAAATGGGAAAGTGAAAACCCCTTATTTGCTGTGTAAGAGCCAGGGGATTTGCCTACAGCTTCTTTGATTTTTACAAATCTCGGCCGTTATAAGCCACATAATCAGGGGGAGTGTATGCAGGGCACTTTCTAACTCTCTAAACTGTGAATTGTAGAACATGGACATGCACATTGCAGAGTTTAGGCCAGAATAGCTGAATTAGAAAAGCAACTAATTTCCAGCTCAGATATTTTGGCTTAACAATTAAACACTTTTGTTAAACATGTTCAAAGTACAAAAAAAAAAAGAAGAAGATGAAGGATGGATTATATACATATTTTTTCCACTTGCAGTTGCCATGTTCAAAACTATCAAATACATGTCTGTTCAAAATCTAAAACTACAAAGGAACTCGCTGAATATTATATTATATTATGTTATATATATATATACAGGGAGTGCAGAATTATTAGGCAAGTTGTATTTTTGAGGATTAATTTTATTATTGAACAACAACCATGTTCTCAATGAACCCAAAAACTCATTAATATCAAAGCTGAATATTTTTGGAAGTAGTTTTTAGTTTGTTTTTAGTTTTAGCTATGTTAGGGGATATCTGTGTGTGCAGGTGACTATTACTGTGCATAATTATTAGGCAACTTAACAAAAAACAAATATATACCCATTTCAATTATTTATTATTACCAGTGAAACCAATATAACATCTCAACATTCACAAATATACATTTATGACATTCAAAAACAAAACAAAAACAAATCAGTGACCAATATAGCCACCTTTCTTTGCAAGGACACTCAAAAGCCTGCCATCCATGGATTCTGTCAGTGTTTTGATCTGTTCACCATCAACATTGCGTGCAGCAGCAACCACAGCCTCCCAGACACTGTTCAGAGAGGTGTACTGTTTTCCTCCTTGTAAATCTCACATTTGATGATGGACCACAGGTTCTCAATGGGGTTCAGATCAGGTGAACAAGGAAGCCATGTCATTAGATTTTCTTCTTTTGTACCCTTTCTTGCCAGCCACGCTGTGGAGTACTTGGACGCGTGTGATGGAGCATTGTCCTGCATGAAAATCATGTTTTTCTTGAAGGATGCAGACTTCTTCCCGTACCACTGCTTGAAGAAGGTGTCTTCCAGGAACTGGCAGTAGGACTGGGAGTTGAGCTTGACTCCATCCTCAACCCGAAAAGGCCCCACAAGCTCATCTTTGATGATACCAGCCCAAACCAGTACTCCACCTCCACCTTGCTGGCGTCTGAGTCGGACTGGAGCTCTCTGCCCTTTACCAATCCAGCCACGGGCCCATCCATCTGGCCCATCAACACTCACTCTCATTTCATCAGTCCATAAAACCTTAGAAAAATCAGTCTTGAGATATTTCTTGGCCCAGTCTTGACGCTTCAGCTTGTGTGTCTTGTTCAGTGGTGGTCGTCTTTCAGCCTTTCTTACCTTGGCCATGTCTCTGAGTATTGCACACCTTGTGCTTTTGGGCACTCCAGTGATGTTGCAGCTCTGAAATATGGCTAAACTGGTGGCAAGTGGCATCGTGGCAGCTGCACGCTTGACTTTTCTCAGTTCATGGGCAGTTATTTTGCGCCTTGGTTTTTCCACACACTTCTTGCGACCCTGTTGACTATTTTGAATGAAACGCTTGATTGTTCGATGATCACGCTTTAGAAGCTTTGCAATTTTAAGAGTGCTGCATCCCTCTGCAAGATATCTCACTATTTTTGACTTTTCTGAGCCTGTCAAGTCCTTCTTTTGACCCATTTTGCCAAAGGAAAGGAAGTTGCCTAATAATTATGCACACCTGATATAGGGTGTTGATGTCATTAGACCACACCCCTTCCCATTACAGAGATGCACATCACCTAATATGCTTAATTGGTAGTAGGCTTTCGAGCCTATACAGCTTGGAGTAAGACAACATGCATAAAGAGGATGATGTGGTCAAAATACTCATTTGCCTAATAATTCTGCACTCCCTGTATATATATATATACATAATATTTATATGTGTGTATTTTTTAACTTTGAATATTCTATACACACTATAGTCACCAGAACAACTACAGTTTATTGAATTTGTTCTGGTGAGTAGAATCATTACCTTCAGGCTTTTTGCTGTAAACACTGTCTTTTCAGAGAAAATGCAGTGTTTACATTACAGCCTGATGATAACTCCACTCGACATTCCTCCACTGAAATTCAGTGTCTCCACCCTCTGCATGGAGACGCTGATCCTTTCTCATAGTGATGCATTGATTCAATGCACTTCTATGAGGAGATGCTGATTGGCTAGGGCTGTGTTTGACTTGTGCTGGCTCTGCCCCTGATCTCCCTCCTTGACAGTCTAAGCCAATCCTATGGGGAAGTATTGTCTCAAAGAATCACTTCTGATTGTGTCAGCCAAGCAGACAGATCAGGGGCAGAGGCAGCAGCTGCAGACTCGAACACAAGCAAAATTTTACTATATTTAGGGAGGGAGTAACCCTACCTCCCTCTCTTCCCTCTCTAAATATAGTAACATTTTGACACTATAGGATCAGGAATGCATGTTTGTGTTCCTGACCCTATAGTATTCCTGTAAGTATCGACGTATGGATTAGAATACTTACATACTTCAAATTGTTCAAATGTCTAGCACTATCTGCATCTAAACATGCACATCTTAGTCATTAAATGTTTAGATATATTTTTCTTGTCAACAGAAACATGCTCATAACATATTTGAAATTCTACAAAATAAAATACACCAGTAAGTTCCAACAAACTTAAAAGAAAACAAAAAGCTCCCTTATTTTCTTGTTTTCAAACAAAGAGTGCAGTTAAAATTAATATGTAATATATGTCTTGCGCGCATCCGCCCCTACTTAACGCCAGATGCGACTAAGGTGTTGGTCCATTCCACTGTCCTTTCTCGTCTTGACTACTGTAATCCGCTTCTCAGTGGTCTTACGTGCTCCCAACTAGCGCCATTACAGTCCACAATGAATGCGGCGGCGAGGCTCATCTTCCTGTCCGCCTGCACCTCCCATGCCTTCTGTCAGTCCCTACATTGGCTTCCTATAAAATATAGAGCTCAATTTAAAATTTTGGTTCTTGCTTTCAAATCTCTACATAATGCTGCTCCCACCTATCTATCCTCCCTTATACACAAGTATGTCCCGTCTAGGCCCTTACAATCTGCTGAAGACTTATGTCTATCTTCTGTCCGTACTCCCACCTCTGATGCTCGCCTTCAAGATTTCTCGAGGGCTGCACCGTTCCTGTGGAACTCGCTTCCCTCCTCCGTTAGATGCTCACCCAGTCTCCACTCCTTCAAAAAATCGTTAAAAACCCACTTCTTCATAAAAGCGTATCAATTAAACTGTTAATAGCTCCTCACTGATTCCTCTTCTGCAACTGTCATTAGTCTAATACTATCCTTACCTTTTTGTGTCATTTTACCCCACTCCCTCTAGCATGTAAGCTCATTGAGCAGGGCCCTCAACCCCTCTGTTCCTGTGTGTCCAACTTGTCTGGTTACAAATACATGTCTGTTCGTCCACCCATTGTAAAGCGCTGTGGAATTTGGCAGCGCTCTATAAATATCATAATAATAATAATAATAACTGCAGTGAGATTTACTTATGTAGTCTCACTCAAAATCAAGCTGGCTAAGATCACTCTGGATGAGTATGTGTTTTTTATTGAAGAAACGGAGTACTGAGTAATAATCAGTGACAGCAAATTAAGTTGTCACCAACCAAATACCCAGTCTAATTTTATTTTAACACTACATGAGTGATAGAGGAAATAAATGGCTATCTGTAAGTTTGTAGAGACAAGTGATTTTCTAAAAATGGATGAATGCATAAAAACAACGTTTCCTAAAGTTTAGTGGATTTTCAAGGGGCTAAATACAGAGTCAATGCTCATATTTGTACATTCAATGTATTTATGCTTTAAGGCACACTGCAGCCACTGCCCATTTTAATGCATTATGGAGGCAAAAAAAGGGAAATAAAAATAAAAAACTAAACACAAAAATACCATTTAAAGTTACTTTATTAGCAGAGTTTTATCATTCAATCCTAGTCCTCTTATTGTTCATAATGGAACCATAGGCAATAAACCTTGCAATAAACGATATGTAATACGTAGTTTAGCTGTTGCAAACATCTTTATTCATGAAAACAAATGAATGAAGCTCCTTTTCAAATTAATAGTGCCACCATTAATAATCTTTGAGGTTGTTAATTTCTCTTGTTTTTCCATTTAATTAGGGTTATTTACAAAGTAAGAATTTCACATTTTAGGCCAGAGTAGCTGAACTGGAAGCATAACCGTCAGATCATTTTTCAAGTTTGGCTATTTTGACCTCAAATTTGAAATTCCCTTTAAATTCACCTATAATTCTCACTTTGGAGAAGAAACCTGAATGAACCTACTCAAAGCTGGTGTATTGGCTCTCACACAGAATGCCACAAAAGCCACACAGCCTGTACAAGTCACTTAGAATTTGTGGCATGTATGTGCACCTTACACAAGACCTGGTATGGTAACAAAGAAGCAGAATTAGAGGTGAGGAGCAATTATTTTACCCACTGCAGCTGTAATGAAGCGGATGAAGGGAGAGAAAAAGAAAGCTACAATTTACATTTCTGCTTGCTCCATAACCAGAGCCCGGCATTGATGGCTGTGGTGCTCGGGTATGCCTTTACAATTGTAGTGATAATGCTTAATCATCTTGTAATCCTGTTTAACCATTCACTATCCTTATGGCATTTACCAGCCATTTCTTAAATAGATCTCCTGGAAGGAAATAGCCCTTTAAATGCAAGGTGTACAAAATCTTACGAAAAAACATAACGCTTACCCAGTGTATCCATGCCGGCTGTATGCTATGTAATGTTGCCACATACAAGTTGGAGCAGTCGATATACTACTTCTCTGGTGTGAGACTCCCTATGTCTTTCCATTATTCAGCAGAAGAACTGGAGAAATATTTTGCATATTATTGTATACTGTCTAGGCTTATTTTAATCTAGTTACTTGACTTGAATATAAAGAGCTGTGAATGTCTTTTATGCTGCAGTCACCATACATATATCATAGCTTCCAATCATTTTCTGCTCCTTTATTAAATCCATATTAAAGAGAAAGAACAAATGATCTGGAGTGCACAATCTTGAATATAATAACAATTCAAAAGAGTTCTGTTCTTCTGCACTCAGGCATGCTGTCTGTATGCAGAAAGAATGGGTTTCACACCATGTGTGATAAGGTGAATCAATCCATTTTGCACAGCCTACTTAAAAGTCCCATCTCAGGAAAACCACCAAAACTGTAAAGGGACACTACAGGCTACAGCTGACTAATTTCTTCTTCTTCTTTTTTTCTTAATATTTTTTTAAATTCCTTACGTATTAAAGGGACACTCTAAGCGCCAAAACTACTTATGTTCATGTTCAATAGATTGGTGGGGCACAGCAATTGCTGCTTATGCGCCATGTGTTACCAAAGCTTCTCTTTAACCTATATAATAACACTTGAACATTAAAAATATATTTATTTTTAAGTGTTTTTTTTTGGCACAGATTCAAATCTGGAAAAAAGGAGAACTGACCACCATAAAAATGCAATACGTACATCTGAAAATACAGGATTTTATTCAGTTTGAATCTTGTGAGATGTCATACTGGTTAAAATGTTTAAAATAGCAAAGAGGGGGCTATGAAAGCTCCTCCAACTTTTGTTAAATTTTGCCATAAAAAAAGTGATGTTAAATGAACACATTTAATGGGAGACATCTCAAAACAATCATATAACTTATTTTGTGGCCAAGAGCCTCAATACAGGAGTGTACAGTGGTACAATTTCACAACCATCCATAATGGTTGGCAAGCCTATGATGGAGGAAGTGGCATAGTCTGAAAAGCTTTTGTTTTCCTACTTGGTACTTTTGAGTTAAAGGACCACTATAGTGCTAGGGAAAAAAAACTTGTTTTCCTGGCACTATAGTGCCCTGAGGGTGCCCCCAGCCTCAGGGTCCCACTCCTGCCGGGCTGAAGGGGGGAGGAAGGGGGTTAAACACTCACCTTTCCCCAGCGCTGGGCTCCCTCGGCGCTGGGGACTCTCCTCCTCCTTTGGACGTCATTGGCTGAATGTGCATGCGCGGCAAGAACCGCGCACGCATTCAGCCAGTCCATAGGAAAGCATTTCTCAATGCTTTCCTATGGACGCCGGCGTCTTCTCACTGTGAAAAATCACAGTGAGAAGCACGGAAGCGTCTCTAGCGGCTGTCAATGAGACAGCCGCTAGAGGCTGGATTAAAGGACCACTCTAGGCACCCAGACCACTTCAGCTTAATGAGGTGGTCTGGGTGCCAGGTCCAGCTAGGGATAACCCATTTTTTCATAAACATAGCAGTTTCAGAGAAACTGCTATGTTTATGAATGGGTTAAGCCTTCCCCTATTTCCTCTAGCAGCTGTCTCATTGACAGCCGCTAGAGGCGCTTGCGTGCTTCTCACTGTGATTTTCACAGTGAGAGCACGCCAGCGTCCATAGGAAAGCATTATGAATGCTTTCCTATGAGACCGGCTGAATGCGCGCGCAGCTCTTGCCGCGCGTGCGCATTCAGCCGGCGGGGCGTAACGGAGGCGGAGAGGAGGAGGAGAGCTCTCCGCCCAGCGCTGGAAAAAGGTAAGTTTTTACCCCTTTCCCCTTCCAGAGCCGGGCGGGAGGGGGACCCTGAGGGTGGGGGCACCCTCAGGGCACTATAGTGCCAGGAAAACGAGTATGTTTTCCTGGCACTATAGTGGTCCTTTAACCCTCATGTAAACATAGCAGTTTCTCTTAAACTGCTATGTTTACAGCAGGCAGGGTTAATCCTAGCTGGACCTGGCACCCAGACCACTTCATTGAGCTGAAGTGGTCTGGGTGCCTATAGTGGTCCTTTAATCTGTTTTATATACAAAGTTGCAGTTGTGTAGGGGACACATAGAGCACACTTCATATTTGCATCAGAGGCTTCCGCTCAGGCCTAAGTCTTCACTTGGAACAGACCCAGGGAGATAGGGCTGGAAGTCAGGATGTCCATGCTTGCCTTGGTACCTGAAATCAGGTCAATACCTGAATAACATCTGGTTCTTTTTACTGAGAAAGTTTCATGTTTGGTTGTGGTCGATCAGCTTAATTACTCTGTCATTGTAAGATGGCTTATATTTATATCCCCCATAAAGGGACAGCTTCTTAGGAGACTCTGTATGCTGTGTCTGCTTACTTGTTTTGAGACTTTCTTTACTATATATCCACAGATACACATTTATATCTGCGGTTTTATAATTTGATTTATAGCCATGTGGACACTCTCTTCAGTGTCAATAGATGTAAGTAGTCTTTTTGTTTTCTTGCCTTTTGTAATTTGTCTGATGGCAATATAACTTAATATGGTATAACATGGTATATAGTAGAACTTAAATATGATACAAGTCAAGTAACTACATTAAAACAAACTACTTGTTTTGACATTCTACTTGTGTCATATCAAAATAAAGTGAGTACAAAAAAAAGCCACAGAAGAAAACATACACAGAAAGACATCTCTAAATATATAAAGACACTCCTCACTTATCGACCGGGTTCCGGGTCATAGAACGAATTGGTCAGTAAGTGAGGAGTTAAGGGATTCCCTGCTCTGGCGCCTTCGTCTATGTTCGGGGAAATTTCCCCGAACATAGATGAATACACCAGAGCAGGGAATCCCTCTAATCTGTGCTCGGGGGAAATTTTCCCGAACATAGATTAGAGGGATCCCCTGCTCTGGTGCGTTTGACTATGTTCGGGGAAGTTTCCCCCAAACAAAGACATGCGCCCCAGAGCAGGTAATCCCCACGACAGCTCGTACTTATGCCTGGTCGTAAGTGCGAGCCATCGTAAAACAGGTAGGTCGCTAAATGAGGATCACCTGTATAAATGGAAGCTGTAATATCTGATTACAGACAGCTAACAGTTATCTCTATGAAGTGTCAATGTTTCAAGTGCTTTAAGTGACAAATGTTGTATGTCTAACGAGGAACATGTCACTGTTGTTTTTAGAGAGCAGCAGTTTAGGACTTTTACTGTAAAAATGCCAAAGTACATTAAATTTTGACATAGAACTATAATATAGAAAATAACATTGAAAATAGAACACATATTCAAGCATATCAGGAAAGTTTAATTTGCTGTATTCCTTAAAGGACGACTCCGGCAACATAACATTGTAATCCTGATTGATCTGCCCCTGAATTTTCACCCAAGTTGACGCTTTGGATCTATCAGTAGCTTCCCATTGAGAAAAGAGAGCAAAATAGGAATCTCTCTTTTCCCAGTGGGGAAGATACTGATTAGCAGTACCCGATGAAGCCTTCCTAATGGAAGCCTTGGACATTGAGTGGAAGATCAAGGGCTGAGCAATCGGGTGATGGCCCGGGACCTCCTTGCACCAAAGCAACTTTATTTAGATTAAGTTATTATGTCCTTTTAACCTCACAAAGAATTGATTTGTGTGATGAATATAAACAAAGCTCTCTCTCAAACAAAAAAGCCACTGTACAATAAAATAATATGACACTTTGCAATTTCCTGACGATAGGATGCACCATGTTTAGAATGGACATAAATGTCATTATCTTTTATGAGCTGCCCACAACTTGCATTATTTATTACATGTAACTTTTCATATTATTTATAATATTACAAACAATACTAAATAGTAGGCTGGTAAAAAATAAATTGGTTTTGACCGGCTGGTCCGAAGCAAAAGCCTTTCAATCCAGATCCAAACAAATCAATTCGCCTGGAATTTACACAAGGAGACATTCATTGACTAAGACTCCACAGGTAAATCCTGGACAAATCAATTATTTCGGGTCTAGGTTAAAAGGAATTTGATTCCGACCAACAAGCCAAAACAAATTTTTGCACTGGTCTACTAAATGGTAACAAAATACATCTACATATTTAGAGTTTTTTTTAGAAAAATATCTAAAACTAATTGAAGAGGTGATATTTCTGATGTGATGGCACATAATACATACTTTGTACTAGAGAAGTATTTAGAATAATACACATGCAATTCTCAATATTTTCCAAATAACCCCTCTGTAACAGAAGCCTTTTACACACGTTGGGCTATATATTGAGGAAATATATTCCTTATATACATGGTTCCTTTGGTATTTTTTTTTAACCTGGTTATAAAACAACACTGTTCACATCATTTGCAGTCCATAATAAAATCAGTTCAGAAAACTATTAAATACTACATGTGGAATATGAAATGACAAGAATGTGTAATAATTTAGAATGGCTAGACATAGCAAGAATACAATTTTACACTGATTGCATACAATAAAGCCATGAAATATTCCCCATTCATGACAGGTGATGGCTCAATGATGTAACCGGATTTGCTTAACCTCGTCATGAAAAAGTTCATAGTGAATGAGTAAATTATTAGTATAGTTATCTGGACAGTTCATGACCCGGTGGTAACTATGTATACCATTTAGTTCACTTAGGTCTGCAATGTTTCATTATGTATTACTTATATTAAAACTGCATTGTTAACATTTTTACAGCTATACATATGATTGAAAATTTTAATGTTTGGTTATCTGTAAAACTCATTACCAGTAGGGAAGATTAATAATTCTAATTTATAGATTAAGTTAATAATGTATTCTGGAATAATCAGCAGTCAGTGGACACAATCAAGCAATTTATAGATATCTCTTTTTTTAAGTTTATTAAATTATTATTCTTGATTCATATCCCGGGGACGAAAGTAAAAATATCTATGTTTTTGACCAGTATGATGACTGCAGATTTCCACCAAACTTTAAATTACAAAATACCAGAGAAGATGAAAATCTGTATTTCTGTGTTCTTTTTCTTTTCTATTTTTTGTAAATGAAAACACAAATGTACAGACGTGAGAGACCCACCTAGTTTACTGTGAAAATCATATTATACCCCTTTGTTTTACAGCTCCTTTAGAGAAGCTTTGTGTCTATTCCAAGCATATTTGATTTGCCTCTTTGTAAATAACATGAATTCATCAACCTTTCACTGAAGTACTTCCTTGTATTTCCCCGGAGCTTCACACCCTCCAGTTTCAAAAGATGACCTCTTGCTTCCTTCCAGTATCTTGCAGAAACCTTTGATATATTTGAGTGTTTTGACTTTTTTCTTTCTTTCTTTAAATCATTAACTTTTTCCCCCCTCTGTGATACTAATTATCAAACTATTATGCATGCACTTACTGTACTTAATAAACTAACCTGCAAATAATAGATATTTATAACCATCCACAAAGATTGTATTATCAAACATGTTTGTGTTCTTCTTTAAAGCAAAATAGCTGTCTGTACTACAAAAAATACCTTCTGCAAACCAGCTCCATTTTTAAGGTTATGGATCATTGTGAATAATAATAAATTAAATCTGTGTATGCGGAAAAAATATCTAATTAGACTTTCATATATAAAAATATTTTGCTAACTAAAAGTTAAGTGTATTTTCCCATTTCCCTTTTTTGGAGTTGAGATGAGATTTTCATTTTAATACAACATTTTGGAAAATAAGCACAAAAAAAACCTACCTGAAAATAAGTTAAAATACATCTGAAAATTATAAATTTTTTAATAGAATTTAAACTAAATAAACATGGTTCAGAATAATGGTTTAATATACTTATCACAAAAAAGGAAAATGGGACAGGCAATTACAAAACATACTACACTTCATTATCTAAAACGATTTTTATGGTTGCTTAATAACAGAGTAAAAAAAAGTTAACTTGGAAGAGAAAGAGCATAATTTTAAAACTGAAATGAGAATAAAAAGACAATTAGCAGTATGTGGATTTTGATTTAAGAGCACAGACTGCTTGTAAATAATGTTTCATACCATTATTATTTTACTATACTTATATTTGTATCAACACACTTTTTTTTTTTTGAGAACTTACCATATCTCCAGGCTTAACTGAGACTGCTATCACGGTGCCAGGCATCGGTGATCTCACAATACTACTTGTATCCTCTTCAACCTTCTCGGGCATGTACTTGCTGAGTTCGGCAGCATGCTTTGTCAGTATTTGCAATTGATACTGAATTAAAACAGATATTACTTATTAGCAGTATTCCCCACATATTATTGTTATTAACAAATCAACTGCAATGACTACTGTTTGATAAAATGGTTATTGACATGTGTGTATAAACCATATATCTCAAAATGGCACAATATATAATGGTTTGACAACTCTTTACGTCAACAAATTAATTTCCAACCTAACTGGTGCTTTGACACTAAAATAACTTATTAATTCCTACTGCTTGCACTTTAATAAGTTTGCTATACATTTAACCACAAAATTCTTTCTTCATTATTTAGAATGGCTTACAGAATATTTCATTGCTGCACAATGAGTAACGATTTAGAGGCAATCAAAGCCAGATACTCTGTTGTCTCACGTAAAGTTTCTGATTTTATATGCAAATTAGTAGTAAAATTGTCACGATTTCATTATGAAATATTGAAGGAAATTCATATTTTTTTCTCTTCTCATACAAAGTGATTCGATGTAATCATTTTTTTGTCTACTGGAAGCATATCAGCCGTGTGGTAATAAACCTACTAGTCTGCTTCCTATTCAAGTACTAAAATGAAACACTGATAGGGTCCCTATTATGCAGTTGGCAAATACACTTGCTCAAAGCTTTTATTCATCTAAGTTCATCATGCGGAAAAAAAGCAGCTTGTGTCAAGTTGAACCATAATCAGTCAGTCCCCCAGTAGATGGCAGTAAGTCTCTTCCTTTTATAACAGTTGAAGGTACCGGGCTTGGAAAGAACAAATGGATTTTTTCCCCCTGCAAATAACAAGAATCCCATTGATACCTAAAAGATGTGATCAGGTTTAGAGGTTATCACCAAATTTATTCTTAGCACAGAGGATTGCAATTTTGCAATGTGTTGGCATTTTTAAAGGTTCTGTTTTATTCATTTAATATGTAGCTAGACTGATTGTATAGTGCCTACAAGAAATTAGTCTATCACTCAAACATTAAATTAATAAAAAGTATTTAAAAAAACCATAAACTGTCTTGCAATAGGTATTTTCTTAAACCAAAATGAAGTCTTTAATTAAGCCACATAGCCCCTTTAACTTAAGCACAGTCTATTATAGAAATGGCAACAATTGTAATCTATCATGGTCTAATATAGAGAGGAAAATGGTATGTATGTGTATATATCCCATGTTGTTGAAGGAGAATAGCTCCCATGATGCTTCACAAATCTAAAAGCAAAGCATCATGGGAGTTGTATTTCTGCAAAAACAGGTTGTCTCTATTTAAATAAATCTGATGTGAAGCATACATTGTCTTCAAACACCAGCCTAAAGACATAGAAACCCATCTCACATTCCATGACAGCATTTGTCAGTCTGAATGGTTTACAAGACAAACTTAATTTAAAAATAATGTTTTTCCATTAAATACTGAAAATATGTGGGTTTATTTTTTGTTTTGTTTTGTTTAATGAAAGAGGTGTTTAATCGTGGGGAAAACTGCAGAGATTTGAGATAGCTACGCAAGTGCAATTTCTACAATCTGACAGTCTGAATAATAACGTCTTTTGCATGTTTCTTTACTCTTAAGTGTGTGTTTTGCAATCAAGACATACAAGTGTCTGCCAGTTTCTGAAGGATATGATCTTTAAGTGAAATTACAGTGCAAATAAAAGCTTTTTGCTCCAATTAAAATTTGCCTGAATCACAAGTGGCCAGGGAAAAAAAAGCATGCAGAGTGCATTTTCCTGTCAATCTAATAAATATTCTGTTCACAGGGACTATTTACAAAGATAAATTGTACTTAAAAGTCCTTCATTAAAACGATGGGGGGGGGGGATATAATTATACAAAATTACAGTTTCCCGGTCTGTGGTTGCAGTCCTGTATTCTAGAGATAGTTAGAAAATAATAAATTATTTATTATTTTTAAAATAGAAACAATTTGGCTTTTTGACCTACAATCTCAATGTGGGTTAGATATTTAATACACTTTCTAAGTCAACGAGTAAATGTAAAATCTTTCCTTTTTTTTTCTTTCTATTTTTGGAACAGTGGGAGGTTGTTAGGGATGCTGGTGTTTTACCTGCTTCCTCTGACTTTCTCCCGGACGCTGTGCGCTCTCTAGGCACAACCTTTTATTCGCACCTGGATTCGCGTTTCAATCACGCATTCCCTATACCAAAACAGCCGCGCCAATGACATCACTAATAGGGCTGAAACAGTTTTCAACCGTGCATGAGTCATTTGGAACTCTAAAATGATGTTTTCCAATAGGAATCAAACCCTGCCTATTTATATTCACCTGTCCCAGTCCTGCTGTGTTGTTTTTTTCTTTTTTTGATATTGCGTTCTCGTATTCTCTACTTATCTGGAATATGATATCTCCTATTCTTGACCTCGGCTATACTCTGACTCTGTTCTCCATTTGCCCAGCCATTCTAAGGACCGGTACATGGACAGTATCGTCCTTGTTGTCTTCTGGATTTGTGTTCTTTGGTTCCTAACATAATCCTCTGGACAAATAGACCTAGATATGCATATAGTTATATGATGTAGTGAGTGTAGAATTAAGGGGACATACCACACTATTAGAGAGACTGAAGCAGCAAGAGCATTTGCACAATGTGCAAAGTCAACTTTACCATAAATAATTTAGTCAGTCCATACAAGTTTTGTTCCCCTACAGTTTTGTCTCCTTTATGATCAGGCACATCATTAGTGATGCTGATTTAAGAACATGCTCACTGGCCTATTGGGCCCTGTACTGATAATTATGATGGGCCTAATTACAGAACCATATCGACAGAAAATATTAAAAACGGTCAAACCTTCCAAGCATCATGTATCTGGTGTAGGTGGTTCACAGGATGCATTTATAAGAATACACATATTCTGTGCTAATTTCTCGTATCATCACTCCACTATACCCCCTTCCCTCCACATCGACTTCCAGTAAAACAGGAAGTCAGTAGGTGGAGTTAAAAGAGGTGGGACAGTGTCATGTCACCGCACAAAGGCCAGATCTGCCTGGAAAGTGGGCAAGTCAGCCCAAAGAATTGGAAGGTCAGCCTGTCGTAGATGCATGCCAATCACACAGGCTGGCTAACTATGGGCAGACTGTCTTATCTGTGCACCATGAACTTGGCGCAAATGTGTCTAATGCTCGCTCTACAGTTTCTAGGGACAGTTCACTGTTGTCTCCCAGAACTCATTTGTCCACTCCTCTCCTCCCCTTCTTAACAGTCGGCAGAAGCTCCTAGTATGCAGTCTGGGACAGAGAAA
>OW240912.1:285243319-285336067 GCA_933207985.1 Pelobates cultripes
TTGATATTGCTTTACACGCATCAAATAGCAGAGCACCTGAAGAATATACGGATTCTAATACCGCCTTATTAATTAGGGTCCCCTGAGGATCTCCATTTCTGAGAGTCAACCAAATTGTACGGGGTTGATACTCAGGACTGAAGCACTTAGGTTCTCCTACTCCTAAATGACACACACTATATTCTATATTTAAGTATCTACATCTTGATACATCTCCTTTACACTCATATTACGAATGCCAAATTAGGGTCTGGGATATATGGTTACCTGTTCTTGTAGTCTTAATGCATACCTCACAGCTAGGAGTGTCGGTACCTCTACCTTCCTGAATATAAAAATACACATAAATAAACATTATTAAAAATACATCTTTCGTCGTCATCCTCAGTCTTCGTCCGTGTGAAGGCACCTCAGCTTCCAGGATGTAAGGACTGCAGGGAATGGAGTTCTGCTCGCCTTCACAGGGGTCCCCTCAAGACTTTCCCTGACTTATACACTCGTTGGTGAGTGGACAGGCTTTATTATGGCCTTCTCACTCACTTACCAAGTCTCTGAAACAATAAAATTTGTGATCCACAAGGTTCCGCGTCACTCCGACTGAGTCGTGCGTTTTAACCGGATTTTGCAGGGATTCTCTGGATTTGCTGTAACTTGCCAGGAATCGGCTGCTGCTGGTTTAACCCTGGAGTGATGTATCCACGGAGCCACTTCGGCTACTTTTATCGCTGTAGGGGTAGACAGAAGAACAACATAAGGACCTCTCCACTTGGGCCCTAACGGCACATTATTCCACTCTTTAATCCACACTTGGTCGCCTGGGTGGTAACTATGAATTGGGGATAAATATTCACAGGTAATCTATCTTGTACCCATTTCTGTACCTCCTCCATAGTCTTACCCAACTCCACAACCTGCTGCCGGGTACTTCCTTCTCCCAACTGACTCAAATCCCCCCTTAAGTTACCAAGCACGGGAGGTGGTCGCCCGTACATGATTTCAAAAGGAGAGAGGCCCATCCTTCTGGTAGGTGTACTACGGATTCGCAATAGAGCTATGGGCAAGAGAACGCTCCACTTAAGTTGGGTTTCCTGACACATTTTAGCCAACTGATTCTTAATAGTTCTATTCATTCTCTCTACCTTACCAGAACTCTGGGGTCTATATGCCGTATGAAGCCTCCACTTTATACCAAGCATATGAGTCAATTGTTGTAGGCACTGATGAACAAAAGCTGGACTATTGTCCGATCCTATAGAGCAGGGTAGTCCATATCGGGGTATTATTTCTCGTAGCAGGAATCTCACGACTTCTCCTGCTTTCTCTGTACGAGTAGGACATGCTTCTACCCAGCCTGAATAGGTGCACACTACTACCAGCAGGTAGCGATGTCCACCCGATTTAGGCATCACTGTATAGTCAATTTGTAAATCGGACATGGGAAGTCCCCCCATAAACTGGACTCCTGGTGGCTTTACTAGTCCTTGTCTTGCATTATTTTTAGCACACGCTACACATCTACGTACAATGGCCTGAGTCAAGTTGGACAATCTTGGTATGTAGAAATGTTTTCTGAGAGATTCTTCTGTACTGTCTCTCCCAGAATGTGTCCCGCTATGATAGTTTTGGACAATTTCTACCGCTAGTGATGCTGGAATAACTATTCTTCCATCTTCTAACTGATACCATTTGTTCTCCAAATACTTTCCAGGTTCAGTCCTTAACCACTCCTCTTCCTGAGCTGTATAAATTGGAATCCATTGAGACAGTGGAGCTGGTATAAGAGCAGCTATATGCCCCACATATTCCTGTCTTCCTGATTCAGCAGCACGCTTAGCTGCACTATCTGCCATCCGATTCCCTTTGGTTACATCACCATCTCCTCTCAGATGCGCCCGACAATGTATAATACCGACTTCTTTCGGCTCCTACACTGCTTCCAATAGTTGTAGGATCTCAGCTGCGTATTTGATTTCTTTGCCTTCTGAATTCAATAGTCCTCTTTCTTTATACAAAGCTCCGTGGGCATGAGTGGTTAAAAACGCATACTTGGAGTCCGTGTAGATGTTCACTCTTAAACCTTCAGCCAATTGTAACGCTCGTGTCAGTGCTATTAATTCTGCCTTTTGTGCTGATGTTCCTTTTGCCAGTGGCCGAGCTTCTATCACCTTGTCTATCGTTGTTACTGCATATCCTGCATAGCGGATCCCTTCTTTACATAACTACTGCCGTCGGTGTAATATTGAACATCAGGGTTCTGGATGGGAAAATCACGAAGATCTGGTCTACTTGAAAATACTTCATCCATTACTTCCAAACAATCATGTTGACTTTCAGTAGGTTGTGGCAAAAGGGTAGCTGGATTTAAGGTATTTACAATCTCTAAATGCACTCTTGGGTTTTCACACAACATTGCTTGATACTTGGTCATACGGCTGTTACTAAACCAATGATTTCCTTTGTAATCCAACAACGTCTGTACTGCATGTGGAACGCGTACATAAAGTTCTTGACCCAGAGTGAGTTTATCGGCTTCAGCTACTAGCAGGGCTGCTGCAGCTACAGCTCTTAGACAAGGTGGAAGTCCGCTGGCCACTGCATCCAGTTGCTTAGACATGTAGGCAACAGGTCTTTGCCATGATCCCAAGTACTGTGTCAATACTCCCACAGCCATTCTTCTTTGCTCATGTACATACAGGTAGAATGGCCGTGTGTGGTCAGGTAGACCTAATGCTGGGGCACTCATCAAAGCCCTCTACACATCTTCGAATGCCGTTTGCTGTTCTTGAGTCCATAAGAAGGGGTCATGCTCTGTACCTTTGATAGCTGCATACAGAGGTTTTGCCAGTATCGCGTAGCTGGGAATCCATATCCTACAGAAGCCTGCCGCCCCCAAGAATTCTCGCACTTGTCTTCTATTCCTGGGTATCGGTATTTGGCACACAGCTTCTTTTCTCTCTGGCCCCATAATTCTTTGACCTTCAGAGATATGGAATCCCAGATATTTGACAGTTGGCAAACACAACTGAGCCTTCCTTCTTGACACCTTGTATCCTGCCTTCCAGAGGATGTGTAGTAGATCATGCGTTGCTTGCTGACATACTTCCTTTGTAACTGCTGCTATCAACAAGTCATCTACATATTGTAATAATACACACTCTCCTGGGATAGACTCGAAATCTAGTAGATCTTGGCTTAGAGCTGAACCAAATAGGGTAGGTGAATTTTTAAACCCCTGGGGCAATCTTGTCCAGGTCATTTGGCGTTTCGAGCCCGTTACAGCATTTTCCCATTGGAAAGCAAAGATACATTGGCTTTCTGCGGCAATTCGGAGGCAAAAGAAGGCATCTTTGAGATCTAAGACTGTAAAGTAAGTAGCCCCGCCCGGAATTAAAGCAAGCAGGTTATATGGATTGGGCACGACTGGATGTATACTAACAACCGCATCATTGACTGCTCTCAAGTCCTGCACAGGTCGATACTCATCTGTACCGGGCTTTTGAACAGGCAGCAATGGGGTGTTCCAGGGGGAAGTACAGAATTTTAGGATACCATACCGTATGAACTTATCCAGATAAGATTGGATGTTCTTCTTAGCCTTCTGCGGAATATGATATTGTCTCAGGCTTACTGGATAAACCCCAAGTTTTAGTTCGATTTTAATAGGTGGAATATTGCGGGCCAGTCCTGGTGGGTTGTTCTCTGCCCAAACTCCTGGTATGTTAAATAAGGATTCATCACTCCTCGGGTTTTGGCTAGTCAACACTGTATAAAGTCGCCACTCTTCTTCCTTTGGTACGGACAATGTCATAATACCTGAGGGTCCATTAAACTTTAAGGATGTTGTTCCATTTGGTAGGAACGTAATCTGCGCTTGTAATTTGGATAGCATATCACGTCCCAGCAATTGGACTGGACACTCAGGCATATAAAGGAATTGATGTTTTACTACGTGGCCTCCCAATGTACAGAGTCGACTTTTAAGAACCGGGTTTTCAGCACTTCTTCCAGTTGCTCCTATTACAGTAATAGTTCTTCCAGATGGAGGAGCAACTAGATTAGTCACCACCGAATGTTCAGCACCAGTGTCGATCATGAACGCACTCCTTTTTCCCCCTATTGATACATCGACCATAGGCTCCGCTCGACCAAGGGGGATGGAGCCCGGTCGGTATCAATAGTCCTCCATGACCGTGTCAGCCAATCCCACAAAGTCCCTACCTTCTCTATCGCGGGACCTTTGCGCTGCTGGATAGTACCTATCTTCCCTTACACTTCCTCTGTTCCCATTACTCCCTCTATTACCATTACTCCCTCCGGGGCCTCCTCTACCTCTCGCTCTGCCTCTAAAGTTTCCATAACCTGCCCTGGGTAAGTCTCTCTCATACTGCTCTCTTTGCGGACACTCATTCCTCCAATGCCCTTCTTCCTTGCAGTACGCGCACTGATTCCTACTCAAAGGCTCCCTATTCCATCTACCATCGCCTCTATCTGAGCCCCGTCTATCTACGCCTGCGATCGCTACCGCTAACATATCTGCCTTTCTACGCATCTTGCGCTCTTCCTCTTTCTTACTTTCTGTTTCCCTATTCATATATACTTTGTTCGCTACCTCCATTAGTTGGGTGATAGACATACCTGCAAACCCTTCTAATTTCTGTAGCTTGCGCTTAATATCTCCGTAAGCTTGGCTGACAAAGGCGGAGTTTACCATTCGGGAATTATCAGCGTCTTCCGGATTAAAGGGGGTATACAAGCGGTATGCCTCCAGTAATCGGTCATAAAAGACACTGGGCGCTTCATCACTTTTCTGAATCACCTCAACTGTCTTCGACATGTTAATAGCTTTCTTCCCTCCGGCTTTCATGCCAGCAATTATAGCGTCTCTATAGGCTTTAAGTTGAGCCATATCTGCGCCATTTACATTCCAGTCAGGATCGGTGTTAGGGTAATGTGTTGCGGCCCATGCTGCCGGATTGGCTTGATTTAAAGCACGGGCTCTCTCCTCTAGCGCCTTAATGGCCGCTTGGTTAATCCTTGTCCTTTCCTCATTATTGAACAATGTCATTAATAACTGCTGGCAATCAGCCCATGTCGGGTTATGTGTCTGAACTATCGAGGTGAACAGATCGGTCATAGCTTGTGGTTTCTCAGTGTACGAGGAATTGTGGGTCTTCCAATTCAAGAGATCGGTAGTCGTGAACGGGACATATACGAAGACTGGGTCAGCATGTGCCATTTGAC
This sequence comes from Pelobates cultripes, assembly GCA_933207985.1. Taxonomy (NCBI): domain Eukaryota; kingdom Metazoa; phylum Chordata; class Amphibia; order Anura; family Pelobatidae; genus Pelobates; species Pelobates cultripes. Next base: position 285,248,561 of record OW240912.1, read on the forward strand.
CTGCGGCATCGATATAGGCTGACCCAGGATTCAGACGAAGAGGCATCTGATAATGTTTTAATTGTTGGGTACCGGTCAGTTGTCGGGTTAGTATGGGGCTACGTGGAGGGGCGTCAGTTAAAGGTTCCGGTCGAGAGGTAATAGGGCATGAGGATGTGGGAACTTGATTTTGTGAAAAATTAGTGAATAGTATACTCCGAGCCGAGCTAGAAGAAGCTTGACCGGAAGTTTGAAGTGGCGCCAAATCAGGATATTCAGATCTAATGGGGGTTGGTCCTGGTTCAGGAAGGGGAGTTTTAATACGAGGGGGGGTGGATTCTGTACTGGAGGAGGAAGCGGAAGTGGATGGGGGCAATAGGGGAAGGGGTGCAGAACTTCCTGCATTCGCGTCACTTCCTCTTAAAGGGAAGTAAGGGGGCGGCAAAGGGATCTCGGACTCAGGGGGCGTGTCCAAAATGGGCCTAACACCGGTCCTAGTGGACAAATAAGTCCTGGCCACCATGAGGCGACATTGCTCCTCGTGGCATATCCGGATCCATTTTGGCGAGTCGTTTACGGCCTGCCTCCAACAATCAATGTATGGAAACTGTCCGTAAAGTTCAGGCCTACCTGATACAGCCACGTGTACACGCTGTACCAGGGTTGGATCCAAACTGCCACGCGGCGGCCATGCCGCAACCAAAGTAGGCCACTCCCTAGTGCACAAAGTGACCAAACGTACAGGAGACATTTTAACCCCAAAATCACATATTTTGAATCCCTTTTTAAAATTCTTTACCATACAACCTAAGGGATCCGAAATCGTTGACTCTGACGCGCCCATACTTATCAATGGAACGTCGTTGACAACGAATACTATGCACGCGTTCTTATTCAACAGTCACACCCGTTTCCTCTGGCAACAGCACCACGTGGTACAGTTACCAAGTGAAACGTACACAATAACACAATAATCACTCAGGGAATTCCCGTACACACACAGCTGTTACACCAGTCGCTAAATAATCAATATTATGCCCTTTGGCGAAACTATACAGTCACCCACGCTATAATTCTCTATATATGAATTACCCGTCTATAACACACCCCAGTAACATCGTCTTTTACTAGTATCGGTTACAGTACGGTTAGCATAGGTCAAAGCACAATTTAAGGTCACAATACAATTATTAGTGGTTATGGTGTTAAACATGCAATAGACGACAATGATTAGTACTTATATACAGTGTCAGTAAATATACAGGGTTATGGTACCGTGCACTATGATACAGCAACACACTATTAACACTCTCGCTAGACGGCTGAGCTCGCGCTATCTAACAAGATATACACTTTACTAACAATCTTTAACACATTTACAATCCCAACTAAACTATTGGCCAGTACCTTGAATGGACTACCTAAAACTATATACACCCGTTTTGGTTAGCCACACTGCCCAAGCACCACATATAGCGAACTAGAGGGCGGAATTTACAAAATTGCCCTTCTAGTCTATTTACTCTATCAAAAGTCTAGTGGGTTCCAAATTTACACGCCTTCCCACTTAGCCAAGATAGGTTGAGAGCTAGCGAACCGAATTTACACAGGCGCCGCTTAGTCTCCCGGTCCCTCCGACCTAGCGAACGTAATATACACCCTAGAACGCTAGTCTAGACAAGACACCGGTGTCCGGCTAGGGCTATTTACACAGGACCCCGCCTGACTAACCAGATCAAACGGTCTTACTAAAGAGCGTTCGATCGAGCGGTGCGCCTTCGCTCCTTCCCTCCGACAGAGGGGGCAGATTCCATACACAGATTTAAACCCCTTTTGGGCCTACCGCACAATCGGTATACCCCTAGTGGGTCTGCCGTCTAAAACAGCAGTTGTCTTACCTCCTCGTTCCTGAACCTGAGTTCACACTCATCGACGGGGACACCCCAGCACTTCTTACGTAGAGGCCGATGATCTCCTGGACAACAGACCAGTGGCGCCGAGACGAAGGGAGGTCCACGCAGAAGTTCAGGGGTGCAGCCGTAGAGAACGTGGGCAAAGATAGACCGTCTCACGCCTCTGCCTCTCAGCTACCGTTGAACGATGAGCTTCCCGGCCAATGCACCAAATGATACCGGAGAAACTGACGGAAGCAAAGCACAGAGGGATGGACACAGGTTTCTTCAGGAAGGAAGAGATTCTTTATTGGATCACCGATCGGGACTCAGAGGGACTAATGTCACCAAAAATACAGCAAGTTCTGAGCCCTGAACAATAGTGCAGGCTCCCTATATAGGCACATAACTCCTCCCATATTAAGCTCCACCCGCACATTCTCTTGACCAATCATTACAAATAAGAATTAACTTCCTGCTTGACCACATGGCTTGTCCAGCACAATGGAGGAGGGGAATACTACATCCTGTATTCTTGCACATGCTCCGTACACTACTGATCGTATCTTGCCTCGTGCAACCAACTGATCGATACGTCAGCATATGCACGTACACATGCCATGTGGTAATCTCGGCCTACTAAATTTATTTTTACCGAGATTCCACCACACATATACACACACATTTGGCTTTTATAGAGGTGGTCACACTTGAGGTGGAAAACTAACTATTAGGTGGTCATCTGTGTATTAACCAGAATAGTTAGATTACCACCGATTATATATTTGTGCAGGTTAATGTCACAAATAACATCATAATGTACATGTCCACAATGATTGACACTGAATAACATACCCAGAATGCCATAAGAAATGTACAAATGATTGGGATCACAATGTCACTCATTTAGAGTCCTCAAAACACCTAGGATCAGTTCAAGCAGGGGTTCTAGGTTCTATTCCCAGGAGAGGTGACTCTCCCTTTCACCCATCCAAGTTTAGAACAATGGAGTTGAGTTGAGCTATATTCCCAGAAGATATTTTAGGGAAAAAAAGAAAATACAAATATCCTGCTATCAATGTGTTTGTTGTATAGCGCATGCAGAATAATTGGAACTCAAAATTAACACATATTTTATGTTCATATTTTAGTAAAGAAAGATCAGTAAGAAGTTTGGAAGGCTGTCCATATAAAACAAATGCATCTGCCTTGTTTGTATCATGTTACTGTGAGTGTTTGGAGGACTCTAGATGAGTGAGTGTGGTCTGAATCATTTGTACATTTCAAATGGCATTCTTAGTTCTGTTATTCACAGTCAATCAATGTGGATTATATACATTATTAATGTGGATGAGGATGGACGGAATCTGAGTTACAGGTTATATTGAACCATTCTAAAAAGGTCTGACTTTAACCCCTTAAGGACCAAACTTCTGGAATAAAATGGAATCATCACATGTCACACATGTCATGTGTCCTTAAGGGGTTAAACCTGGTGGAAGGCACCAAGACACTTTAGACAGCATAACCACTGATGCATGCTTTAGGGTGCCACTTTGATATCATATTAAGCACCTTGACTGCAATGGGGCAGGTAGTAGGTAGTAAGAGAACACCTTACACATTTTGCTTTGCCATCAGTGCTTTAGCAAAGGAATGGGAAAGGGACTATTTCTGTAAAAAGGTGGCTAAATTAAATTCCAATCATCTAATTTGTAGTGTACGTATCTACATGTTTTTTCTTTTCCCACACTATCGTAGTATTTGACCAGCTAAAAAGCATTCTTTCAGGACTCTCTCCCCTACATTAAAGGTCAATCTTATGTTATTTTATTAAGACCTTTATGATTTGTTTTCTGTAAGTGTTAGCAGTTAGAATGAGTCCTGGCGAGGGAAATTGATTGGATGTCAGAAGCAGAGTACCAGTGAGCAGTGTTTACTTCAGCCATGGGGGGCTATGTTTCTGATATGGGCTTCTCTACCCCGCAGCAGTGTTATACTACGTATCTCAATATCGGATTATTCACGGAATGTAGCATCCAGTCTGGCCCCTCACTGCACAACACAATTTAACCCCATCACCACTGTACAGAGGCTAGTCTGCCTCCATTAAGGATTAAACTAAAATCAGATAAAGTAAGACTGATATGGCATCATATTTGTATACTGTCCCAGGGCAGCCCATATACACTGTTATTAGTATTGCACACAATCACACCGACCTTCCACCCACAAACATACACACCTGTATTCACACACTACATACATAAACCCCTGCACTTAAACATACACAGACTATCTGCAAACGCTAACCTTATACATATATGCTTTAGATTTTTATTTAAAATCAAATCTATTTAACTGCTCAGTGTACGTCCCTAATCAGCACAAATGTGCCTTAATTGCACTGTTTGCTACATATGTGTACTTTTAACTTTAACCTACATACATTTCTGTAGAATGGCCTTTTCTCTATTATCCAGCCCTTTATGAAATCATTAAAGGAATACTCATTTAAATATATATATATATATACATGCATTTCTGAGATGTGTTCATCTATCCAGTTATGTTACAGGCTCTCATGTTTTTTTTTGTTTTTGTTTTGGGGGAGGGGAGTTGGGGGGAAGGTTCCCTAAATTAATTAAAAACACAATTAAACATACCTGTAATACATCACTAGGGCAGTCTTCACACTTCGAGTGAAGTAATCAAACCTGATGCATGTGCAATCATTGCAATCCACTACAACAATGCTTGAGAAGCACTGAATACAACTTCTAGTAGTATTTAATGCACACAGCATCTGGTATTAGCATACTTTACATGTCGATGCCGAATGTCAAATATTGAATCTAATTGTGTCGGAAGCCCCAAATGACCGTCTGAATGAGAGCCACACATAGGAGTTCGCTTTGCAAAATATGAACAATACAGTTCCTATGAAACTGTACTTTTTACAGCCTCAATGCTGCAGGGGCAGACTCTATGCCATCAATTCAGTTTATTTAGATTAAGTGATATTGGTGCTTAGCCTCTCTTAAAAAGAAACAACCACTTGTTTAGAAAGGTATATAAGCCAAGGAGTTAATATTTCAGGTCTACCCTCTCCACCAGTCTCATCTTTCCATTGTATTCACCAGGGCCGGACTGGGAAGAAAATTCGGCCCGGGCATTTTTTAATTACAGCGGCCCACTAAAAAGGGGGCGGGGCCAGATAGGGTGTGTTTTGTCATCACCAATGACAAGCACGCCCCATCACAAAGTGAGCATGTTGGTTCAATGCTCTTCCAGGGTAGACCATGCGCAGAGCTCTGCTGAAGAGCTCTGGCATGAGAAAAATACCCTGTATTTGTTCTGCACAGCGCAAGCAAATTTAATAACATGCTTGCACTGTGTTTGCTTGAAATTTGTCTCTGGTGTCTCCATAGTTGGGATACCAGGAGACAAAAATGCCAGGAAAGCATATTGCGCAGTGTGTGTGAGGGTGCTCTGTGTGTGTGTGTGTGTGTAAGGGGTGTAGTGTGTGTGAGAGAGGGGTACAGTGTGTGTGTGAGTGATGGGTGCTGTGTTTGCGTGAGGGTGCTATGTGGGTAAGGGTGCTGTGTGTGTGATGGGTGCAGTGTGTGTGTGCTGTGTGTGAGTGGGTGCTGTGTTTGCATGAGGGTGCTATGTGCATGTAAGGAAGCTGTGTGTGAGGGTGCAGTGTATGCATGTGAGGAAGCTGTGAGTGTCAGGGGTGCAGTGTGTGTAAGTGAGGGTGTGTGATGTGCATGTCAGGGGTGCAGTGTGTGTGTGTGTGAGGGTGCTGTGAGTGTCAGGGGTGCAGTGTGTGTGCTGTGCGTGTCAGGGGTGCAATGTGTGTGTGTGAGGGTGCTGTGAGTGTTAGGGGTGCATTTTGTGTGTGCTGTGAGTGTCAGACGTGTACTGTGTGAGTGAGGGTGCTGTGAGTGTCAGGGGTGCAGTGCGTGTCAGGGGTGCAGTGTGTGTGTGTGAGGGTGCTGTGAGTGTCAGGGGTGCTGTGTGTGTGCTGTGTGTGTCAGGGGTGCAGTGTGTGTGTGTGAGGGTGCTGTGAGTGTCAGAGGTGCATTTTGTTTGTGCTGTGTCAGACGTGCAGTGTGTGTGAGGGTGCTGAGAGTGTCAGGGGTGCAGTGTGTGTGTGTGAGGGTGCTCTGAGTGTTAGGGGTGCAGTTTGTTTGTGCTGTGTCAGATGTGCAGTGTGTGTGAGGGTGCTGAGAGTGTCAGGGGTGCAGTGTATGTGCTGTGTGTGTCAGGGGTGCAGTGTGTGAGTGTGAGGGTGCTCTGAGTGTTAGGGGTGCATTTTGTTTGTGCTGTGTCAGATGTGCAGTGTGTGTGTGAGGGTGCTGTGCGTGTCAGGGGTGCAGTGTGTGTGTGAGGGTGCTGTGAGTGTCAGACGTGCAGTGTGTGTGCTGTGAGGGTCAGACGTGCAGTGTGTGTGTGAGGGTGCTGTGCGTGTCAGGGGTGCAGTGTGTGAGGGTGCTGTGAGTGTCAGGGGTACAGTGTGTGAGGGTGCTGTGAGTGTCAGGGGTGCAGTGTGTGTGCTGTGAGGGTCAGACGTGCAGTGTGTGTGAGGGTGCTGTGCGTGTCGGGGTGCAGTGTGTGAGGGTGCTGTGAGTGTCGGGTGCAGGGTGTGAGGGTGGGAGTGTCAGGGGTGCAGTGTGTGAGGGTGCTGTGAGTGTCAGGGGTGCAGTGTGGGTGCTGTGAGGGTCAGACGTGCAGTGTGTGTGTGAGGGTGCTGTGCGTGTCAGGGGTGCAGTGTGTGAGGGTGCTGTGAGTGTCAGGGGTGCAGTGTGTGAGGGTGGGAGTGTCAGGGGTGCAGTGTGCTTGAGGGTGCACAATGATGTCAGGGGAGGTTGTTGGTGCTGTGAGGTCAGACATTACTGATGTGTGTGAGGGTGCACAGCTGCGTTTCTGGGGGGTGCAGTGTGTGAGGGTGCTGTAGGAGTGTCAGGGGTGCAGTGTGTGAGTGGGAGTGCTCAGGGGTGCGTGTGTGTGTGTGAGTGTCAGGGGTGCAGTGTGTGAGATTGGGAGTGTGTGCAGTGTGTGTGAGTGTGCGTGTCAGGGGTGCAGTGTGTGAGTGTCGGGGGTGGGGGTGTGAGGGTGGGAGTGTCAGGGGTGCAGTGTGTGAGGGTGCTGTGAGTGTCAGGGGTGCAGTGTGGGTGCTGTGAGGGTCAGACGTGCAGTGTGTGTGTGAGGGTGCTGTGCGTTTCAGGGGTGCAGTGTGTGAGGGTGCTGTGAGTGTCAGGGGTGCAGTGTGTGAGGGTGGGAGTGTCAGGGGTGCCGTGTGTGTGTGTGAGTGTCAGGGGTGCAGTGTGTGAGGGTGGGAGTGTCAGGGGTGCAGTGTGTGTGTGAGTGTCAGGGGTGCAGTGTGTGTGTGTGTGAGTGAGGGTGCTGGGAGTGTTATGTGCCCTGATTATATCCCCCCTCCCTGCTTACCTTATGCCTGGGAGGGGGGATCCTGCTAGTCCTGCCGCCATCCATCCCTGGTGGTCCAAGTGGTGAGTGAACTCTAGCCTGTTGGGCTAGAGATCACTCTCGCGAGACCCGGAGCGTTGCCATGGCAACGCTCCGAATCTCGTGAGAGGAACCCGGCGGAGCTGTAAGTTAAAGCTCCGCCGGGTTCCTCTGCTGGCAGGCTGGCTCCCTCCCTCTCTCCCCCGGCGGCCGCACTATCCTGCATGTGGGCGGTGAGGGAGATCTCTGATTTCCCCACCGGCCCGCTGTAGACTACTGCAGGGCCGGCGTTCAGATAGCGCCGGCCCTGCAAAGACCGGCAGGAGAGATCCTGTGATCTCCCTGCCGGCCTCGGCCCCACGGCCACCGCGGCCCACCGGGCATTTGCCCGGTGTGCCCGATGGCCAGTCCGGGCCTGGTATTCACTAATCCGGTACCTTGCTTCTCCTTTAAATGTTTTTACCTGGCAATCAATATTCTCCCTAGGTATTAAGTATTTTACTCTTAATGGACAACTGTCAACTCAAAAATAGTTTTTTATTGTAATCATTTAATTTAGTATTTAAAGGAAATAGATTTGTTTCAAGAACAAAGCATATGTAAAATATAAGGAAAAATCATCCCTACCGCTAGTATATGACAGGGTCCTTCAGTCATGTACATACACCTTTGGTCGGACAGTGTTTGAAAACCAACAGTCTGTCTGGAAAACTGGAGACGGTCAGTTTTTTCTATGGGATGTGTTTGTCTCTTTCCTTGTTTTTTTTTTTTAATTTTATTTGATGAAAGAATTATATTAAGAAATATTATTGAGAGGACAGTTGACATTTATCATGTGCGTGATTATATCCCATTTCCCTTAGACTGTACAATTACTTGAACTGGACCCTTGCAACATGATGTTCCTGTACTTCAAACTTGTCTTATTTTAATTAAATGTACCTTTTTTCCCCATGCACAGTACAGTTGCTGCATATGCTGCCACTTTTTAAATGATAATAAAATGCTCATATAGTTTTCTAAGGTAAGGTAATGGATAGAAATGAAAAATAATTAATAAGGCCTAGCATTTTGCTCCCCATCGTTATCATGACTCCTCCATACAAACTACACTCTAGATGCTTTCTGGAAACACATATTTCGCCTTATGTCTTGCTGGAAAGATATTTCTATGAATAAATTCTGTCTCATTTTATTTAGCAATTTCGCAATCTATTTGTTTTCGCAGAAAATTATGTCTACTTAAAGGGTTACTCCAACCACCATTTCTGGTTTTAGAAGTGGCCGTGGTGGTAGGAGTCGATATGTACAGCGTTTCAATTTAAAATCCTGCTCATACGGAGATATCTGCACTTTTGTGCTGGGTGCTAGTTACACACCCGGCACATATGACTTAGGGAGGCTGGAACTCTATTCCAGGCGGCTTAATGTCAATTCTATGCAAAAATATACCGTGCTGGTGACAGACATTATCAGCTTCTACCCTTGCAGGCAGTGCCTGCAAGAGGAAACTTTATAGTACCTGCAAGAGAAGCTTGAATGTGCCTGCAAGAAAAAAGCTTTAATGTGCCCTTTCGTTCCCTTTAATTATCCTATATCTGTCTTCCTGTTGCACTAGCAATGCTTTTTTTCTTGGTTAATACAACTATAATATCTGCCTCCCTCACTGATCCATGCCCCACCTCCCTCCACTCCACTCACAGTTTAGACTCAGAGCTGGCGAGAATGGTCCAATCAAATGCTCCTCTTTGCGTAACATTTGATAGGACCTCGCAAATGATGTCATACAGGCTGTGAGAATCTGCATGGGAAGATTTGTTCGCGCTGGACTCCAGGTAAGTTTTTTGGAGAGGGGGAAATCTAATTACTAATGCCCAATATGGCATTGTAAATAAAAAATAAAAAATAAAAAAAAAGGTTGGAGTAATCCTTTAAACATTTGGTTCACTAGAATAAGATAACTAATAGAAGAATTGCATACTCAGGAGATATGATATATAACTGGGTTTACCTTACTTGTCTGCTGCTGTGATTGCTTTGTGTGAACCTGCAGGAGCAGGCAAGTTTGGCTGATCAGCATTTGGTCAGATAATGGCAGATAGTGGTAGTATCGAACCCAACATTATTCCTCCGCCAGATAAATTACTAAATTGTCTCCAAAATATCAATATACATCACTAAAAAAATAAATTGTTACGTTTCATTTAATGTAGTCAACTATTCAAAAAACAAGAAGTGAATATCTGATAAAAGTTGTTCTTTAACAGTATTCTTTATTCCACTAGTAGGGAGCAGTCATTTCACAATTACTGAGTAATGTAGAATCTACACCATGTTCATGCCACCTTAACTTTCAGCTGGTGCTTGACACCTTGCCTTTATGATGATCAGATAAATGTTTTCCAGGAAAATGTGATCGTGAGCGTTTTTTTTTTTTTTTTTTAAGCACGTCCCTCTTGTCTAAAATAAAGAAATAATTGAGAACAAACTATCAAGAGCAACCATTTGTGTCCAGCTGCTACAGGTCCAGGGTATGCTTGCAATAAAACTCTAAAAAGACAAATTGGAAAATCATGCACCTCTCTGTGATATTATAATCAATAAGAATAGACCGTGTAGTAACATATCAATATGGTGATAGTTGTGACTTTGACATGCCTTTGCATATTACTTGCCCTTCTCTTGTTTTATGGCATCATATAGTAGAATTGCACTATACAGCTCACTTCATGTCTAAGAGTGGTTTATTCCAGTAACCCACTTGTCATCAAAATTCTCCCAAGAATCTGATACAGACCTTTTTAATCAGGTTGACGGTCAAGTCGACATGACTCTCTTGGTTCGTGTTACTCTCATATTATTAAGGTAGGCATATATATCATTAGTTGCCTGCCTTAATAATAGAAAATGTATGATAAGATACTGTCCAACGTCCTCCAAAAATATTTAGAAAATAATTGCTCTTACAGTACTGCTGGTCCCAAACTGCTTGCTCATCTATTACCTTCCCCAATGATACTATGTAGCTTCTCAACCATGTGCAAACATTATCATCCATACGGTTTGCACTGCACTGAAGCCGGTAAGGCTCACTGGCATTATGCACTACATAAGATAATTGTCAGGTTGGAGGAATACTTTTAAATCGATATTTTGATGCCTAGAATATATATTTAGAATTTAACCCCTAAATGATACTATGGTATTCTATGCAGTCCTACAAAGAGTGTGCTTTGATGCCTGTAGGGCAGCATAGAATGCCCTTTATTTTGGTGTGCAGGGTTAAATCCCTGGTTTCAGTTTTAGTCGCTCCAGACTTTCACATGGGATGTTTGCAGAGGTGGAAGTCAGCGCAACAAACAGCAAGCATTTAAATGCCTACTTAGAGATTGCTGTGTGAGCAGGGTTAAATCCCTGCTCACACCACTAACCCCAGGTATCCATCGAACCCCTTTAATATTCTGAGGCCAATTGTAGTGGCCTAAGACTCTTTGATGAGCGGTTTGTAGCACTAGAAGCCAAAGGGCACCAAACTGACTGATAAGCTCTGCGCAGTGCTAGAAGTCTGTGATGCACAGAGCAATCATGCTCAATCACTGTTTTTCTGGGGTACAAGCAGCTTTTGTGAGACCCTCCAGGGCCTGAATAGATCATGGCAGTGTCTCCCAGCCTGTTCCCAGCTGATTGGGACCAGCACTGGGCTTTGCCAGCTGCCCAGCACCGATCTCTATATAACTGGCTCGGACCAGGACTTTATTCAGAATTACACTAAAAAAACAAGTGCAATTTTGAAAATGAACAATAGATGGAGATGAAACCCATTTCTAATATTAGCAGTGGGTTACCTTAGGGTTAGATTTAGGTATAAGAGTAGGGATACACTTAGTGTTGGGGTAGGGTTAGCTGTAGGGTTAGGTTTAGTATATGGTTATGTACATATACACTTACAAACACACACACAATATATGGACAATAGGTTTGGGACAACTGACAAACCAAACAGGGAATTTTATGACACCATATTCTAAATACATTAATATGTACAGTGAGGGGAAAAAAGTATTTGATCCCCTGCTGATTTTGAATGTTTTTCCACTGACAAAGTAATAGCCAGTCTATAATTTTAATGGTAAGTGTATTTTAACAGTGAGAGACAGAATAACAAAAAAAAATTCAGAAAAAGGCATGTCAAAAAAGTTATACGTTGATTTTCATGTCAATGAATTAAATAAGTATTTGACCCCTTCGACTAAGTACTTGGTGGCAAAACTCTTGTTGGCAATCACAGAGGTCAGACGTTTCTTGTATTTGGCCACCAGGTTTGCACACATCTCAGGAGGGATTTTGTCCCACTCCTCTTTGCAGATCCTCTCCAAGTCATTAAGGTTTCGAGGCTGATGTTTGGCAACTCTAACCTTCAGCTCCCTCCACAGATTTCTATGGGATTAAGGTCTGGAGACTGGCTAAGCCACTCCAGGACCTTAATGTGCTTCTTCTTGAGCCACTCCTTTGTTGCCTTGGCTGTGTGTTTTCTAGTCATTGTCATGCTGGAATACCCATCCACGACCCATTTTCAATACCCTGGCTGACGGAAGGAGGTTCTCACCCAAGATTTGACGGTACATGGCCCTGTTCATCGTCCCTTTGATGTGGTGCAGTTGTCCGGTCCCCTTAGCAGAAAAACACCCCCAAAGCATAATGTTTCCACCTCCATGTTCGACGGTGGGGTTGGTGTTCTGGTGGGGTCATAGGCAGCAATCTCCTCCTCCAAACAGGACGAGTTGAGATGATGCCTAAGAGCTCGATTTTGGTCTCATCTGACCACAGCACTTTCACCCAGTTCTCCTCTGAATCATTCAGATGTTCACTGCCAATCTTCAGACGGGCCTGTATATGTGCTTTCTTGATCAGGGGGACCTTACGGACGCTGCAGGATTTCAGTCCTTCACGGCGTAGAGTGTTACCAATTGGTTTCTTGGTAACTATGGTCCAAGCTGCCTTGAGATCATTAACAAGATCCCCCTGTGTAGTTCTGGGCTGATTCCTCACTGTTCTCATGATTATTGAAACTCCACGAGGTGAGATCTTGCATGGAGCACCATGCCGAGGGAGACTGACAGTTATTTTGTGTTTCTTCCATTTGCGAGTAATCACACCAACTGTTGTCACATTCTCACCAAGTTGCTTGGCGATGGTCTTGTAGCCCATTCCAGCCTACAATCTTGTCCATGACATCCTTGGACAGCTCTTTGGCCTTGGCCATGGTGAAGAGTTTGAAATCTGATTGACTGCTTCTGTGGACAGGTGTCTTTATACAGGTAACGAGCTGAGATTCGGAGCACTCCCTTTAAGCCCTTAAGGACAGCGGGCGTCCTTGGGGACCCGGCTCTAAACGCTGGCGGGCAGCTAGTACGTCCCCGCCATCCAGGGGACTAACCTGCTCGCCGGCGATCGCGACGGAGGGACTTGCCTGGCATCCCAGAAAGTCCCCCTGCTGTCGATCTGGCCCTCCTGGGCCATGTGATCGCGAGGTCCTTACGTTCACATGGACGAAATAGCTGTCGGGGGGAGTGCCTGGAATGACAGTTAAAACACAGTGTAATATTTGCAATATTTGCACTTGTTACACCTATATTTTGATCTTGAAAAAGACCCTTGTGTGGGTTGAAATGTTGATTGGGACAAATTTGATGTGATTTAAATAAACAAAATTGTTTGAAGAAAAAAGACCTTTGAGTGCAACTTCTCTCTATTGGATTATATATAAATACATACATATATATACATATACACATACACACACACACACACGTGTATATATATATATATATATATTTTTTTATTTTTTTTTTTATTTTTTTATTCTATGTATATATTTATGTAATTTTTTATATAATTAAGTCATTTTATTAATTACAATTTGCGGGACCTGCCTGATAACCTAGGCAGAAAGTCTGGAGAATTTAATTTGCTAGCACTATATTTAACTCTGTAACTTTCCAAGACACCACAAAACCTGTACATGGGGGTACTGTTTTACTCGGGAGACTTCGCTGAAAACAAATATTAGTGTTTCAAAACAGTAAAATATATTACAACGACGATATCATTAGTGAAAGTTAAGTTTTTGCATTTTTCACACACAAACGGCACTTACACCGACGATATCATTGTTCTGATACGTTTTACGGTTTTGAAACACTAATATATGTGTTCAGTCTCCCGAGTATAACAGCACCCCTCATGTACAGGTTTTATGGTGTTTTCAAAAGTTATAGAGTCAAATATAAGGCTTGTGTTTCAGTTTTTTCACATTGAAATTCGCCAGATTGTTTATGTTGCCTTTGAGACTGTATGGTAGCCCTGGAATGAGAATTATCCCTATGTTGGCATACCATTTGCAAAAATAGACAACCCAAGGTATTGCAAATGGGGTAGGTCCAGTATTTTTTAGTAGCCACTTGTAGTCACAAAAACTGGCGTTCAAACTAGTTTTTTGCATTTTTCACACACAAACAAGTCTGGACATACCCCAAAATGTAACATGCAATATATTTGACCCTGTAACTTACCAAAACACCATAAAACCTGTACATAGAGGGTACTGTTTTACATGTGAGACATAGCTGAATACAATATGTGTATTTTATTGCAGTAAAAGCAAACAGCATTATGACATTCACAGTTAAAATGTCACACAGAACTAAATAAATAACATTTCTTAATTTCTCACTTTTTTATATTTTATTCATATTAAAATATGTTTCATAGTTAAATATTTGATGTTAAATAAAAGCCCCATTTCTCCTGAATAAAATGATATATAATAAGTGTGGATGCACTTGATATGAAAGAGGTGAATTACAGTTGAACAGACAGTCAAATTCCAAGTTTTGTTTACTTTTTATTTTGATCAAAACATGTACATTTGGCTCAGTCCTTAAGGGGTTAAGAGAGTGCTCCTAATCTCAGCTTGTTGCCTGTATAAAAGACACATGGGAGCCAGAAATCTTGCTGATTGATAGGGGATCAAATACTTATTTCACTCATTGACTTGCAAATCAATTTATAACTTTTTTAACAAGCATTTTTCTAGATTTCTTTTTTATATTCTGTCTCTCACTGTTAAAATACACCTACCATTACAATTATAGACTGATAATTTCTTTGTCAGTGGGCAAATGTTCAAAATCAGCAGGGGATCAAATACTTTTCTCCCTCACTGTACTTGGTCCCCCTTTTGCAGCTGTAACAGATTCCACTCTTCTGAAAAGGCTTTCCACAAGATTTTAGAGTGTTTCTGTGGGAATTTGACACATTCATCAAGTAGAACATTTGTGAGGTCAAGCACTGATTTTGGACGAGAAGGCCTGGCTCGCAATCTCCAGTGCAGTTCCTACCAAAGGTGTTCAAATTGGGTTGAGGTAAGGGCTCTGTGCAGGCCAGTAGAGTTCTTCCAAGTGTTTATGGGCCTTGCTTTGTGCACTGGGGCATAGGCAAACTGTTGATGTTCCAGGAGGGATAAGCAAATGGCAAATGATTTAGGTAAACTAGAAAAAATGGTCAGAATTGTGGCAACTGACATTTAATGTGGATAAGTGCAAGATAATGCATCTTGGACGTAAAAACCCAAGGGCAGAGTACAGAATATTTGATAGCGTCCTAACCTCAACATTTGAGGAAAGGGATTTAGGGGTGATTATTTCTGATGACTTAAAGGTAGGCAGACAAACCCACGGCAATCAGCAGACAATAACACCAGAGCAGGGTCACATAACAGAGCAACCAACACGACAGGGCAATCAACGTAACACGAGCAAGAAGAAACGAGCCTTGAGAGGGCAACACGAGATACAAGAGAGTGAAGGGGGAAACACATCGGGGAAAAAGAGGGAAGCGAAGGGGGACAAACTCTGAGGGAACCTTACGATGTACTGTACAAGCCCTATGCTGTAACGAAATGTCCCTGCACTATCCCGTTTTATTCTGTACCCTGGCGAGCAGGCGCCAAAAAGCTAACCAATGTGAAACATCAATAAAAAACATATTTCAAATTGAAAAAATGAAATAAAGGTAGGCAGACAATGTAATAGAGCAGCAGGAAATGCTAGCAGAATGCTTGGTTGTATAGGGAGAGGTATTAGCAGTAGAAAGAGGGAAGTGCTGATGCCATTTTACAGAACACTGGTGAGACCTCACTTGGAGTATTGTACACAGTACTGGAGACCGTATCTTCAGAAGGATATTGATACCTTAGAGAGGGTTCAGAGAAGGGCTACTAAACTGGTTCATGGATTGCAGGATAAAACTTACCAGGAAAGGTTAAAGGATCTTAACATGTATAGCTTGGAGGAAAGACGAGACAGGGGGGATATGATAGAAACATTTAAATACATAAAGGGAATCAACACAGTAAAGGAGGAGACTATATTTAAAAGAAGAAAAACTACCACAACAAGAGGACATAGTCTTAAATTAGAGGGACAAAGGTTTAAAAATAATATCAGGAAGTATTACTTTACTGAGAGGGTAGTGGATGCATGGAATAGCCTTCCAGCTGAAGTGGTAGAGGTTAACACAGTAAAGGAGTTTAAGCATGCGTGGGATAGGCATAAGGCTATCCTAACTATAAGATAAGGCCAGGGACTAATGAAAGTATTTAGAAAATTGGGCAGACTAGATGGGCCGAATGGTTCTTATCTGCTGTTACATTCTATGTTTCTATGTTCCACAAAGTTGGAAGCATAGCATTGTCCAAAATGATTTGGTATGTCCAAAAGCATTAAGAATTCCCTTCAATGGAAGTAAGGGGTCTAGCCCAATCCCTGAAAAGCAGCCCCATACCATTATCCCTCCTCCACCAAACTTTACAGTTGGCACAATGCAGCCAGGCAGATAACATTTTCCTGGCATCAGACAAACTCAGACTTATCCTTCAGACTGACAAACAGAGAGGTGTGATTTGTCACTCCACAGAACACATTTTAATTGCTCCAGAGTCCAGTGGTAGCATGATTTGCAACACTCAATCCGACGCTTGGCATTGTACTTGGTGATGTAAGGATTGCATGCAGCTGCTCGGCCATGGAAACCCATTCCATGAAGCTCTCGCCGCACAGTTTTTGTGTGGATTTAATGCCAGTGGAATTGTGGAACTATTCAGCTATGGAATCAGCAGAGCGTTGGTGACGTTTACGCACCATGCACCTCAACACTCGGTGACCCCGCTCTGTGACTTTACATGGAGTTTCGCTTCGTGGATGAGCTGCTGCTGCTGATTCTAAATGCTTCCACTTTCCATTAATAACACTTACAGTTGACCGTGGAATTTTACAAATTTTGACTTATTGCAAAGACGGCATTCTATCAAAGTATCACAATTAAATTTACTGAGCTCTACAGAATGACCCCTTTTTCACAGTTACAAAATAAATAAATGCATTAGGTTGTCTGTTGAACAAAGCTGAAGTCAGTATCGAATAAAAAGGCTTCTTCATGCAAAAGTATATGATATAATCGTAATAATTGCTCGGTAGTACAATTGGGATATATGACAGCACTCTGTAATAGTTATGGTGCCTTTTAAGTGGAACCCAGTTTTTCCATGAAGATAACACACAAATATTATAATAAGATAATCAGACCTGAATAAATCGTTTAATAACAATTCACAGAAGTTAATTTTCTGTATTTAACCCCTTAAGGACCACACTTCTGGAATAGAAGGGAATCATGACATGTCACAAATGTCATGTGTCCTTGAGGGGTTAATAGTTATAAATAGCAGAGTAATTAAGGATTCTTTGCATTTGGTTGCCTTTAGTTAACAGGTAAACTAAATAAAACCATACACGTTGTTTTGCGACAATTGCAAATAATGGAGCCAAACTTGTTTCTATCATTTGAAAACTTTCAAAATACAGAACCCCTCTTACTTTTTTAGTATGTCAGATTGTCAGCAGTTCCAAAACAAATAATAAAATATAAAAATGCGTAGTAGAAATCTAGAAGAGCACTTATCAACAGTGAGTTGACAGAAGCATGAGTATACAAGAACACAAATTAGCCATTTTCCTTATCAACATCAGCATCAGTCCCTTGAAAGCTGACATGCAGAGAGAACAGATTGCTACAGCATGTTAGCCTTCAGTAACAGTAGAAACCAGAAAAAGCTTAATTCAACAGAACAAAAGCACCTAAGGTATACCAGTGACACCAAACAATGCAATTACAGCCTTAAATGGTGTACATTTTTACACATTTAGCTAGAAAGGAGATTGAACCACAAAAATTCCTATAAAAAAAATAAATTAGAAAAAAAGAAAAGAAATGTTAAATAACAAAGCTTATGTTAAAACCAGCACAAAATGATTGTTTCTTCTTTAATTGTCAGGGTCAAGTGCCAAACAAATCTAATTTTAAAAAAATTGAAGAAAAACAAAGAAAATAAACAAAAACATTTAAAGTAGAATATTGAAGATGTCCTTCTTCTGGAATTACAATTGGGATAAACAAGGTAAATGAACAGATAACTGCTAGGAAGCTGTGTGAGCCACACGGTACCAGGCATCTGTAGTCACTAGAGTAGCCTGTTAGCATAATGCTTTGACAACTCCATCAGTACAGTCTCAAGGTAGCTGTCAATCAGGATGCATCATTTAATTCAACAGCACTCAGAGGATTTTCCTCCTGCAACTCACATGACAGCACATCTACAGCTCTATTTATATACTGCAGCCAGTTGTGTTTGCAGGGCTGATCATGATTCTAGGAGAAAAAAAAAAAACACACACACACACATGCAACAGGCAGCAATCTTATTTGGATTGGGGTTTTGCCATGCAAAGTGTGATCTCACTTCACGGAGTCATGACAAATGACAAAACCGCTATTTTCTTTATTCTCTGTTCAGACAGCACTTCATTTACAGCTATCTATAATTAGATTAATTGTGTAGTGTGGTACAAAGCAGGCCCACTTCACAGATAGCACATGAATAAGGACAAACACTTATTTCAATTTGAGGCTGAGAAAGCAATGACTAGGGTATTTAGCATACCCTTTATGGTGGAATAAGATGTGAATTGTGTGCCATTACCTCTAAACTGCTTGCTTGTTGTATAAATCACTGTGCTAATTGATGCAGAGATAGAAATGCAGCCACAGGCAAGAAAGCAATGGAATGGACTGATAGAGGTGGCCGATAAAGGATTATCGAATAAAACCATATGGAGATCACACTCCTTTGAAACCTTTGCCCAAAAGCAGAATTTTTAACACTACAGATAACTGTTGTACTGAAGCGTGGAATACACGAATAGAAATTACATGCCAGTTTAAGCCTCAAAAACTCTTGTATAGTGGGTAAAGAGCTATTCTGCTCTATTTATGGCAACGGAATCTGCACGCAGGCTCGAAGTACATAGCACAGTTTGTCATTTTGAATAGGGCTCAAGGTTGTTCTGGCAGAAACCATTTCAGCACCTTTAATGTAACTCAATTTATTATTGCTATATTTATGCAGGTCATAATGCTAACCCAAAATATTACTCATGTCCATTAATGACACTCCTAACCCTAAATGCTAATCCTACATACAGTCTAATCCTAATTCTACCGCTACAGATGAGAACAAAAAATCCTAATGTTAAATGTTCACTCTCTCTCAAATCATAATCCCAATTTAAAATGTTTTTAAAAGAATTAACTCCCACCACCACCACCTTGAAGATTAGAACAACTGGGATCTAAAGGGTAGCATTGAAACTAGTGTGCCAAGCATTACAATGCAAACTCTATTGGCATCAAATTAGTTGTCAGGTACTTGTAGCAGGATGTTTATGCACAGATTAAACAATCATTAATTTCTCAAAATAGACAACATTCAAGATTTAGTCATTATACTGTGATTAGTGTCAATGGGGAAAACAAAACATGGAACGCCTACAATCAGGAGAGTGCTGGTATGGCCTCTATGAGATAAGTATGTTTATTTTGCTAATATAGCAATTTAACTATGGAGAACATTTATAAAATTGTCTATAGATGGTACCTGGCCCCATCAGGAATTCACAAGATGAATCCAAATATTTTCCAATAAATGCTGGCGTGGATGTAATCAAATTGGTCTACTATCTCATACTTGGTGGCACTGTCCCAAATTTAAAACATTTTGGTGAGACAATCATATATTGATTTAAAAAATTGATGAATCAAGTTATTCACACCCTAGTTGAATTCATTTAAGAGATTTCCTGATAAAACAATAGAATTGACAAAATCATGATAAGCCATATTTTGATAGCATTTACAACTAATTTACCATCTATTAAAGAGATTCTGTATCTAGTGCTAGAAAACAAATGTTATGAATTGGCTCTTGGACAGACAGCCTCTATAGTGGACCTATTGAAACTTTACTGAAACACATGGAAGAGAACAAACCATTATACTCTCTGTAGGTTAGATATACAACCTACAGTTTAATAATTATGTCATTGACTAAACAGTTTACATCTTTAACAATGTAATGCATACATATTAACTTTGTTATGTTATTCATACAACTGTTTACTCCTCAAAATAATTGTTTTATTTGATAAAGTATGTGGATGGAAAAGTTCCCCTACTTTTAACTTTGTTGTTTTTGTTCCCCTTTTGATTATATTGTAAATGTTTGTTAGAATAATATTTTGAACCATTCATCAATAAAAAAAACATTTGACTATAAATTGTCACTTTCATAAATGTACCTTGTTACACCCCTCTGACTGTCAATCAGACAACCTGGTCCTGTTATTTCCTGGTTATTTAGCTCAGTGGGAATACAGCCAAGAAGAAGCAATTGCCCTGCCTTGAAAAATCTTCTCAATGAGCTGCGTTGGGAAGTCTGTGATTGGAGATTCACAGAAGGGGAAAGCCTGCAAATTCTTCAGACATCAGAGTGCAGCTTTTGCATGCAATCTTAACTCCTTAAGGACCGTGGACGTACCTAGTAAGTAATATATGACTTACCCGATCGTCGCCATTCACCCGTTGCTCCCGGTCTGGGGGGACTGCCTGACAGCCCAGACAGTGCCCCCGCGGCAAATTAGGCCCTCGCGGGCCATGTGATTGCTCTGAAAGAGCATTCACATGGTCGCAATAGGCGTCCATAGTGATGCCTGCAGGGGGAGTGCCTAAACTGAAAGGCAGTCTCCCTGCATCTGTTAAATAAAATAAAAAATAGTTAATAAATCTAAATATAAGGTCATACCAAGTGTATTTTTATATTAATATATACATATATTAATATAAATATACACTTAGAATTAAATTACACACGTATATATAATAACTACACATTGTTTATATTATAAAATATAACTAAGTAAATAAAAATAAATATAAAAATGTAAAAATAATTTAAATTTTTTATATATATATAATTTTATTCTAACTGTATTTTTATATTAATATATATATATTTATATCAAAATACACTTAGAATGAAATTTTATATATATATATATATATATATATATATATATCTATGAATATATAAATTAAAATAATATGGAATATATATCCATATACATAATTACATAAATAATTTCATAAATATACACATAGACTTCAATATAATGTATATATATTTAAATTCTACGTGCATATTTATGTATATTTTTACATAGAGTAATTTTATCAATTGCAATTTGAGGGACCTGCCTGACAACCCAGGCCGAAAGTCCAGAGAATTGAATTTGCTAGCACTGTATTTAACCCTGTAGCCCCTTTGAGAGAGTATGGTAGCCCAGGAATGGGCTACCCACGATGGGATACCATTTGCAAAAGAATATAGCCCAAGGTATTGTAAATGGGGTATGTTGACTTAGTTGTTGACTAAGTGGCTACTAAAAAAGACTGGACATACCCCATATTGAATACCCTGGGTTGTCTACTTTTAAAAAATATGTACATGTGAGGTGTAAATTAAGAGATTTAGGACAGATAATAGTGTTACAATGTCACTATTGATACATTTTTAAAATATATATTTTGAAACAGTAATGTCCTACTTATACTTATAGCCATATAACTTGCAAAAAAAAAAAAAAAGCTAAGAAACAGGTTACATTGGGTATTTCTAAACTCAGGAAAAAAACGTTGAAACTATTTAGCACAGGTGTTTTTTGGCGGTTGTAGATGCGCAACAGATTTTGGAGGTCAAAGTTAGAAAAAGTGTGTTTTTTAAAAAAAAAATTCAGCACATTTTATTTTATTTTTTATAGTAAATTATATGATATTATGAAAATAATGGTATCTTTTGAAAGACCATTTAATGGCGAGAAAAAACGTATATAATATGTGTGGGTACCGTAAATGAGTAAGAGGTGTGAATTTATCTTGATTCCAAGGTTCAAGCTTACAGGTGTCATATTTTGATATCCTATATTAAAATTGGCTAACTTGGACTCAGGAAATGCTTGATGCTTGAGCCGACGCTTAAGACCATATATGTCTAGTTCCGGGAGCAGATAGCCCCCTCCTGAGCTGTCTCTTCTCAAATCATTCTGTTCTTTCTCTTTCTTGGAACTTATCTGTTATATGTACATGATGTTCATCCCTATGTCTTATCTGTCCTCCTTTTACCCTTTCACTCCCTTTCTACTACTTTCCTATGAGTATTTGCACGTAAGCACTTACTTTTTAATGTATAAAAACACAGTTGACAAGGTCAGAGGCTTATTTTGATAACCAACACGCATCTGGTGCCTTTAATATGTTAGATGTTCTACAAGCTATGGGTTTTAGACTAGAGCACACATTTAGCTATAGCTAAGGATTTAGGAATCCAATATCTTAGAGATTAAAGGGACAATAAAGTGTACAATCATAATTAAAAATACAAAATTCAATGGTTCCCTTGGCCATTAATAATTCCCATAAAGACTTCTCCGGTGAATATGGTATTAAATTTTTATCTTTTAATACAAGAAGATTTTTTTCCTAATTAGTATTTCTGTGTGCGCTAACATACACAAATATTTACATATAGGTACACACATACTTTGCTTTAACTTTCTTATATTTAAAGAGTTTGACTTTTATTAAATAGGTGCTATATTGTTTAATGTTTCTTTGATATATGTATGCTGCTTTTATTTCCTAATTATATGAAAATGAAACAAAATATAAACTATATCATGCATTGCAAACAAATAGTAAAAAGGGATGCTTGACATTACAATTCATACTACAAAAATCCATGTATAAGTTAGTCCCTTGGTCCTGTCTGCGAAAGAATGGATTTATTTTCAGGATTCAGGATTTATTTTCATACAGCCATTTACTTTACTTAGCATCAAACCCATTTATTACAGCTGTCACCAGAAAGTAATGCAAGGAAAATGTTCTTCTGAATAAAAAGAAAAATAATGAAATAATCTCTCAAGAAGCAATAAATATTAATAATAAAATAAAAAAAGTCAGGAAATACTTTGAGTCGATTGCCAAATGCACATATATTTTAACAGTACCTTTCCCTGTTTAACACCCTTTTATACTGACTGATTGAAGATGGAATTTTACAAGAGAGGTCACTGTTTCAGTCAACAGTGTTACTAGAAATTGGAAGAAAAGGAATTTGAAAGTAAACACGTTTGTTCTACAAATTGCACCATTACGGATTTGCTATAAGGTTTGATAAATTACTAAAGGAGCAGAATTACATGTAGAAAATAGGTTAATAACACAAAGCAGAGACTAAATATTTAAAAGGTGAGTTTTAAAGATTTATAGTCTAAAGAATATATAGAATAATGGTATTTAAAAGACACACCTTTGTATGTATATTATACCGGAACAATAAACCTGAGATAGCAAAACACTCTGCACTTAGAATCTTCTTAGCTAACAAACTACTTGTCTTTAGCCATTTTATAGAGTTAACATTGTTTAAGAAGGAATGAAGCAAATACAGACTTTGCTTGGTTTTCTATATTTAAAGCCACTATAAATGTGTTTGTGGAAAACACCGCGCAGTTTCAATTTATTTTTATTGTTAACAAGACAACCTTTAAGAAGGCACACAAACAATGTAGATCATAAGGTTCCGGGAGTATAGTCTGGTCATTAGGCCAATGGCATATGACAAAAATAATACTTTAAAAAAAAATGTAATTCTTTATTTTAAACAGACACAGAAAAGTTGCATACAATGACAGTAGGTAAGTACCCGTTAGTTAGGCATACATTTTCACTTTTTACAGAAAAAGAAAACTGGTAGTAACACAAAACTCAAGTTTGCACCATTCCGTCCCCAATCCGCCACGCAGAAACCATTGTTCCCCCACAGAAGCCTTCTCCAGTAGGGACCAAAATCAAAATCCGCAACCCTCTTTGGTTCTTGAAAAATGGAAGGAGATGTCTGTACCCCTATAGCAGGAACTGTCCAAAGCTGCATCCCAGGCACGGAAACTAATTGGAGGTCCCATTGTCCACTCCCAACCAGGATGATTAGGCTAGGAAGCACAGCAGGCTGAGAGTATGGAGTCTCCTGGCCTCATCCCCACAATCCACACAGGACCAAGGAATAAGCTTACTCATATCGGCAGCATAGTGGAGACCGAGACTCACCCTGGCCCAAAGTTAAGATTGCTTTACTGCAGGATATTAAATACTGTACATTTTTAACAAAAATATAAGTGATATGACATAAATCAGAATAAACAGTTTTAAAAAAGGTAAGAGTTGCTACCAGGAGTTCAGAGCCCTCAAGTCTGTGACAAATATCTGTAAACTGTTCCTGATAAAATCAGTAATACAATGGATTGTGGTGGAAGTTTAGTGAATGTTCCCCCTTTTTGGGCTTTGGACCCTTCACTGTCCTTTCCTTTCAGGGAGGATTTTATCTGGTTGATTCCTTTTCACACATTAAACTATAGTTAATGGTTAAGTGGTGTAGCAATATAAGTAAGATACATTGTAGTTGCCATGTAGGAATACTTAATTGGTATTTTATGTATTTGTTATTTATAATTGTTATTTTATTTTCATTCTCCATTTTTCTTTTTAGCTCCACATTGTGTGACTCTCAGCTTCTGGTTTCATTCTGTTACCCAGTGGTTCCCAAACTTTTTAGGTTCAAGGTGACCGTAATATTTCAGTATTTTTCCAAGGTACCCCAAGTCACAATTTCTAGATTGTATATCTGTACAGCGCTGCCGCATTTACTGGCGCTATAGTGTAATGTACAGTGTTGGTGTTTGAAGGGATGCTTGTATACATTTATTATGTTTTAATACAGGGTTGTGTTTGTATGTGATGTTTGCATTTGATTGCAGGGGTGTGTCTGAATGTAATGTTCACTTTTAAATGTACATTTGTGTGAAGTATTTGTGTTTGAGTGAAGGAGTGTGTTTGTATATTTTTTTGTTTGAATGGAGGGGTGTGTTTATATGTAATATTTGTGTTAGATTGCAGGAATGTGCTTGTATGTTGTGCTGGTGTTTGACTGCTTGGATGTATGCACATACATACATACATACTTACACAGATATTCATGCACATTAACACACAGATTGAGCTGAAGTGGTCTGGGTGACTCTCGTGTCCCTTTAAGGATTCTGGCTTCATTGACTCTCTGGTTTCATCTGAGCTATTAGGTTTGGCTTTTTTTGTGTGCACAGATGCCATGCGCTATACTGAAAGACAGACTAAAAACATAGTCTAAACTTCAGGGGGAGGAGAAGGATGCAACTAGTTTGGCTTTGTATAATGTTTGACCAAGGTAAAGCAGTAATTTTTGCAGTCTACACATGTGGTTAAACAATGTGGATATGTGGTGTATCTAATTAAACAGTATGGCCTTTCAGCACATTGCAGCTTGTGTATGAAGTACTTTATCATTCATTCATGTTTGGGTTACATCATGCACAGTCAAACTCCAATCCCCATTCCTTGGTTAAAGACACCCATGCATGTATTCTGTTAGTAAGCTACTTAGAGATTTCCCAGTAAGCACACCCCCTGACTACCTTATGAACTCTTAATGTCCGGACAAGGCAAAGAAAGTTGATATATTAGACCGCCCAACAGTCCCGTGTTTGGCAGGGCAGTCCAGATTTTGGGGTCCTGCTTTAGTTCCATGGTGTCCTGCATCAGTAAAAGCAAAAAATTCAAGAAACCACTGTGGTACTCCGCAGATGTGGCCAAAATAGTTAAAAACAAAAAGTTAGCATTTAGGAATTATAAAAAAAACCAGAGTGAGGAAGACAAAATGTTATAAGAGCTTCCAAATCACACACAGAAGAGAAAATAGGGGGCGGGGCCGGACCATGGAGCTGAAAGGAAGCCATCTCATGCAGCTCCGGTCCTAAGCCTGAATAAACACAGATTTTCTGCCCACAAACTGACTATTGACCCTTCAAAATAAGATATCTGAATAGAGTAGCCTGCCAGCAAAGAGACCAACCGGCGGCTGCAGATCTTACAAAAGTGAGGAAGCTGAAAACTCGGGCCTACATGATGGCATGAATCTGCAGCCTATTGCTGTGCCTGGAAGCACTCTGCACATGCTCAGTGAATGAGCATGATATGAAAGCCCCTGTCTCTCCTAATGTGCAAGAGGTGACCGGAGAGAACACGCTGCGGCCCCGCACCTCCCCCAGGATCGGGAGGGTCATCCCGGTCACCTGTAAAATTGTTTAAATTGTTTCCTGTTTTGAAGATGCAAGTTTTCATATATAGGCTTGTTGTTACCAGCCTGCAATTGCGGGACGTTGGATGCAGCTCTGCCAGTATGTACTCAGCCACTACAGAGGAGACAAGACATACATTTTGGAGCCCCCTACTTGCCTTGTCATGGAATGGATTAAAAGACTCCTCACACACTCACCCAGGAGTCCGCCCAGAAATCACTCAGGAGCGCCGAAAGGACTGCCTACATGCAGTGGCATCATGGTTACCGGACTGTCTAGGGTCGGACAGGAGTGACCTCCATCTCTAGGAGATCTGGAGACCTGGAGAATGTTGCTGCGAGCCCGGCCGGGCTGGTCTGTGGGGGGCTGCGGTGGACCGGTGGCCGCGGGGCCGCATGGACTAAGCTTAGGAGCAGTGGCCGGCGATGGAGGGGGTCACTTATTGAGACTCCACCGGGACAGTGGAGGTGCAGAGGCCGCCCAGTTAGTGGACTCTAGGAGAGGGGGGTCTCATGGACTGGGTTACCTCAAGGGCCCGCTATACCTGGAAGCTCATTAGGGGGGGCTTTACCCGGAGCCAGGTGTTAATGTATATGTTGGCACCCACGGGTGCCTGATGTTGATGCACTAGGCAGGGCCCCGCAGAGGTTTCATACTACACCTCACATGTGACACAGTCAGGCAGGGATAGCTCCCACCTAAAGCAGGAAGTTATTTTTACTTACTTCATTTTATTTCCTTAATTACTTACTTGTGTTATTTTTTTTTTTATTTATATAACCTGGCCGCACATGCTTGGACCAAGATCCCTGGGGTTCACAAGAGGACCTAACCAGGGATCTTCACATAGGGCCCTATCTCACAGGACCCTCCACAACCCCGAGCGCACACTTCCCCTTCTCTTATATTATCACATCATGATTACCTGGAGTGCTAGAGGGAGTTATACCTGGTACAAACTTAATATGGAGTCTGGGCTATGGCTACAAAAGCCTAACAGTAGAATGGAGTAGGCCATACGCCATAGTTAATGTGGCGAAACCGACCTCACCACTGGGCATTGGAGAAGACTGATTGCCAGCCTCCTGCCATGTGACTATGGCCCCTGGGATGTATTGCCCTTTACAGACATGATTTGGGCATAATGGATTTGTGTTGTGCTGCTGCTGGACCTTTAAGAACCATCTGTGGAGTTACTGGGTGGCCACCATTTCCTGTATCAGAGGCACATGGTGAGAACAATGGATGAAGCACATGGTGAGAACAATGGATGGCGGCCATTTTAACTCACAGACACTGTTTGGACTTTTCAACACAGTGCCATCTCGCCAGTATTTGGTGCACAGAGACATCGTGCAGTGGTTTTGGACTATACAGCAGGGGACACATTATACAGTGATTGTTTTTCATTTAGCCTGTATATGTTCTGCAGAATCTGCATTAAACTGTATCTTCCAAAGTACTGAACGGATCTGGGTGAATTTTGGATATGTGGTTCACCCAGATCCCCCGGTTCCAAGGATATACTTTTTATGGGGTTATTGCATGTTTTGGGGTCCCTGTGATGTGTTTTATGAAACTGTATTTCTCTGTCTGTGATAATTAGATTACCCATTGTGTAAGGTAATTGTATCACAGGCAGAGGGGAGGATTTTGTGTGGGAGTGTCTGTGTGTATTGTACAGTTGATTGGTTGTTCTGTAAAACCCTGTGGGCAGTACTAAGTTTGTGGATTGGGAATAAAAGAGGCTGTATGTGCCAGTCCAGTCAGTTTCTGCTTAACCCTCAAAGTGAAGTGTCGTCTCATTATTGGGGGAAGATTTATTGTATGCTGTTCCAGTTTGACTGCTAGGAGTGTAAACCTATTTGCATGGTTTTTCCTATTCAGCTGTATACAACATTCATATGCTTGAGAGCATTCATATGCTCCTACGGTTCGGTGGTTTTGGTGTCTGCTGCAGTGTTTGGAGTCCTCAGGAAGTGCTAGGAGCATGCTTCAACGGAGGTACCCAGTCGGGGTGCCAGTTGATCCGTTACAGTTAATGACACCGTTTTTGCCACAAGATAAATCATTAGAACCCAGGGGCTCCCAGGTGGCGATAAACAGAAGAGCTTCTTCTTCTTCGCTGCATTCTTCTTCCCGCACGTTAAGGCACAACGTTCATAACTGTAACCCTGTAAATTGATTTAGTTTTTTGGAATATACCCTTTATAATTGCAGGAAAACACACAGGAAATAGGATAGAGCAAAGGAAAATGAACAATCAGACATACATAAGCGAAACACTGTGGGCTGACACTCGCCTTTAAAGGTTAACCTGAAAACTTACATAGCTCATACAACTTGGATAGCAGGTGGGCCTGATGCACAGTTGCAACCATGCGATTTATCTACATACTTCCCCATACCGACTATTAGTTATCCTTATAAGACACGCGCTACTAAGCCTGCTGTACTGATATCAGTATTAACTTAAATACTTAAAGTTAGCACTGATAGACTTACATATATAATATACTCGTTACTCTTGAGTTCATTAAGCACATCTTCATAAAAATGCCAACTTA
Source organism: Pelobates cultripes (assembly GCA_933207985.1). Taxonomy (NCBI): domain Eukaryota; kingdom Metazoa; phylum Chordata; class Amphibia; order Anura; family Pelobatidae; genus Pelobates; species Pelobates cultripes. Next base: position 285,277,154 of record OW240912.1, read on the forward strand.
TTTTGTAATATCTGTCGGCAATGTCACAGTATGTCATATTTAACTGCATTACATTCGCACCCTTTATTATAAACGCCTGTATACAGATATGACACCTGTAGTACACTTCATGGATGCGTTGGTTTCCAGACTTGTAATTATATTAATGCTATCACGACTGACTTTACTGCACTGTAATGCTGCAATATTATTGTACAACAGCTTATATTGAAACAAGCCCATTGTTTATGTATGCAAAATGATGTGAATAAAAGCCTTTCTTGAATCAAAAAAAAATTTTTAAAAAAAAGAAGAAAAAATAGCACAGTCAGTTAAAAAGGGGAAAAAACATTTTTTAGATACATAAATGAGAAAAGAAAAGTAAAACAAGTTTTAGTTAGATTAAAAACAAAAGAAGGAAGGTATGTTGAAGAGGATAAAGGTCTAGCTGACTGCCTCAATGAATATTTTTGTTCTGTATTTACAGATGAAAATGAAGAAAAGGGACCTCAGTTAAGAAAAAGGATAAATGAGTCATTTATTACACGTGAGTTTACAGAGGAAGAGGTTCTATTTCAACTGTCAAAAGTAAAGACAAATAAGTCAATGGGACCTGATGGAGTACACCCAAAGCTATTAAAAGAGCTTAGTGGTGTACTAGCAAAACCATTAACAGATTTATTTAACCAATCATTGTTAACAGGAGTAGTCCCAGAAGATTGGAAGTTAGCGAATGTTGTGCCCATTTACAAGAAAGGTAATAGGGAGGAGTCGGGCAACTATAGGCCAGTAAGCCTTACTTCAGTAGTGGGGAAAGTGATGGAAACCATGTTAAAGGATAGGATTGTTGAACATCTAAAAACACATGGATTTCAAGATCAGAGACAACATGGGTTTACTTCAGGGAGATCATGCCAAACTAATCTTATTGATTTTTTTGATTGGGTAACTAAAATTATAGATCAGGGTGGTGCAGTAGACATTGCTTACCTAGATTTCAGTAAGGCTTTTGACACTGTTGCACATAGAAGGCTTATCAATAAACTGCAATCTTTAAGTTTGGATTCCAATATTGTTGAATGGGTAAGGCAGTGGCTGAGTGACAGGCAACAGAGGGTTGTAGTTAATGGAATATATTCGAAGCTTGCACTTGTCACCAGTGGGGTACCTCAGGGATCTGTACTTGGACCCATTCTCTTTAATATTTTTATTAGTGATATTGCATAAGGTCTTGATGGTAAGGTATGTCTTTTTGCTGATGATACTAAGATATGTAACAGGGTTGATGTTCCAGGAGGGATGAGCCAAATGGCAAATGATTTAGGTGAACTAGAAAAATGGTCAGAATTGTGGCAACTGACATTTAATGTGGATAAGTGCAAGATAATGCATCTTGGACGTAAAAACCCAAGGGCAGAGTACAGAATATTTGATAGAGTCCTAACCTCAACATATGAGGAAAGGGATTTAGGGGTGATTATTTCTGATGACTTAAAGGTAGGCAGACAATGTAATAGAGCAGCAGGAAATGCTAGCAGAATGCTTGGTTGTATAGGGAGAGGTATTAGCAGTAGAAAGAGAGAAGTGCTCATGCCATTGTACAGAACACTGGTGAGACCTCACTTGGAGTATTGTACACAGTACTGGAGACCGTATCTTCAGAAGGATATTGATACCTTAGAGAGGGTTCAGAGAAGGGCTACTAAACTGGTTCATGGATTGCGGGATAAAACTTACCAGGAAAGGTTAAAGGATCTTAACATGTATAGCTTGGAGGAAAGACGAGACAGGGGGGATATGATAGAAACATTTAAATATATAAAGGGAATCAACACAGTAAAGGAGGAGACTATATTTAAAAGAAGAAAAACTACCACAACAAGAGGACATAGTCTTAAATTAGAGGGACAAAGGTTTAAAAATAATATCAGGAAGTATTACTTTACTGAGAGGGTAGTGGATGCATGGAATAGCCTTCCAGCTGAAGTGGTAGAGGTTAACACAGTAAAGGAGTTTAAGCATGCGTGGGATAGGCATAAGGCTATCCTAACTATAAGATAAGGCTAGGGACTAATGAAAGTATTTAGAAAATTGGGCAGACTAGATGGGCCGAATGGTTCTTATCTGACGTCACATTCTATGTTTCTATGTTTCTATCTATCTAGGGACACCAGGGGACTGTCCCTCTGCAGCACAGCATGTACACATCATGCAGAGAGCACTTCAGTAGCACAAACTACATGTTCCGACTCCACAGACCAGCACGTTGGCAAGTATGTCAGTATTATATATATGTATACATGGTGTGGGAGACCTATCCACTTTTACTATAACTTTAAACTAAGGTGGTGAAAGAAAGAGTAAAATGTCATGCTGGGTGTTAAGCTCACTCTAGATGACACAGTTCGGATATGGGTAAAGTATAGCAAAAAGCATAAGACCAATATTATGTTACACTTGCAGATCCCTAACAAATTGTTATTTTTAAATAGCCTGTTAACATGCATATAATAATTGGCAAGCTCCAAACAATGACATAGGTGTGATATAATTCCATAGGTAAGATAAAATAATAGATCACTAAACGTTTACAAGGAATGAATTATATATCAAAGCATCACAATGCCATTTACAAACACCTCCCTTTCTTTTATTTTAAAAAAAAAAAAAGGAAAAATAAATAAATTCATCTTTGTAGGTACCCATATAAATATATCTGTAACTTTAAAACAACTATATAGCTTGATGGAAATGTGTTAATTTCAAGCAAGGCCATAAGCCCTCTAGAATGTATGCAGGGCCCTCCACCTCTCCGTTCCTGTATGTCCAGTTGTCTAGTTACAATTACATGTCTGTTAGTCCACCCATTGTACAGCGCTACGGAATCCTTTGGCGCTATATAAATAACATAATAATAATAAGCATATTTCAGTTTACTATGGACCTTTATTGTAGCAGTTTTTAATTCAGGCGTCTCTTTCCAAGTTCTCTGCATCAGACTCAGAGCGTTTCCCAGAGTAACCTTTTTTTTGCATTTGTACATTAAAAACTTTTATGTAGCAAATGTCTCAAATATCTTCCTTGATACTTCTCCAATAGCATCTGCTGTGCAAAAACCACTAACCTACCTCCCTCCCCTCCACCCACCAATCCATCTGTTCATTTTATTTATAGAGCAGGAGTCAAAAAGGGCTTATACTCACCTCTAAATTACCTCCTGCGGCAACTAGTAGCACAGAATTGCCCTTATAGTATCATTTAGCAGTTTGCTCATGAGAAACCCACACTAACTACTTTCAGTTTTCAGGCAGGGTCCTGAACCTCTACTGTATCTGTGTGAGTATATGCATCTGCGGCTGAATATGATCGCACTTAAAATAAAAGAGTAATAACACTGAGTGATATTTAGAAAGTAACTATTGTTCAAGTAGAAGGTTAATATGTAACCAGGAATAAATGTAAGATTTTGGAATACATGTTTGTGTTCCTGACCATATAGTGTTCCTTTAATAACAAGTATTAATCTTGGGGAGATTATATTACTCATTGTCTAGTTGGCAGGTATATCCTGGGGTCTAAGGGATATCTTAACCCATCTTAATGGTACTAATTTTATTGTCCTTATTGCCCTTAAAACAACATTTGTAATAGAAACCATTAAGCTATCTGAAGCCTTTAAAAATGCATTCATATGCAGCACTGCAAATTTCTACTTTGATTACAGTATAATAAGTTCTGTGTAATACTTTTCTACGGTTCTTCTTGAGTAACACCTTCTAATCAGTCATAGGTATGAAATATCTTGCTGATCCATGTTAGTGGACTTGGGTCAGACAAGTGATGTCCACACCATTATAAGCATTTGATGGACTGCACTTATTACAGTCAATGGAAAACAATGACACTTGAAAGTCTCCTGAGCTGTGGCAGCGACATACATCCACAATCAACATTTTTTTGTCAGCTCGTTGTAGACTTCAAGCAAACGAAAGAGCAGAATGCAAATGACAATGACACTCATTGAAATTAAAATGTGTGATTTCTGTTCTTGCATAAAAAGAGCAAGCTGCTTGTTTGGGTCCACGTAACTCATTGCAGCATTTGTCCTACACCACTGTGCAAACTGAAGTAGGACAGAGTCTGAGGGCAACCTATCCTGAGGGACTCAAGTGTCATGAAAGTTCAGCAGCATAGGCGTGAGCAGCCTATTGCATTAGGGTGTGCACCCTAAAGCACAAACACACGCCGCGTGTATATGTATGTGTGTATATATATATATATATATATATACACACACACACATATATATATATATATATATATATACACACACATACACTGATGTGTGTGTGCTGTGTGAGGGTGGTTTGAGGGTGTTGTGTGTGTAAGGGTGCTGTGTGTGTGTTAGGGTCCTGTTAGTGTGCTGTGTGTGTGTTTGTGAGGGTGTTATTTGTGTGCTGTGTGTGAGAGGGTGCTGTATGTGTGTGAGGGTGCAGTATGTGTGTGCTGTGCACTGTGTGTGTGGGTGTGTGTGGCAGGGTGGTGGTTCATTACTTAATATCCCCTCTCCCTTATTACCTTATGTAGGGAGGGGGGATCCTTTCTGCCTTCCCTGGTGGTCCAGTGGAGGTGGGGGCAGATCAGTTAATATCCCCCCTCCCTTGTTACCTTATGTAGGGAGGGGGATCCTTGTTCCTGCTGCCATCTTTCCCTGGTGGTCCAGTGGTGAGTGAACTCTAGCCTGCGAGATCTGAGAGTTGAGAGGAACCCGGCGGAGCTGCTGGCAGGAGCTCCCTGGGTCCTCTCCTGCCTCCCTCACTGCCTGTGGGCTGGTGAGGGGAGGCTAAGAGCAGAGCCGGCGCTCAGATAGCCGACAGGGGGGATCCTGAGATATCCCCTGCCGGTCTCACTCCATAGGCGTGCCGCGGGGATAAGTGTGCCCAGGCACACGCGGCACACCCCGTGCGCATGCCTATGTTCAGCAGGTTAGCTTCTGGTCAGGATGCTAAAAAGGCATCTGGATAATCCTTTTCTAGAAGCTATGCTTTCTAGAAGCTAAACTATGCAATGGTGAGACATTGCCAAATGACACCTATTATGAAATAACACCATCAAAATATTCATTCAGAGGAAAGAAATGTAAATGAGCAGCTATGAACATATGTAACAGTTCTGTTCCAAATTATGAATCGCTTTTTAGGCCTTGAAAAACTAGTCCATTACCGCCTGCAGCAAAAGGCTAATGTCCTCCTTCACTTGCATGTCAGCAATCCCAGTGTTAACAAGAGAAAATATATAGCTTGTTCTCTAGCCTCCCTGCTTCTGGTGCCTCTAATTGAAAAAGGCAGTTAAACACACGTTAAATCATTCTGTTAGCGGAGCTGTTTAATAACATATAATTGATAATGTCAATATGTCACTTAGACGTAATGCATCACTGTCACCACTTTTTAGAAAATCAACAACAGGCAGTTGAAAATGGATATTTATACTCGTATTTGATCTATATTTGATAGCATCTAAATATTCCAACAATGCAATTGAGGAAGCATGGCTAACTTATAACAAGATGTAAAGTTAACATTTTGTATTAAACTGCTTTTAAGTGCTTGTGAATTGCAGGCTTACATAACTGTCACTAAACGAAGATGTAATTTTAAACATTTATTTTCTCTTCTATTAAAACCTGACCCTGCTTCAATGTATCATTAATGTTGACACTTTTCCAAATTTGGAAGGAACCAGATATAACAAATATTTACTTGTAGACAGGGCCGGACTAGGAAAAAAATTTGGCCCGGGCATTCTTCAATCACAGCAGCCCCCTGAGAAGGGGGCGGGGCCAGGCAGGGTGTGTTTTGTCATCACTAGTGACAAGCATGCCCCCTCTTAAACTGAGCATGCTGGTTCAATGCGCAAAGCCCTGCTTAAGAGAGCTCTAGCATGAGAAAAAGGCCCTGTATTTGTTCTGCACAGGGCTGTCAGGACTCCTAGGAGACCCAACACACAGGGGGTAATAGAAAAACATATACCGGACCTTAGAGTGGGCGCACTTTACGTTTAACAGAAAGAGAATAGTCAAGAACAAGCCAGGTTCGAGGAATCCAGAAATCATGAAAACAAGTATACTAGCCAAGTCAGGGAACTAGATATGAGAATAGTTGAGGTACAAGAGCAGAGTCAAGAACAGGAGAATGGAGAATAGTCAGATAGCTGAGTTCAAGATACCAAAAAGAACAATCAGATAGGAAGCACTATTGGTAACTAACCAAAGAACCACAAGAAGGCAAAGTCCTATGTGTGAGTCAGCCTTTTATAGGCTGACTCATTAAAGTGGAAACCACGCCCCCAAAACGTTTGAATTCGGATGTCATGGCGGGCATGACAGTGGCACGCACGCGACGTCATGAGCATCATGGCGTCTATGCGGGCCATGTCATAAAAGGGGGCGGAGTTACAGTGGCCTGCATTGGAACTGCTTGGGTGGAGTCTGGAAGCAGTAATGTGGTCAGAAAGGTGAGTGAGCATGACAGAACGACCTCAAAATACGAGGAGCTTGCACATCAGAAGATTTGACCCAAGATCTCTCTTCAGGACTGTATCATTTCCAATCTACCAGATGCTGGAGACTGCCACGGGATATGCGAGAATCTAGAATGGAACCCACTTCATACTCCTCCTGACTATCGACACGAACAGAGGAAGGAGGAATGACCTTACGAGTAAAATGTTAACAAGTCAATGGCTTCAGAAGAGACACATGGAAAGTATTGGGTATATGCAGGGAAGGTGGAAGAGCTAAGCTATACGCAACTGGGTTGACCCGCTTAATGACCCTATAAGGGCCGATGTATCTGGGAGCGAATTTCATGGTTGATACTTTGAGACGATGAGTCTTGTACTTAACCAGACTCTATCCCCTGGTTGATACACCGGAGTAGAACGTCTTCGCTTGTCAGCTTGGAACTTAAAAGAACAAAGTCTCAGTGAGGATGAGTTGAGCTTGTTCCCAAGTGTTTCTCAGGTTGTCAACGTGAAGGTCAACCAACGGCATACCCTGAGAAGGTAATGCAGAATGAAGGACCAGAGCACTGAAACCATAGTTGAGATAAAACGGACTGTAATGAGTAGCTTCGCTAACCAATTTTTTGAGCAAATTCAGCCCAGGGAATCGGATCAACCCAGTTATCCGGATGTTCTGATATGAAGCATTACAGATACTGTTCCAGCATTTGATTCGTACGTTCTGCCGCTCCATTGGACTGCGGATAAGCGGATGAAAAGCTTAATTCAATGCCTAATTGAGTACAAAAGCACTCCAGAACTGAGAGATGAATTGTGTGCCCCTATCGGATATGATTTCTGTTTGGACAAAGGAAGTTCAACAATAGAATCTATAGATATACTGCTCCATGGTTTGTCTGGTATGTTAAGTGGTTGTAATAGGCCAAGAGGGAGAGTGTGGGACTGTTTATTCCTAGAGCAGATGTCACATGCAGTTACGTACTCTTTGACATCTTTTCTCAAGGAAGGCCACCAAAACTTAGTATGTATAAGAGAATATGTCTTTTTAATACCAGGATGTCCCGCTGTTTTACAGTCATGACGATGGGTAAGTATAGGTGTTCTATAGGTGAGGAATAAATAATTTGTCTACAGGAGTCGATTCAGGCGCTTGGTCCTGTTTAGATGATATGTCATCAACAAGATCAGAATTGATTCTGAGAACCGTATGGGCTATTATACGAGAACTTGGCACCACTGTAGACCTGTCTGTAATAGGACTGGTTTTGGATTCATATTGGCGCAAAAGGGCATCAGCCTTGGTATTCTTAGACCCTGGCCTTTAGGTTAGGATGAAATTGAACTGTGTCAAAAAAAGGGACCAGCGAGCCTGTCTAGCTGATAATCTCCGGGCCTCACCCAGATAAGCAAGGTTCTTATGATCAGTTAAGATGGTTATAGGTATAGGAGTTCCTTCTAGTAAATGTCTCCATTCCTTTAACCCCTTAAGGACACATGGCATGTGTGACATGTCATGATTCCCTTTTATTCCAGAAGTTTGGTCCTTAAGGGGTTAAGGCTTGGATGATAGCCAACAGCTCCCTTTCTCCAACCTCATATCTCCTTTCGGTATCGTTAAAGGACCACTATAGTGCCAGGAAAACATACTCGTTTTCCTGGCACTATAGTGCCCTGAGGCTGCCCCCACCCTCAGGGACCCCCTCCCGCTCGGCTCTGGGGAGAGGAAAGGGTTAAAACTTACCTTTTTTCCAGTGCCGGACGGGGAGCTCTCCTCCTCCTCTCCGCCTCCGATCCTCCCTTTCGGCTGAATGCGCACGTGCAGCAAGAGCTGCGCGTGCATTCAGCCGGTCTCATCGGAAAGCATTTACAATGCTTTCCTATGGACGCTTGCATGTTCTCACTGTGATTTTCACAGTGAGAATCACGCAAACGCCTCTGGCGGCTGTCAATGAGACAGCCACTAGAGGATTTGGAGGCTGGATTAACCCTAATATAAACATAGTTTCTCTGAAACTGCTATGTTTATAAAAAAAAAAAAAAGGGTTAATCCTAAAGGGACCTGGCACCCAGACCACTTCATTAATCTGAAGTGGTCTGGGTGCCTAGAGTGGTCCTTTAAGCTTCTTGGAGTAAAACCCACAAGGATGCAATGGCTGATCCGTTCCTTTCCTCTGAGATAGTATTGCTCCTATGCCTGTTTCGGACGCATCTATATCTAGTAAATAAGGAAGGGTTGGATTCTCAAATGCTTCCCTTGCCTCTTGTGTCCATATTTTGGGATTGTTTACTTTCTTAGTCATAGCTGTTATAGGAGCTATAATGGAACAAAAACCATTGATAAAACATCTGTAGTAATTGGAGAAGCCTATAAAGCGACATATGGTTCTGAAACCAGTAGGAAATGGCCAATTGATTATGGATTCTAATTTCTTAGGATCCATTGAAAACCCTGCACTAGAAATAACGTATCAAAGAAAAATGATTTGGGCTTGATCAAAAAGACACTTTTGCAATTTACAATACAATCCGTTTTGTAATAAACGTACTAATACTTTCTTCACATGGTTATGATGTTCTTCCAGAGAATTGGAGTAAATGAGAATGTCATCCAGATATACAATCACACACTCATGTAAGTAATCTCTTAGAACATCATTAATTAGATCCTGGAAGACAGCTGGGGCGTTAAATAACCCAAATTGCATTTCGGTGTATTCGTAATGCCCGTATTGTGTGTTAAATGCGGTCTTCAACTTATCACCTTTCCGTATCCTAATCAGGTTATACGCACCTCTAAGATCAAGTTTGGTAAAGATTTTTTTTTCAACCTATCAAAGAGTTCAGCAATTGATGGTATAGGATATGCATTCCTTACTGTAATTTTATTTAACCCCCGGTAATAAATGCATGGTCGAAGATCTCCCTATTTTTGGGGGGACAAAAATAAATAAATCATGCACCTGCTGGGGACGAAGACGTCCTAATAAACCCCTTTCTTGGGTTTTCTTGAATATATTCCTCTAACACCAAATTCTCCTTGGGTGAGAGAGAATATACAGTAGCTCTAGGGGGCATGGTTTCAGGTAAAAGATGTATAGGGCAATCGTACAGCCTGTGAGGAGGAAGTGAGGAGGCTTTACTTTTATCGAATACCTCTTTAACACTAAGATAAGGGTTAGGTACTTCAGCAGATAATGGAGACATAGTCGGGACATTAACCAAACAAGTAGGTTTTGCTGCGGTGACACATTTCTGCAGACAATAGTCACTCCAGGATACTATCTCCTTGTTTTCCCAATCAATTGAAGTATTATGTAATCTTAACCAAGAAAACCCTAGTACCACAGGAAACATAGGGGATGAGATATACTGTAGAATGATGGGCTCCTTATGCTTAGGTAATGTTTCATGGGTAACCACCATGTAGTAAAAGAATGCTTGTTAGCGAAGGTAACATCAATGAAGCTTTCAGCAGCCCCAGAGTCAACCAAGGCCACAGTCTGTATCACAGTTCTTTCCCATGTCAAAGTGATGGGTATCAGAAGCCTATGTTGTTTTACTCTTCGTACGAAGGATGTGATGGAAACACCCAAGGCCTATCCTTCGAAGGGACTTAGGTGCAGAAGTTTTCCGGCCTGCTAGTAAAAGGTGTCCTTTCTTACCGCAACACAAACATAACCCCTCTCTTCTGCCTCGGTTAAGTGGGTTGCCCCTAGTTGCATGGGTTCTGGCAAAGCTAGAGCCATAGCATCTGCTGCATTAAACAAGGGAGCTAACCGGATCTGTGTTCTTTTTGGTCTCTCTGGTGTTCTGTCTATACCTAAGACGTTCGTCTATACGAGAAAGATATTAGATCCTCTAGATTTACTGTAAACTCTCTTGTAGCGACCTCATCTAAGATGGTATCTGAAAGGCCGTTAAGAAAAACATCAACAAAGACCTGATTATTCCACGCTGCTAGGGCTCTGAATTCGAGTGCGTTATCCACTAGTGCCTTAGTCCCTTGTCTAAAGCGTAGAAGAGACCTAGCAGCATTTGCCTTTCTACCAGGAGGGTCAAAGGTCCTACGAAAGGCTTCCATAAAGGCCACATAATTATAGATCAGGGCATTATCGTTTTCCCACAACAGATTTGCCCATGTTAACGCCTTATCAATCAAAAGGGTTATAATGAACCCAATCTTGGCTCTATCCGTGGGGTATGCCCTGAGTTGTAACTCAAAATGAATATTAATCTGGTTTAGAAACCCACGACAAGCCTCAGGGGCTCCACCATAGCGTAATGGAGAGGCAACATGTGAGGTAGTCCCATAAGTAGCCACCTCCATACCTGTGGATACAGGGTTAGCAACAGGTGTTTGGGTTTCACCCTGTTGGCCTGCTGAACGTGTCCATAAGGTCTGTAATGCAAGGGCCATCTGGTCCATGAGATGGCTAATTTCTTCGAACCTATCCTCATAGGTGCTTCTCTGAGGACTTACACCTGCAAGGTCCATAAGGCCTTGTTGTAATGTCAGGACTCCTAGGAGACCCAACAAGCAGGGTGTAATAGAAAAATGTACACCTTAGACCTTAGAGTGGCTGGACTTTATGTTTGACAGAAAGAGAATAGTCAAGAACAAGCCGGGTTCGAGGAATCAAGAAATCACGAAAACGAGTATACTAGCCGAGTCAGGGAACCAGATATGAGAATAGTTGAGGTACGAGAGCAGAGTCAAGAACAGGAGAATGGAGAATAGTCAGATAGCTGAGTTCAAGATACCAAAAAGAACAATCAGATAGGAAGCACTATTGGGAAGAAACTAAAGAACCACAAGAAGGCAAAGTCCTATGTGTGAGTCAGCCTTTTATAGGAAACCACGCCCTCAAAACTGTTGAGTTTGGATGCCATGGCGGGCCGTGACGTCATCGGCGGCATGACATCAGCACGCATGCGACGTAATGACGCCATTACAGCGCCCAGCGTTGGAACCGCTGGAGTGGAGTCTGGAAGCAGGAATGCGGTCAGAAAGCTGAGTGAGCATGACAAGGGCAAGCACATTTAATAACATGCTTGCGCTGTGTTTGCTTTTAACTTGTCTCCTGTGTCTCCATAAGTGGGATACCAGAGGACAAAAGGGCCAGGAAAGCATATTATGCATGTGTTTGGAGGCTGCTTGTGGGATTGCGTGTGTGTAGCGTGAGCTAATTGTGGTGTGGTATTGTGTAAATAGGTCAATTTCATTCGTGTTTGTGGTGTAATATGTGTGGCTACTGCTATGGGCTGTAGAGTGTGTGTGCATAGGGGGCATAATGTTATAGGGAATGCAGCGAGTGTGTGAATACGGGCTGTAGTGTCTGTGTGTGTGTATAGGTGACGTAGTGTGTGTAGGGGTTGTAGAGAATGTGTGTTTAGAGAATGTAGCATGTGTTTTTCTTACAAGTAATGTAGTGTGTGCATAGGGGATCCACAGTAGGCATGTGCATGGGGAAAATTTTCGTTTCGGTTCGGTTCGGCATTCCGAAATTCAGGATTTTCGCAATTCGGGACTTCGGCACTTCAAGACTTGGGAAATTCGGCAACTTCGGAATTTCGGGACTTCGGCACCTCGGGACTTCTATTGCAGCCGCTTAGTAGATAACTCCCTAATTTCCACGATATTAGGGAGTTATCTACCAAAAGTCTGAAAGACCTAAATTGGTCTTTCAGGCAAATTTACTAATACTAAGTAAAAATTACTTAGTATTAGTAAATTTTGCCCCTACTTGCTATACCACGAGTAGGGGCATGTCTATTAAACAGTCAGAAGCCTGTGGCTGCTCACTGTTAAAAAAAAAAAATAGGGTCCTCCCTCCCGAGCCCCCACCCGCAACGCGCGAGTGGTGTTTTTTTAAACTAAAGGGGAGACGTATTGCCCCCCCCCAGCCCCCATTCCTAAGTGGCGGGTGGGGGCCCTAAAGTAAAATGATGTCCTCCCCCCTGGCCCCCCACCCCTGAGCTGCGGGTGGGGGCCCTAAATTGGAATAATGACCATGGCCCCCACCCCTGAGCGGTGGGTGGGGGCCCTAAACAAGAATAAGGGGGGGGACCTAATGTCCTTCCCCCTGGCACCCACCCATGAGCGGCGGGTGGGGGCCCTAAATACTAATAAGCTGTGTAATTTGATTCATAACTCTCTGATTGGTTACTTAATCCACCAGAGTGCTATGAGTCAAATTACACAGCGTGGGAAAATTCCAAAGAACTTTCCCATGCTGTGTAAAATGACACAGAGCACTCTGATTGGTGGATTTCAAACCAACCAGAGTGCTGTGACAGGTAAATGTAGAGACTTACCTGTCAGTCTCTTCATTTACCTGTCAGAGCACTCTGATTGGATGGCTTAAACCCACCAATCAGAGTGCTCTGAGCCTAATTGCAGGGCAGGGCAAGGCTTTATATTTTCCGCCCTGCAGAGCTCAGTCTGCGCGGAGCCCTCCATGGGTGAAGATGGATTTTTTTATTTTATTATTTGCAATTGCGTCAGTTATGTTTTTTTATTTGTCCTTTTTTGGGGCTGAAAAAATAAGATTTTAGAAGAAAGAAAACATTGAATGGTAATTTTAGGGTGAGGGGGGTAGGTAGGGGGTTAATTTTTTGGGGGGGAGGGGGTGACTAGGGAATTGGGGACCCCTAGTCACCTGGGTACGGGGGTTAATATTTTTTTTAGGGCCCCCACCCGCCACTCAGGGGTGGGGGGCCGGGTGGGAGGACATTAGGTCGCCCCCTTATTAGTATTTAGGGCCCCCACCCACCGCTCAGGGGTGGGGGCCAGGGGGGAGGACATTAGGTCCCCCCCCTTATTTTACTGTAGGGCCCCCACCCACCGATCAGGGGTGGGAGCCAGGGGGGAGGACATTAGGTCTCCCCCTTATTATAATTTAGGGACCCCACCCGCCGCTCAGGGGTGGGGGCCTGGGGGAGGACATTAGCCCCCCCCATTCTGATTTAGGGCCCCCACCCGCCGCTCAGGGGTGGGGGCCATGGGGGAAGTCATTATTCCAATTTAGGGCCCCCACCCGCAGCTAAAGTTTCCTCTCTCGAGATCTGAGCGTTGTTGGGGTACTCAAGGCAACGCTCCGAGCTCGCGAGAGGAACCCGGTGGAGCTGCAGGTAAGAGCTCCTCCCGGGTCCTCCTCTCCTTCCCTCCCTCCTCACCCGGCGGCCGCATGTCTGTGCCTGTGGGCTGGTGAGGGAGATCTTTGATCACCGGCCCATGAAGGCACACAGCAGGGCCGGCGCTCGGATAGTGCCAGCCCTGCATGGACTGACAGGGGAGATCCCGTGATCTCCCCTGCCGGCCTCGGCCATCGCGGCCCACTGGGCATTTGCCGGGTATGCCCGATGGCCTGCTTGTAGATACACATATTTGTAAGGGGACCCAGTCTTTTTTCATTAAAGTTTAATTAAAATTAAAGGTAGACAGATAAAATGAAAGAATGTGTATATACAGAACTTGATAAAGTTTAACTGCACATTTGCTGTGTGTGCCATGTTTGGAGTTTGACACAATAATTCAAATTCTGTAAGTCTTATGAGTGCTACCATTTAATGGAATATCATATAAGCGTGGGTAAGCATAGAGGCTGCTACTTAAGAGCTTTGTTCAAGAAAAGTACCAGATAAGTTCTAAATAAATGGAGATATTGAGGAAACTATAGACAGAATAAGTATGAATACATAATTAATAAATCGCATTGTATTCAGTGAGCAATTCAGAAACCATTGTTATACTGTATAAATGATCACAGTTTACCATTTACACATATGGCATAGATCCAGATGTTGATTTTATTTGAAAGGTGATATAATGTTATTCTTAATTTAAATACCTGATTTTATCTATTGATTGGCATCTGTATTTAAAGGGTGCAATTATTCAAATAAATAGCTTCACCAAATTGAAAAAGTCTAATGTCACCTTAAAGGAACACTAGCGTTAGGAATATAAATGTGTATTCCTAGCGATATAGTGCCCTAGTCACTGTTTAGGTAACCGGGCACCCACTGCCAGGGTTAAAAAGGTGAGTTTTACAGAGCTCAACAAGACTGTCGTCAGCACAACCAATGCAATATGAAAGCATTGGGAAGCTAGTGCACCAAACAGATGAGCTCTCTAAGACCATCTGATTGAAAATAGTGGAGGTTTACTCGACTATTTCAGCAGAACTCCCTCTAGTCGCAAGTTTATCCTGACAGCCGCTTGAGGTAGGTTAACCCTGTAATTGAATACTGCCATTCCTGTTTTTGGCTGTAGGGTTAAAAGAGAGGGGTGTGAAGAATAGTCTGGGTTCCTAAACAGTCACTTTAATTATTGATATTTTTCCACTTAAGAATGATACGTGTGACTTAAAGTGTATCAACTAGAAATATAATTGAAATATATAATCTTATTATTTTGTCTTAAAACCCATGTAGCTATATCTTGCTGGACTTCTCTATCTCCTTTGCACCTCATCTCATAGGAGTATGTGGGTCACAATAAATATATAACTAAATAAATAAACATAATACCAAAAAAGTTAAATGAGACACTGGCTGAGGATATTAAATTCCACAAACCCGTTCATGTCGTTCTAGAGCTCTTTGGGCCTCCCTGAATGACTCGAATTACCTGCTATTGCTAAGATTTTGTCAATCAAGTTATAGGCATATAGAAAAGAACGATTGTCATAAAATGTCTCCATTTTGAAAACATTGTTCTGGGACCTCAGAGCATGGAAAATGGCTCTGTAACCGTTTTTCAGACTTTGACATGCATCAAAGCTATTATCCATATATGTTCAGAAATTCTTTTTTTATTCTGGCTCGATGCGTTCTTAAATCTGTATTTAAGTCATTTCAGTCTGAAACAAGGGCGTGATGGTCCTTTGCTCAGTATATTAAAGCACGTGACCAAAGCAATTCCTTTTATAGAGAAGTGTTGGGAGAGGGAGGTAATATTCTTGTACTATCTGAATAAATATTTATTCTCTTTAGAACACCAAATAAAACAAATTGCCACTTGTCTCTAATACACAATGAAAATACTATTTTTACCAATACAGGTTTTACTTTAATCTCCGGTATGCACATAATATTAATACTGCAACTGTTTGCAAGTGTATCTATCATTTCCACACACAAAAAAAAAAAAGAAAAAAAGCTGAAACAGAAACCTCTTTTGTGAGTCGTAAAAAAAATACATAACAATAGTCTGCAAATGGTACATTATTTTAACCTACATTTAATGCACATTATTTTTGTGAGAGTAAATGAAGCATAAACCTCAAAGCAGCTATGACTTAAAATATAAATAAAATACCACACATGTAGCATGCTTTCATGTCCTTGTGCCGATAATTACTATGTAGCGCTGGGTAATGGTAATGATACCCTGGCACAGTCCCATTGTGTCGATGAAGGAGAAAGTTTGACTTAATGACAACAACTTCGCTCACCGTCTGTGGTGAGGCCTTGTGCAGGTGTGCGAAAGATAAAAGTGGGGGCAGAACCTGACAGGTGACCACAAGCTGTCTAACATGTAGGTAAATATGACACAGTGGTAATTTGTTGAAATAAGAGGCACTTTCATATCCTCAGAGGCACAGACAATCACAATGTAATGTACGGCTCTCACAAAGAAGAACATGTGCAGCGGTCTCTCTTTGGCCGGCAGCCCATGCTACCTATCATGGCTGTAATGAGCAAGACAAGAAATATCCAAGACAAGGAAAAGGCTGACAAGTATCAGAGATGTTTTCAAAGCCCTCTACTTAATTACATAACAGAGCCCGCCATCTGTTGGAAAGCACTGCTTCTTATGCGGCAGTGCAGATTCTTTTTATGTTGTTGTAATTGCAAGTTTATAAGCTACTTACTAAACCAACTAAAAGGTACTATTTCAAAGGACTATGTAATTAAGTACACCAAATTGAGTTCAGTCATGGAAATCTAGGGCTGTATAAAGTTACAGACAGACAACTAATGTTATAGAAAACATATATTATGCATAACAATGAAACCTGAAAATTGGAAACCTGAAAATCAGATTTTTTAATATATTTTTTTGTCATCTTTGCTTTTGAGATTATGCCTCTGCAAACAAAAATAAATGATTGAAAATCATTTGCAACGGGCAAAATAATAATAATAATAATAATAATGGAAAAGAAGCAACATAATTTTATTTTATTTTATTTTATTTGACCCATGGGTTTTCTACATATGGTATTAATATTGATGAATACTTGTCCCTCTGCTATAGAAAATAACAAATTAAATATATCAATGGGCATATATGAATTGTTTTCTTTTAACTGTGATACTGCTATTGTATAGCAGTCGAATGGGGAAAAATATTTATACAATTAAACAGCAAGATTAACCCCTTAACGACTGAGCCAAGTGTACACGTTTTGATCAAAATAAAAAGTAAACAAAACTTGGAATTTTACTATTTGTCTGTTCAACTGTAATTCACCTTTTTTATATTAAGTGCACCCACACTTATTATATATCATTTTATTTAGGAGAAATAGGGCTTTCATTTAACATCAAATATTTAGCTATGAAACATAATTTAATATGAATAAAATATAAAAATAAATGTGAGAAATTAAGAAATATTTTTTTAGTTCTGCATGACATTTTAACTGTGAATGTCATAATACTGTTTGCCTTTACTGTAATAAAATACACATTTGTATTCAGCGATGTCTCACGTGTAAAACAGTACCCCCTTTTATGGTGTTTTGGTGTTTTGGGGAATGTCAAAACTGAAACGCAAGCCTTATATTTGACTCTGTAACTTTTGAAAACACCATAAAACCTGTACATGAGTACGGTTATACTCGGGAGACTTCACTGAACACAAATATTAATGTTTCAAAACAGTAAAACATATCACAACAATTATATCCTCAGTGTAAGTGCCGTTTGTGAAAAATGCAAAAAACGTCACATTCACTAACGATATCGTCGTAATACATTTCACTGTTTTGAAACACTAATATTTGTGTTCAGCGAAGTCTCCCGAGTAAAACAGTACCCCCCATGTAAAGGTTTTATGGTGTCTTGGAAAGTTACATGGTTAAAAATAGTGCTAGCAAATTAAATTCACTGGACTTTCTGCCTGGGTTGTCCGGTAGATCCTGCAAATTGTAATTAATAAAATGACCTAATTATATCAAAATATTACATAAATATATATGTAGAATTAATATATATATATATATATATATTTTTTTTTAATGATTTTATTTTTATATAGGTATAGGAAGTGTAGTGATATATATCTATATAAATATATATGTGTGTATATATATATATATATATATATATATATATATATATATATATTTCATTCTACGTTTATTTCAATATCAATATATATTAATATCAAAATACAGTTAGAACGAAATTACACATTTTTAAATTATTTGTTATAATTTTTTTATTTTTTCATTTTTAACGTATTTATATATTTATTTTATATTATATATATATTTAATTAATAATTATATGTAACGTGTATTTTGATAATATATATATAATTATATATATAATTAAAATACACAGACAGTGTATGTGTGTGTAAGTGTGTGTATATACATATATATATATATATATATATATATATATATATATATATTTAATTTTAAACTGTGTTTAAACTTTATTTAACTTTATTTCAGGCAACAGGGGGACTACCTGTCATTCCAGGCACTCCCCCTGCTGGCACTGCTATGGACGGCTATTCCGTCCATGTGATCATGAGTTCCTTGTGAGGACCTTGCAATCACATGGCCGGTGGGGGCCGGATCAGCAGCAAGGTGTCTGCCTTGAATGCCAGGCAAGTCCCCCCATTGCGATCACCAGCGATCAGGTAAGTAAATAGGATGGCGGAGACGTGCTATGCTGCCCACCGGCGTTTAGAGCCGGGTCCCCATGGACGGCATAGCACGTCCGCCGTCCTTAAGTGGTTAAAAAAAATAATACTATATATATATATATATATATATATATATATATATGACAAAAATATGCAAGCTAATTTAACCCCTTAAGGGCGCAGGTGATTGACCAGGTGATTGAGAGCGTATGGTAGCCCAGGAATGAGAATTACCCCCATGATGGCATACCATTTGCAAAAGAAGACAACCCAAGGTATTGCAAATGGGGTATGTCCAGTCTTTTTTAGTAACCACTTGGTCACAAACACTGGCCAAAATTAGCGTTCAATTTAGTTTTTTTACTTTTTTTCACACACAAACAAATATGAATGCTTACTTTGGCCAGTGTTTTCGACTAAGTGGCTACTAAAAAAGACTGGACATACCCCATATTGAATACCCTGGGTTGTCTACTTTAAAAAATATGTACATGTGGGGTGTTATTCAGAGATTTATGACAGATAATAGTGTTACAATGTCACTATTGATAAATTTTAAAAATGTATGTTTTGAAACCGCAATATCCTACTTGTACCTATAGCCCTATAACATGCAAAAAAAAAGCACGTAAACACTAGGTATTTTTAAACTCAGGACAAAATTATGAATCTATTTAGCAGTTTTTTTCATTCGCTTTTGTAGATGAGTAAAAGATTTTTCAAGTAAAAGTAAAAAAACATGTATTTTTTTCAATTTTTTATCATATTTTTTTTATTTTTTTTAAATTAAAATACATGAGATTATATAAATAATGGTATGTAAAGAAAGCCCATTTTGTCCTGAAAAAAATATATATAATTTGTATGGGAACAGTAAATGAGAAAGCGAAAAATTACAGCCAAACACAAAGACCACAAAAGTGTAAAAAATATGCCTGGTCGCAAATGTACAACATCGCAAAAACAGTCCAGTCCTTAAGGGGTTAAATA
Organism: Pelobates cultripes; assembly: GCA_933207985.1. Classification (NCBI taxonomy): domain Eukaryota; kingdom Metazoa; phylum Chordata; class Amphibia; order Anura; family Pelobatidae; genus Pelobates; species Pelobates cultripes. The sequence goes on from OW240912.1 coordinate 285,296,538, forward strand.
GCCACCAAAACAACTTTAGCTTGTTGAATCAGTTTTGGTGTATAGATCATGCCCCTTAGTCTCATTGCTCAATTCTCTGCCACTTAGGAGTTAAATCACTTTGTTTATACAGTCCTAGTCACATCACCCTCCATGTGACTTACACAGTCAAACTAAACACTTCCTGTAAAGGGTCGTCCTAATGTTTACACTTCATTTATTGCAAATTCTGTTTAATTCAGAATTTCTTATCCCCTGCTCTGTTAATAGCTTTCTAGACCCTGTAGGATCCTCCTGTGTGTGATTAAAGTTCAATCTACAGAGCAGGAGATCCAAACCATTAAATTAAGTTACATCTCATTGAAAATGAAATCATTTTTTTTCATGCAGGCGGTGTCAGTCACAGGGGTGTGTGGCTAAGGCTACATAAACCTAAAAAAGTGATAGAACTCCTTAATATCAGTGAATTTAGTATTGAAACTTTAGAGGCATGATCTATACACCAAAGCTACTTCATTAAACTAAAGGTGTTTTGGTAACTATAGTGTTCCTTTAAGTTCACCCCATCCATATTATACATTGTATGTTCTTTTCAAAGGACAGATATGGTTTGCTTTACATATTCCATATATATATACACATAACACAACATTAAACTATGGAGATAACGCTGCCTTGCGGAGCCTCCAGAGACCGCAATGCTGTACAGTGCTGACATGATCTCCTGACAGTTAAAGCGCCAGTATATGAAGAAGAGTAGAGGGAAGAGGATGACGACGCACGCGAGGGACAGGTTCAGGTAAGAAAATCTTACCCTTCCCTGCCCTCTCCTCACCAGACCTTGAGCGAAAATGTCACAGGCTGGGATCTTTGCAAATCATGAAAAGACCCAAAACAGAACCATTTTCAAACTTTCTTTGAAACTCGTTGCAAATGTGTTAGAATTGACCTCTATGGTATCACGGCAAAGAAGTAACAGGAAGAGAGCAAGGAGAGGTAACCTTTTTAAGATAGGTAGGAATGAGCAAATTAATTGGGAAGGTAAATGCCAGATTGTAGGATCACAGGGTGAATTTATACAGAAGTAAGATGCAGTCTGAGAGATAAGGCTAATGTTGTATGTTAGGGTTGTTGTTCTACGTGATTACCACACAGAGCAAATTGTTAATTTCTCTGAAGTAGTTAAATGGTTTGAAATGTAATTTGCATTTTAGATAAGGCTAGAGTGTGGTCAATAAGGAAATAGCTGAGAGTAGGACAAGTTTGGTTACTTATACATAGCTGGGTGAATAGGATTGCATGTTGGAAAAAGGTGATCAGCGAGCAGGAAAACTGTGTTTGGAAAGTAAGTTCACTGAAGTGGTCTGGGTGCACTGTCCCAGGTCCTCTAACTCTGCAATAGTAATTATTGCAGTTATTGAGAAACTGCAATAATTACCTTTCAGGGTTAACTCCACATCTAGTAGATGTCTATGAGACAGCCACTAGAGGGACTTCTGGGTCGCGAGGCGACTTTTGGTCGCCTAACTAATGCTGGACGTCCTCACGCTATGCAAGAGGATGTTCAGAGTCACCCGAAACCCCACAGGAAAGCATTATAGAAGTCCTAATGTGAGCACGGCCATAGCCACGCATTGGCGCATTAAATCTTCCTCGTGGCTGATGTTGGCAGGGGAAGAGTAGAGAAGAGTCCGAGCCACTACTGTCCCTTGGCGCTAGGCTCAAGTAAGTGACAGAAGTGGTTTTTAACCCCTTCTGCACCATGGTGAGGGAGGGGGCACTATAGGGAGCTATAGTGCCAGGAAATCAACTTTGTTTTCCTGGCACTATAGCTTCCCTTTAAGCACAGACTAAAGAACACTGTAAGTCAATATGAGGAACCAGAGTATTTATTTTTTTATCTTTCATAAGTACAGGATAGCCCATGTAGTATAAACACATCATCCAAAAATTCAATCTCTTAACTAGTCTGACTCATTTTAATATATAATACAGAAAACAGTATTACAAAAATGCATAAAATAAATGAAAATGCCTACATCTGTTAAATTACTTTTTTTCTGTATATTCTCCATTTTTAATACTTTTCAACCTATCAAGGGTCTCATATTACTAGTAAGGTGGCAAACATGTTCAAGAAATTAATTTTAACACCCAGTACTTCTATTCATGTGAAACAACAAATCAGTGTTTAAGCCAAGTCGATAATTGAGTATAAACAAATAAGACCGCTCCAGTAAACAACATGACCAAAAACCTAGCACTATGAAGCAGAACACAGCTTTTTGAAAGAAAAAAAAAAACAAAAACATGTATAGTTACACTTCCAGGGCCGGACTGGCCCACCAGGATAACGGGAAATTTCCTGGTGGGCCGTCGGCACCTGGGACCGGGCAGGCAGTTGGCTGACCTGTCTCTGCTCCCCCGCCCTTGCGCGCTACTTAATAAGACCGGGCCGGAATATGATGTAATGCGGCCCCCAGAAGAGCCAGCTCCCCCTGCAGCCACCAGCACACCAATCTGTCTGCTCACAAGTAGCAACAATTATGTGTGTCAGTCTGTCAGTGGGAGAGTGTGTGTGTCTGTGTCATGGTGTGTGTGTGTGTCTCTGTGTCATGGTGTGTGTGTGTGTCTGTTTCATGGTGTGTGTGTGTGTCTGTCTGTGTCATGGTCTGCGTGTGTCTGTCATGGTGTGTGTGTCATGGTGTGTGTGTCTGTCATGGTGTGTGTGTCTGCCACGTAATGTGTGTCATGTAATGTGTGTCACGGTGTGTCTGTGTCATGGTGTGTCTATGTCATGGTGTTTGTGTCTATCTGTGTCATGGTGTGTGTGTGTGTGTCTGTCCGTGTCACGGTGTGTCTGTGTCATGGTGTGTGTCTGTCATGGTGTGTGTGTCTGTGTCATGGTCTGTGTCATGGTGTGTCTGTCATGGCATGTGTGTTGCAAGGTGTGTGTATGTGTCTGTCATGGTATATGTGTGTCTGTTAAGGTATATGTGTGTGTCTGTGTGCGTGTGTGTTTGTGTGTCTGTTGTGGTGTGCGTGTGTTTTTACTCACTTTTTCCCCCCCTAACGTAGTGCTGGTCTCCCCTCGACTGGCCCTGCCTCTATGGCTGAGATCATCAAGCTTGATGATCTCAGCCAATCCGCACTGACACAGGAAGCACCTCTAGTGACCATCTGATTGTCTATCACTAGAGGTGTCACTAGGAAGCAATGTAAACAATGCATTTTCTCTGAAAAGTCAGTGTTTACATTGAAAAGCCTGCAGGGACAGGCTATAGACACCAGAACCACTACATTAAGCTGTGTGTGTGTGTGTGTGCACCTCCTAGTGAGTGCGCTTGCTTGCATGTGTGTGTGTGCCTGCAAGTGAGTGAGCTTGTGTTTTTATGTCTGAGCTTATGTATATCAGTGAGATTGTTTGTCTATGAGGCTGTGTATCAATGAGCTTGTGTGTGTCAGATTGCCTGTGTCTGCATGTGAGTATGCTTACTGTATAATTACATGTTTTACTCTGAAAGGACCAATATTTTATATTAGAAAAAGCAATATATATTTGAGATATATGTTACTCAATCATCTGGGGTGGCAAGCCTTACATATTACATGTGACAATATATGGCGAAATGACTTATGGGGCTGGCATAGATATTTTTTTCAAGGGCTGCTTTGTATCCCCAGTCTGGCCCTGTACACTTCCCAAGAATCGTAACCATCCCGATTTCAGCTGTATAGTCCCGATTTCCAGGTCCTGTCTGGCTGTCCTGACTTTGTTGATGGTGTTCTGCTTTTGGGGACACTATGAAATTGTCCCCAAAAAGCAAAAAAGTGTAGTGTGAGCGCATTATTAGACACTCTTGCGCTAGTTCTGGGAAACCGTGCTTTCTGCATGGTTTTCCCTCAGTTCATTCATGACAGGCTAACCTGTCAGTATTTGGGCAGGTCCATCCCACTGGCCCATCACCCTTATCACTTCCAGCTTATCGGGATGCAAATGTTTGGGGGTTCTGGTTATCCATGTGTTTTGTTTGTTGGGGAATTGTGCATAATTTCTGCTATATACAAAATTGTTGTGGAATGTCCTGTACTTTTATCTTTCTTGATTTTAAAGGAAGTAAGAATACCAGGAGCAACTGAATGGTTGTCCAGCATGAGGGATCAGAGACTGTGCCGTTAATTACATATATTACTTATTATTCACCAAAACAAAAAGACCACAAGCACAAAAATAGAATAAGGGTTCTGTATTATCAAAAGGCACAGATATCTCTCTTCTCTGGGATGCAGAACTTTACTTTGACTGATCACATTTGCACTCACTGTGGGTTACAGTTACATACTTACATTAATATCTAAGGAAAAGAATTTCTGGCCCCTTATGTTAGCTATTAAAGAATTCAATGAAAAGTATTCTTTGTGCAAAAGTAATTCTCAACAGCATTGTTTTATGCAATTTCCAATGAACTAAAGAGTATTTTCCTACTAAGTTCCTCCTGCCACAATTGTACTAAAAAGTTTCAGTCTAAGTGGAATTGTTAATTTCCATTCAAGGTTACTAATTTACTCATTGATTTACACAGAATCAATCACCTCATATACTTGTCAACAAGGCCTTGTTCTAATTCGATTGATTGGAACACAGTAGGTGTATGCACTCTGGAAAGGTAAACATCATGTGTTGTCTGGAATGTGTGATGTTCTGTATTAAATCATTCTGACAAAAAAAGTAAACATGAGCAGCATGCCCAATTAATATTTCTTCGGCTGCTACATAAAAATGTACAATTTGATCAAAAGAAATTAATAAAAACATTACTTGTTGCTTTTGGCAGGCACATTCTAGAAAGCTTACATGCATTTTGGAATGCACGGTTATTGTCTTAATCCCTCAAGAACTTTTTATAGGTCCTTGGCACAAACGAAACATTTGGGAGCATATCAAGGTCTCATCAGGAGGGACCTACATCTCTCTTTTATAACATGTAGAAAAAGTTAGGACTGTAATGAAGTAGCTCTGAAATCATCCTTGCTCTTCCAATTCATTCCATTAAGATGCAAGCAATGCTATAGGTATCTCTGTGGACATTCATAGAAAATATACTTGGCTTCTCTCAGTAGGACAAAAAGTTCAATATCTCAGGGGAAAACATTTGTTTGAAAACATTAGTATTAAAGGACCATTATAGGCACCCAGACCACTTCAGCTTAATGGAGTGGTCTGGGTGCCAGGTCCATCTAGAATTAACCCTTTCTGCTGTAAACATACAAATGGGTTAATCCAGTCTCAAGTGGCTGTCTCACTGTGATTTTCCTATAGGGAAGTTTGAATGCGTGAGGCAATCTCCACACATGTGCACTAGGTCCCCAATGCTCCCTTATAATGAGCAATAGACAGGACCACCACCGGGGTGGCCATGCCTCCTCCATGACGTTTCAGAAGATGGGAAAGTGAACAGCCCTGAGGGACTCTCAATACTGCAAAAAAGGTAAGTAAACCTTTATTCATTTTTTTACATTTTTTGGCAAAAGGGGTGGACCTACTTCTGACTAGGAACAGGGACACATCATCATTAGTAGTGTGCCAAGAAAGGCACACCCACAAGCACAGCAGAAAGCAAGATCTTTAGCTAGGCGATTCGTGAAGTTCTCTGGGTTGGTAGCATGGGTAGAGTCAGTATCTTGATCTGTATCTATGATGCATTGTGAGCGTCCAAACATGCCTCATGTGTTGGGAATTCATTTACATTTCCTTACCAGTACATCAATTTACCTATACTTGGGATGAGGATAGCATCCTAATCACAATGAGGGTAGACGTGAGAATTGGAGACCGCATTAAATTTAAATCTTTAATGATGAATTATCCCTCTAATATTCACTTTCAAAATCTGGTACAACTGTTTATAACATATAACATGCAGATATTTTACTCACAGTGGATATGCCAGACAATTAATGTTTTGGCATTTGAAGAACGGAAAAAGAAAAGGAGAATGTGTAACACTACAATTGGAGTGATGAGTCAAAATAAGAATTATTCAAAATGACAAGGGAATATATGACCTGTTATACTGACCAACAGATGGTCCATAGCTAACTAAAAGTGGTGGAAACTCAAGATGCTGTTAAGTCTTTTCTCTGTGGTTGAGGACAGATATTTAGGACATCATTTTATAAGTAGCAGTGGATTAGAAAGTGACATAACTACCTACATAAAACTTTATCTGTGCTAATATAAAAAATAATCCCCTGGTGGGGTATAAAACATCAATAAAATACTCAAAAAGGCAAGTTAGTAAAAATATTAATATTTTCTAAAAATTCATATCAAATTAAATTGGTTAAAATTTCAAAAAAGGAATAATTTCTGCTAAAGAAGAACCTCTACTTAATTAATGGCCTACCTCACATTTGTGACAAAATAGAACAATACAGGAGCTATTATTGATTCTGTTTTAATTGCTGCCATTCTGGTTTTAATTATGTTGACCTCATTATATACCAGCAGAACATGTTAATAAGCAAACACTAAATTGGTAAAGACATATGTCTTCAAAGATAGGTTACGCAGATACTAAAGTTACTGTTTTAGTCAAACAGAAGAATGAATGACACTATGATATGGTATACAGAATACTATAAATGTTTTCTCATTTTATTTGTTGTTTTTGCTAATTTGTATTCTAAGTATGTTATTGGTACTGAACTCTGATACCCAACTGTACATTCATACTGCATGGTGAAAACTTGATATCTCTGTATATTGTCTATAACTGTGTCTTGCTTTTGATGCTCAATAAAAATATAATGAATACATTTCAAAAATGAAAAAACTGGCATAATCATTTAAAAAGCTCTTTTTTAAAATTGTTTTTATTTTATTTCAAATCCTGAATGAATTAACCATAAAACTCAAGAACAAAGATTCTAATCAGTAACAAAAACATTAGATGTGTAGAACAAGGAAAGACAAATTTCCAATGATACAGTAGACTTACACCTGACTTTATAGAATTCCTTCATCTAGCAGAAAAAAAGAGCATATAATCATATCTTCTGCGCAATATTTTCCTTAAATTTTAACAATTGAACATGATAACAAAAAATCCACATATACATACGTAATTGTATCCAAATGGTTGTCTACATAATAGGCTGCCTGTTTTAAAACTGCTGATTATAATCAACTTAACAAAAATGAGAACAATGAAACTAAATAGGTGAAAGTGAACTGTTAACTACAATATTGACAGATGACTTCTCTGTTATTTACCTACGTCTTAAAATGAATCTCAATAATAGTCTAGCGATGAGCAATTACACTAGCTTGATGGTTTCATTTCCATTTATTTTGTCCGCCCTTTACGGTCTTCATCGCTTACAATATTTTAGCATTTTGATGGCTTGAAACAGCTAGGACTTTCATAGAATATGTTAATATTTTAATACAAATTACTGTATAACATAATTTACTCTACCATAGCATGTAAGGCATTGTAAAAAAAAATGCATCTAGATATTCCAGGCTTCATGTATAACTAAAATTTACAAAGCCAAAGTTTTTTTTTTTTTTTTTTTTATAACCACACTACTTTCTGTCACCTCTTGTGAAATAAAGTAATATGATGAAGAACAAAAGCAAAAATATAAATAATAATCTGACTCCAATACACTGACATAAAAATAATAATTCATGCAAATACACACAAGCACCAGCTGTTCAATCTAAACATGTTAGGTCAGTAGGCCTGCATGTTGCTATAGTCCAGTGCTCACTATATTGTCTATTCTATAGTAAAGAAGGCTGTTAAAAGTGGTCTCTGTTCAATAAAGTCATACGAAAAGGTCTGGGAGTTGTGGAAGGCCGGAGACGAGGAGGGGGGGAGGGGGCTAGCCCCTCCTAGGACCGACCAACCCTGGGCACATAAACCCACGACAGCCGCAAAACCCCGGCTGGCCCGACAGACCTGGGGGAGGGGGGGGGGGGCAGAACCTGCCCCCACAAAACCCCCCCCCCAAAAAATCGATCAAATCAAAGATTGATGCTGCTCCGAATCCCTACCATGAGGGGGACAACACTCCACCCTACCCCACCCCTCTCCTCCCCCTCCCTCCTATACTTTCAATCTTACTTTTCTCCTCTACCATTGTTGAAGCGAGTGTCTACAGCTCACGTACAAGAATAAACCGGCAACTCCAAACATGAGATAAGAGGGACTACAACGAAAGGCACGCTCTACAGTGGTACTAGTTAAATTACTATGTTTAATTGTTTTTGGTTAACTAAAAAGGTGTTGTCAATATGCAAGTGAACCCTAATGAGGGACAAAGTGCTACACAATGGGAGCACACAATCTCCATTGTACCGGTACCCATGTCAAAATGTATGTACAATGAAATGTTCATTTTGCCACTACGATGTATTGCAAAGACACAGTAAAAATAAAGAATTAAAAAGAAAAAAAAAAGTGGCCTCTGTTGTTCAACCTTTTGATCTTCAAATACACAAAGCACTCTGCTCTTATGAATATCAAACAATTGAAAACAACACAGGTTTCACCAAGAATGTTTTTTTTTTTACAAAAATCTTTATTAAGTATTTGTCTGATGCAATTATTGGCACCTTTGCGTTACCTCCCTTTGGCAAGATAAGAGCTCTGTGTACTCTCCTATAATGCCTAATGAGGTTGGAGAATACATGGAAAAGGTCTCTCCATATAGAATCTCTCTAAATGCTTCAAATGCTGAGTTTGATGCTGGAAGACTTCCCATCCTCCTCAGTTTACCCCACTGGGTTTAAAGTCAGGTGACTGGGATGCTCATAGTAGGACCTTTATGTTCTAGTCTAGGGGTTCCCAACCCAGTTCTCAAGTACCCCCCTATCAGTGCAGGATTTAGGGATTACCCTGTTTTGTTTTGGGTTTTTTCTAAAAATACTTTAGACAAAACTGGGTAATCCCTAAATCCTGAACTGGTAGGGGGTACTTGAGGACTTGATTGGGAACCACTGTTCTAGTCAGTAAACGTTTTTTGTGTTGATTTTGATTTATGTTTTGGATCATTGTCCTGCTGAAAGATCCATTTACAGTCCATTTAAGTCAGGTGTTCATTTAATATCTATTGATATTTGGTAGAGTCCATGATGCCATGTATCCTAACAAAATGCCCAAGTCCTCTGGCAGAAAAACCACCACCATAGTTACCCATAGGCATTAGGTACTTTTCCATATGGCTACCTCTGTGTGCGCCAAACCCACCTTTGGTGTTTAATGTTAGCTGACCATAGAATCTGATCACATTTGAAGTTCCAGTAGTGTCTGGCAAACGGAAGATGCTTGAGTTTTTTTTTGGATGAGAGTAGAAGTTTTTTTCCTGGAAACCCTTCCAAACAACTTGTGCTTACGTAGGTGACAACAGATTGTAGTTTTGAAAACTTTCAGACTCCAAGACGCAATTCTCATACTGTGATCCTTGGATATTTTTGGGCCACTCGAACAATCCCGTGTACAGTGTGTTGAGACAATACAGAGACATGCCCTATTCCAGGTTGATTCATAACATTTCCAGTTGACTGGAACTTCTTAATTATTGCCTTCATGGTGGAAATGGGCATATTAAATGCTTTTGCTATTTTCTTATAGCCACTTCCCATTTTGTGAAGTTCAACAATGTTTAAACAACCTTCACCACACATCACAGCTACATTCCTCGGTCTTACCCATTGTGATGAATGACTAAAGGAATTTGGCCGAGGAAGTCATGGTTGAACAATTTACTGTTCCTAGTCACTCAGGGGTACAAACAAATTTAAAATATCAATGGGGATTTACTTAAATTATATTTTTCTAATATGAATTCATAGGGGTGCAAATAATTGTGTCACACATATATTAAACAAACGTTTTTTATAAATCTGTGTTGTGATACAATTCTTTGATATCTATGATAGAGTATTTTTGTGTATTTTTTTTAACAAAATATCAAACAATAAATACATATTTTTACAGCATTCTTTGCTAATATTTACCATAGGTGCAAATATTAGTAAAGGGTAGCTACAATGTTGTGCTTACACCATGTATTTACATGTAAACATATTTATTAACCCAACAAGGTTTGCATTAGGCATTGAGCTGTAGGTAAATAACATGGCAAGAACTTATGTATTCTCTATGGTATTTATTTTAATACAACATAATTTGAAGCACTTCTCTGGAACTATGCCAAACCTCTGGACCAACATCTTCATTCTAGATACCCCTTATAGATTCCTCTTTACCTCAGACAATTCAAGTAATATTCTGTACTGTAAACAAAGAAGTTGTTCAAATTCTCTCCTCAAAGATCAAGGAGTCTTTATACAGAATAGATCAATTTTTTTCCCCCAAATAGGTTATTTTACTATAAACAAAAGTCAATCTGCTGGTTCAGAATAATTAACTGTTTAGTGAAAAAATCCATTTGAACACATTTTTGGGGGATGGGAGGCAAGGGGTGTTAAATCCATCACCTGTTTAAAATCTTTAGAAATATCTGCCTCTTTTTTATATGAAATCCGTGTGCAACTGCTTATACATGCTGGCTGTGTAACTCTGTTTTGTTCATGCTCCCCAGGACATACTTGAAAACAAGAGAACTCTTTCTGGTAAAACAAATAAATTAATAAATATAATTCTAACACTAAACAAGAGTTTCACATTGTTTCCCCCCTTCTTCTGCAGCTGTTTGATGTAAACAAACAAATGGAGACAAATACCTAAAGGTGTACATTGTATTTTGACAAAAAAAAAAAAGGAAGTAACTGCTACAGGGCAGAACACTGAAGACAGAATCTGAACTACAAACTTGAACAAGGAGCACTTCAAGCACCATAACCACTACAGTACAATGTATGTTGTTAAACTGTTTTACAACGGTTTGATTTTTTACCTGGGTTCTGCTGGATGCTGCTTCCTGACCCTCAAGAGCCAGTATAGCTGTCTACTTTAATGAGTGGAGGGGAGAGGGGTTAGGATACTCTTGGTACCATGACTACTACAGTGGGTTGTAGTGGTTATTGGGATTGGAGGTTTCTTTAATAAGGGAATCCAATTTACAGGATTTCAGTTCAGAATTAAGGGCTACCTACAAGTCACTGGGCTTGAAGTATGAACTAGAGCTGAGCACTTATATTAGAAATTGATTCAGTTTGCATGAAGATTTAACATAATTCAGGTTGCATGGAGATTTAACTGTTTCATGCACACATATATAGACTTTAGACACTAGGTTTTGGATCTCTGTAGAACATACACAAATGTTCTAATTCTAGCACTGCCAGGTGTTGTCAGACACTAGAGCTCTGACAGAATAAATCTTATTTGCCCTGCATGATCCAGTGGAAGGCTAAAATCTCAGTTTGCATGGTTGAAATTGATTTAATGCAGAAACACGTATATTTAAAAAAAAATTAAGAATACTTCACAGGCTAATCTTCAAGGACCCCAAATAGTGGCCCGCTAAATTACTCAGATTTAAAAGATGGAAATTCCCTTGCTAATTCTCAATCAAGTGGTCTGGGTACAGTAGTCCTGTCATTTTAACCCTTCAATTTAAAACATTGCCGTATTGTAGAAACAGCAATGTTTACATTTAAGCATTAACTACACCTCTGTGACTGTCTTCCTGACAGTCAGTGGAGGCACTTCCATTTACAGAACCGAGTCAAATTCATAGCAGCATTTAACTGGAGGAGTGTGGCGTTTGGCCAAATTTGTGTATCTCCAAGAAGCATTGGCTTGGATGAGACAGCGGAAGATGTCAGCAGGCATGTTGATGTCTTCGGTGGCAGAGTGTGCGGCTGCAGCAGGGAGTTTTAGCGCTGGAAATTAAATGAATAATCTAACTTTTTTGGCTTTTTTTTTGGCAAAGATGGATGGACAGTGGTCACAATCATAGAAATTAACCTATAGTGCTGAAAAAAAAAAAAATATTTTCAGGACTACAGGTTCCCTTTAAGGTCAACAACAATACCTGACAGAACCAGCATTAGTATGGTAAAAAGGTAAATTGGAGCAGTTCTGAAAACTGTTAAGTAATCTGCAAAAGTCCATTGGCTTCTACGCTTATTGTTCCAAATATAGCATGCTATCCTGCTTCTTCGGTTCTTCTACTTTACACATTTAATATTTTCCATGAACAATCCTGAAATACCAATGACATTGTAACTTTTTGCTGGGTTAGCTGGTCCTTTCTAATCCTGCCAAGCTGGCCATAAAAATGAGGGTTTATTTGCTATTCAATAAGCAACAGTATCTCATCTTCAAACACTTGATGCGATACACATGAAAATAAGGAACACTTTGATTTGTTCTAAATTAGCATGCAGAAACAATACAAAGTGCCCTTATGAGTGCATCAGTGCTCCACATCACCACTTTCAATATAAGATTACATCCCCCACCGAGAAAGAAATCAGCCTCAAAAAGGCTTTTTATTATATTGTGTATATTTATTCAATATAAGTGCGTTGAAGTGACAGGCAAAGATCCCAAGGGTATGACAGTGTCCAATTTCTTTAAAGAACACCACTTTAACTCTTTATTTATGGATGCAATTCATGCAATGCTGGTTACTGAAATTAATTAGTATTTTGTAATATTTGCCCTTTTTGTTAACATATTTACTGCATAAAATGTGACAGCGCTACAACATACAGTGAAGCCACAGAATTAAATTGTAATCATCCCAGGCTGATCACATCACGATTTGTATCAGGACATCTGTGTACTTCACGTTATATGTGGTAAAGAATGGCTCCTGCATATTTAAAGATTACAGCCCAATACAAAAAAGTACTTAACTATTTTTAGACAATTTACAGACAGCAATTATTAATATGATAAATACAATTAATCCTATTTAAATATTTTGCTACATCATTTTCATTAAGGGTCAGCCAGTGGTTAAAGTGAACCGTTAGTCATTGTTTTGAACAATAAAACACTTTCAACCCTTCCGTATTGTTTTTTGTTTTATTTTATACCATGCCTGAGTAACAAAGCACACAGCATAAGAAATTGTTTTTCTGAGCAAGCAGAAGGAATGCTCTGTGAAACAATCTGAGGCAGGGCCGGTGCAAGGATTTTTGGGTACATAGGCCAAGATGCATCCCCCCACCCCCCCCCCAAAAAAAATAACATCTTCACCTATGTGTCTCTTAACCAGCCCCTCTCTCCTCCCCGTCCATTAGGTCCATTTGGTAACCAGCCCCTCCCCCCTCTTTTCCCTGTCCCTTGGTGCACCCCCACACCCTTAGTGGTCACACTCCCCTTCCTGGTGTGCCTCCTACCTCTCTTGTAGTGTTGCCGAGCAGAGCAGAACCCCTACAGGAGCTTCAGTTTTCATTATCCGGTCGGACTGACAGGGAGTGCTCTCTCAGTGAGCACCTCCTGTCAGTCTGGCCGGGTATAGGAAACAGAAGCTCTTGTACCACGCTCCACTCTGCTACACTCAGTGGTGTATACACACTGACAGTCACACACACTCAATGACAAACAAACAGACGTCACTGACAGACACAGACTCACTGATCTGACACACACTCATTCATTGACAGACACACTGATAGTCACACACAGACTCAATAACAAACATACTCTCACTGATTTGACAGACACTCACAAACACACACTGACAGACACACTCATACACTCACATGCACACACACTCATACAATCACTCACAGACACACACACTCACACAATCACTCACAGACACACACACATCACATACACTCACTAATTATTATTTTTATAAATAAACATTTTCCACCCAGCCTCCCTACCTGGAGAGCTGGCGTGGATCTGTCCCTGGGGTCCAGTGGGGCTGCTGGGCGGCGTGCAGCAGTGGTATAATCAGAGGCAGCGAGGAAACTCTATTCTCCCCGCTCTGCTCCCTCGCAGGCTGTCTACTGATGGCGGGAGCTGGAATATAAAGTCATTTTCTGCTCCCGCTGCATCAGCAAACGGCGTGAGAGGGAGCAGAGCGGGGAGAATAGTGCTCCCTCTCCGCCTCTGATTATACCACTGTCACACGTCGCGCTGGGGGTCCAGAAGGTGGCCTGGCAAGAGGGACAGCTGCCAGTCACTGAAATCTTGCACCCCCAGAGCCGGTGCGTCCTAAGGTAGCAGTCTGTGCCGCCTCATGGATGCGTCGGCCCTGGTCTGAGGGAATTACTAACAAGTACTCATAAGAAACAGTGGCTTGGATACAGGGAAATCTTTATACAAGAGGCATATATACTCCATACTGAACATTTAAAAAAAAAAAACAAAAAAAAACACCTGTGCCATCATGGCGGTCAGATGCATCTTGCTATACCCTGCAAAATACCATCTTCGGGCGCTGTACCCAAGCACCCTCTGGGACTTACCTGAATTCTGCCACACATTGTGTACCATGGGAAGGGTCCACGAAGTGGCTACTGCTTGTTTTTCCCAAGGAGCCAGGTGAGGCCTAATGGAACCTCTGGAAAGGAGCAACTGACGATCTCCTGTACCATGCAGAGCAGACTCTAGACGGAACAGTCGGAGGGGGTTATTCCGGTTTCCACCTGGAGAGGTGTCCCCAACATGGAGGTGGTCGCATGCTCCCAGCTAAATCAGGAAGAGAGTTCTGGACTGCTACTCCGGCTGGATAGCCTGTTTGAGGCATTTTGGCCTAAATTGCAAAACTGATACTGCCAGCCACACATGTCCCTCCTGTAAAATTACCCGCACAAGCACACCAAAACCCCCACAACCGTCACGCTGCTACCGGCCCTATGGCGGCCCGCTCGAGGCGGAGTAGACAGCTTTGGCAGCGTTAGAGAAAAACGGTACACACGCACACAAAGGCTGTAGAGGGGCATGTCTAAGCCCAGTCAGGGGTCTCCCGGCCCGATTGTTTGCTTTTGTAAAGCTTGACAACATACAATTTAGTGAAAGATGCTTCCCTACCTGTGCAATTCCTATTTTATTACTTTTTGCACTCCAGTTCAGGTCAGAAGGTCCCCTACTCTGACTGTTTATTCTCTATGTTATGTCCTGCTACACAAATAGCACAAGGCAGCGATGTGCTCTCCACTGCAGTAGGTGTGTCACGGACAGCATAGAGTGACAAGCAAGAAGCATGGCATAGCACACATAATAAACGGACAGTGGAGGGAACTATTAAACCGAAGGTGGACAGAAAAGGTGGTGCAAAAATTTGACATGTAGGAATCTATATCACGTATAAATGAAATCAAATCTGTAAACACTATTTCATCATATTCAAAAACCGAATCTTGAAATTAAAATGGTCACATAAAGCAATCTGATCCCACTCTAATGTCTATTGGAAATCTGTGCTCAGCAGTTATTAGGATATACTATCTACTAGTTGCCAGTACAGTAGAGTACACTTACACTATGAGGGAACATGGAACGAAGCATTTAAGGAAAACTACAGCATTAAGAATACAAATGTGTATTCCTAACGCTATACTGCCCATACTCACCAGGAATGAGAGAAGGCCACTCCTGCAAAGGTTACAAAGGTGAACTTACCTACCCTTTCTCCCTTGCAGCACCTGTCTCCTTGGGTAGGTCCCGCCTCTTTGTGTGATATCATTAAGACCTGCAGCAAGGAAATGTTTTCAACTGCAGGATTTAAAAGGGGGCACATGGCACCCAGACCACTTTATTGAGATGGAGTGGTTGTGGTGCCTATAGAGTCCCTTTAAGCGTTTATTTTACTTTTTCCTCTATGAAACCTCAAGTAACACAGGGTCACCTTACACTTTAAAGGGACACTGCAGACCACCTAAAGCACTTCAGCTTGCTGAAGTGCTTTGTGTGTGAACAATATGTGTTTTTTCATTTTACAAAAAGTGCAGATTTCAATAGAAATTTTCATTTTTGTAAAATACCTCAAGGCTGTCAGACAAATGGTCCTGTTATTTCTTGGTTTGTTTAGCTTATTGGAGCTAAACTTCAGAGACAGCAATTGCCCAGAGCAGTTGCCTTGCAAAGATTTCTCATTGAGCTGCGTCGAGGTGTCTTCAATTGGACAGTGGCAGGAAGTCTGGGCTGGGTTAGTACGGGAGGACTTGGTTTCAGGCAAGAGATCTGCAGCTTTTGAAAGCTGTTTGCCCACAATGAAAAAAAGCATGCATATGTTATATGTAATATAATGCATGCATGTTTTCATTGGGGATATATGTAGTGAACAGTGATTTTTCTTGGCAGTGGATTAGGTAAGCGCTAATATTGGTGTGAGACTATTGTAGGCGACTTCACCATTTTGTGTTGCAACTAGCAGAATGTTATATCGAATGAGAAATCCATTTTTTATATTTCTGGCTAATCGTATCTTTGGAGGTTGAACAAACTCTTCACTGGAAGCCCTACTATCTATCAATGTAGTAAAAGGGAATTGGGGGCACTCCCAGAAGATACATTTCTAATAAATGGTGAGTCTGTAAGACAGATTAAGGAACAGCGCACACACAAAAACTACACATTGAAATCTCACAAGGCCACTTAATATCAACTATTTTAGCAAATATGAGGGATTTGGTTACACCATATGGCCATCTCGTGTTAAGTCCACCACTCTGTTACAATACTCCAATATCAGTGGGTCCTACACTATTTTTAACACGCGACATAAACAAGCTAACATGCTTAAACCGCTCCCAGAGACTTTCCTCAAATGTATTCTAACCTGAGGTAAAGGAGCCAGCCGGCATTTTGGATCTTGTGTCTGATATGCAAATGGTTTTTCTCTGTAAAAGTGCAATATGAGTTAAAACCTACTTGAGAACAGAGCGTCACCCTCCGAAGGGCAAGCTTTTCAGTTGTTGCCATTGTCAGTATTCTCTTGCACCTGGTTTTAATTTGTTAGGGGAATGTATACTTTAAGGCAGGTGTTCACAATAAATTTTTCCCATGCAACCCTTTGACAGTGTATCAACATCGTGAAACCCTCCCCCTAATAATTTTTTTTAAATGTGCGCCATTTTTTGTATGTGCCGGTCGGTGTGTGTTTGTGTATGTGACACACAGATACACACACACTGGCAAATAGTGGCACACATATACACACATCTTGACACACAGTGTGTATCTGTCAAGGTGTGTGTATCTATGTGTCAAACTGTAAGTAACTGTGTTTGTATGTGCCAGTGTGTGTATCTGTGTTTGTATGTATGTATCTGACACACAGATACACACACAACTGGCACATAGATACACACTGACACATACACCATGACACAGACAGCCACATACACACACTCAGGTGCACACAGTGACAATAACACACATCTTGACTCACAAATACACACAGTGACATATACACACACTGGCACACACACACTCAGATGCACACAGTGTCATATACAAACAGTGACACATACACAAACCTTGACACACAGATACACACAATGACACACTCAGACACACATACAATCTCACTGACAAACACATACACACACTCACTCACAAACACATACAAACTCCCTAACAGACACATACAATGTATTATTTTTTATTTTATTCCAGCCAGCCTCCCTACCTTTGGGAGTGCTGGCATGGAGTCTCTATGTCCCTGTGGTCCAGTGGGGCTGCTAGGCTGGGAGTGCGGTCCCTGAGGTCCAGTGGGGCTGCTGAGCGGGAGGCATACAGTGCTGGCGGCGAGGGAGCAGTGATCTTCCTGCTCAGCTCCCTCGTCCACCTCTTAGTGATACCGAATTGACAGCATATTCCGACATCGGCATCACTGCTGTGCGCACGAGAAAGCTGAGCAAGGGAGAGAGAGAGACACACACACACACACACACACTTGGTGTCATTAACAATTGTAGTTAGATTAATTTGTATAAATTATGCTATGAGTGTTATCTACAGCATTGATCAAGCACTTTAAGCTTTTTATTGATTCAAACTAAAATGACAGCTCTGTTTAGGGTTGTGCCTGATAAACAAAAGCTAACCACCTGAGACCAGAGAGCACAGGATGTGAGCTACTTATAGGAATTCTGACCCAGTCCACAAGAATTGCAGGAAAGCTCCCAATTCTTTTGTGCGTAGAGCAGTGCTTTGAAGTTTAGTACTTATCAAACACTGATACCTAAAACAGAAATCTTTGAAGGTTATCCTCAACAACAGAGCACCACTGTTTCTTACAGAATCACTTCCTTTTCCAATACTTTCAGGTATTATTGTAGGATGTGGATAAGGATATGCTGTTAGCAGAGTGGTAGCAGCTTCCACAGTACTGCACAGACATGTTTAACACTACATCATATTGGTACGCAGCAATTCAAATTTAGATGTTCACCCAGAGAAACATATATAGAGGTCTGATTTTGAGAGCTTACAATCTACTAGTGGTTGAGTGATATATACAGAAGGTGCAGCATGGAATAAAATTACATTTTATGTAAAAGACATTACATTTTATTCTAGAGCTAATAGGGAGCCAATTAAGAGATGAAAACACAGGTGAAGACGGGTAAATGAGCTTACCAGTGGTATTAATGACAGATTAAAGCGCACCAAAGCTACCTTAGCAAAGAAATTGGTGGCACAAAGTCAAGCTACCATCCACAAAACATGTACATGAAAAGGCATGCCTCTCAACCGTCGGCAGGGCAGTAGCGATTTTTGGGTCCTGTCTTTCTATAGTTCCCTCCTGTCCCACTTTTGGAGTGTTCACACCAGGCTGACCTGAAATTAACTCCGGCAGATTCGTCCACTTTCTGGACACGTCCGCAACACTTGAATTTGTGCTTTTTAAAGGATATACACTAAGAGCAACCAATGGGTGCAAATGGAAACTTTAGCTATAGTAAACAAAATAGGTGTTTGGAAGGAACAGATAATGAAAATGTCACCTTAAATCCATGCAGTGCATATGTATCTCCAACAATTTCCTAATAATGATGTGAATGGTACTTTTTTTTTTTTTATCAAGTATACAGTATATATAATGTACGTTGCATGCAGGTTTTCATTCACACAACACAAGTGTTCTTAAGTATGATGAATTTACTTAGTGTAAAAAGCACCTACTCCACATTTGATTAAAAAAGGCACTAATTTACTTGTCATACACAGCTACACAGCATATATTTAGGGGAAAGCGCAACACTAAAGAAAAGCCATCAACATTAATTCAATTCAAGGCTTAAAGGGAACTTGTCATCCACAAAATGTAAGGATGAAAAAATCATGTTCAAGGTAAGTATGCATTTAACTACAATACTGCTTGTGAATTTAAAAAATGCAAATACATAGATTAAAAGATATACTTAGGTGAGGCTCTTTTTCTGGGAATGAACAGGATTGCTGCTTGTATAGCATTTCAAGCTCCCATATTCTATAATTCATTGTCAGTGTATAATGCTTCATTACTCATCTGCATTTGGATTATTCTGGGCAAGTGTGATGAATGAATTATGCATTATTTATTATGGTCACATTTTTTTTTTCTTGTCTAAGTTATATATGTACAAAATAATGGGGTTTATGGTCTGTTTAGTACATTTTTATTGAACTAATTAATATATTACAATATTAAGGAACAGATAAGAAAAACGAAGAGAATATTGTTTTATGTCTCATCTTCTCTTTATACTTTCTCTATGACCAATGTCAGGTTACCCTGGCCCGTGCCAGTGTAAGAGCTTATACCAATGACTGTCACTAAGGTGGAGGCGCATATATGCAGGCTAAAAAGGTGTGAATTTTAAGGACAAATGTAATCTCAAAAATATTTTTAATATAATTAATCAAAATATTAAAAGGAAATGTATGGGTTTTTTTTTTTGTTTGTTTTTAAAACAAAGTATCTGTAAATAATGTTTTTAAAAAAAATAAAATGAGAAACACCTCATCCCTCAACCTCCTTCCTATCTTTAGTGTTTGGCAGAATCTTTCAACCATATGCATGCAAATTTAATAGGACAGTGTGTAAAAACCCACAGAATTTAAAGTGAAGTCTAAGAAAAGTTCAAATTTAATGTCAGAGTAGCAGAACTGAAAGCATAAGTAAGTTAGAGAATAATTCCATTTCAACTATTGTGACCTTAAATTTGAAATGTATATTCGTGGAAATTCAGTCCACTTACAAGAGAAATCTTAACAAGTCTCTATCCCGTTTAATTCAGTCCTTCCAAATACTCAAAGCCCAGAATCAAAGGAAGCCTCCATCACAACTATCAGTACACATTATGGATACTAAAATCCAATTCCAAAAGCTTTATCTACATTAAACAGAAAGAGTGTTACATAAACTAAAACAAATATGCTATGAACAAGGCATTCGGACTGGAAAATGTTTAGCTTCCCTTCCCATCTCAAAGCTGAACAGGTACAGTCAACAGTATCATATTTAAATGACAAATACTGTTAAAACTACAAATCTCTTTGGAGACTTATACAGGATACTTTAAAACCTGTTAGCAGAGCCTACGACTCGTAATCCAACTACCCCAGAAATAAGACTACCTAGCTGAGATTACACTCTGCACACTCTCTACGAACTGATATGAATGATAGAATTGCATCATCCCATTTTACGCTCCTTGCACAACTTTAAAAAGAATGAAAAACTTGAGACCAATACCAGGGACACCTTTAGTCTCCTGCGACACCCCCTCCCAAGAGCACCCCTCTTTCCATCACTTTCCCACCTCCTCTTCTTCACCACACCAAATCCAGTTTAATCCTAAACTTCGGTTCTCTCACTGTCTGTGTAGTTGATTTTTAATATACTGTGTTTGTATATATATGTGTACACGGATAGGAAACGGCTTCATTGCTGTTGTAGCCATTAATAATATTGTTTGTACTTATGTACTACTGAAAACTCTCAAATATGATATATTGAAAACAAATGAAAATTGTCTTTAAATTTACCTTAAATTGTCACTTGAATAAGTGAATAAAATAGCCCTGTTTATGTCTATGGTCTTGATCAGGAACTGAAACGGTGAGAATTCAAGGTAAATTTCAAATGTTAGGTCAAGTAGCTAAACTGGAAAAAAAATTCTCTAAGCCAGCAATGCTTTGACTTTAGTAAATAACCCTATAATTGTCCCTTTTCAAACACTGTCTAACCGACAGTGCATGTGTTTGACTTAAGTATCCGGTTATATATATTAAAGTAAGGGTGGGCAATCTCACCACTCTAAATGTTCTGGACTACATCTCCCATAATGCTTTTACAGCCATAATGTTGGCAAAACATCAGGGGAGATGTAGTCTACAACATTTGGAGAGTCGAAGGTCGCTTATCCCTGTACTAAAGGTAGGGATGAGTTCTAATTTTTTTACATATACTTAATAAAGAGAAACATTTCCTTTCAATTTACAATGAAAGTATTATCATTTAAAAAAAATATTTTGAGAAAGTAACAGTTCCCCTTTATTAAGTATCCTGCATGTATTGGAATATTGCCTTATTACATGATTACATTAAACAATAGTTCAATATATATATACTCTGCAAAGTATTTTGAAAATCTAAGAAAATATTTTATCAAACAAAAACATTTTGCACCATTTTATATTCAGAAACTAACTCATTCCCTTCTTCTAGTTCTAATGATTGTATTACTGAACCGGTTTGATCTTCATGAATGGCTGTATTTTTGCAAGAGTCCAGGGTCACAACTCCTAGTCTATTGCTGGGTTTTGTTCCAATAGAAAGTTACACTATTTCAGTAGTTCAGGAAATCCCTGTGTAATCCCCTGGGTTATGCCAATAACTATACATGAATGACTTTTGAGATACGTGATACCAATCTAGTTTGACTGTTCTAAAAATAAAGTCATGGGTCACAACTAAAAGAGCACAAGTGGTGCCATTAAAGTCAGACAGTGGATATGTAAAGCTGCACAAAAGTCTATGGATATAATTTCACACTTAAAGTTATGCTAGGTTCTCTACTGAATGCAATTGAGGTTAAAGAGACACTGCAGGCCAAGCATGTCAAATGTGCGGCCCACGGGTTGCATGCGGCCCACAATGACTATCTTTGCAGCCCACCTAGGACAGCATTGTACTGTGGCTGCAACCAGCTGCAAGACAGGGAAGACCTTTCGGTCTGCCCTGCCATGGCCTATGAAGTGCTCTGGCGGCTGCAAGACAGCTAAGCATTAGTCCACGCTGCCTGCTAGATATGCGCATACAGCGTGTGAAGTCATATTCGGCGGCTGCATAGCGGCGGCGCTACAGTGCGCAGTGTGGCTGTATGTCTGCAGAGCAGGCCAGCCACTCCCCCTTCCTTCCTGCTCGCAGTGCCAGAGGAGCATCTGGCCTGCTTGGGCAGAGAAGAGCAGGGCTGGAACTGGAGGACAAGTGGCTCATCTTAAGGTAGGGGAAGAGAGGCATGGGTGACCTTCCTCTGTAGTGTGCTACATTGGGGAAGGGAGGGGTGTAATAATAGGGGGAGAGAAGGGGCAGTGTATTAGAGTGGTGGAAGGGGGGCAGTGTGTTAAATTTGGGGGAGCAGTGTATTAAATTGGGAGATGGAGGGGCAGTGTATTAGAGTGGTGGGAGGCGGGCGGGGTATTAGAGACGGGGTCTGGGGCTGCAGGAGGTTGTGTATTATATTGGGGAAAGATGTGTATTGGATTGGGGGGCAGTATATTAGAGGGGGAGCGGTGTATTAGAATGGGTGGAGGGGCAGTGTATTATATTGGGTCTGCATGGAGGCGCTGAACACTCCCCATGGAGATGCTGATTGCCTGTGCAGCGTTTTGCAACACATGCACTATGGCCTCCCAATGCTTTCCTGTGGGAAAGCATTGGATTGGCAGAGATCATCAAGTTTGATGATCTCAGCCAAAGTGGAGAACACACTCATAGGACTTCAAAATCAACAAGATAACATAATTTGTTTTTTTACAGCTGTGCAACAGCATACATTCACCATTTCAGTCCCATTACCAAACTTTTATCAATATGTCAAGGTAGTGGACTGAAACACTGGTTATATTCAAATCTCAGGAGCCGGCTAAGGTGTCACAAATCACTGCAACTGCCTGCTAATATAGAACTATCTGGAGGTTCCAGCGAGGCATGATGTAAATGCGAGCTGGGCGATGAGGCCGGTCTCCCATTTGTTATATCTCTACTTCCTTAGAGGGAGACTCTGCAGACCTGTCCCCCCAACCTTTGGACTGGTGGGTGTTATCCTGGTCCCCATTGACTTGTAACACCAGTATGATACTGACCTGCTTCAGATGGGAACACAACTAGTTCTGCCAAGATGTCGCCCACAATTTAAAGTATTAAGTCTATTCAGCCTGGTACAGATTACCGTGTCCACACTGAGCAGTCTCTGAAGCACCTAGATGAGATATTAAACCATTTCAGAAGCTCGTCAAGCAGCAATGTCACCTCAGCCTCAGACAGGACTCCGGAAGAGCGAGCGCCAGGTGGTGAGTGGGCCTTCATCTTACTCAAGTGCATTTCCTCTCTAATATTAGCCCACCTGGGCTGAGGACCAAGAACTCATTGCAGCCAGAGGCAATATAACACCAGGGCCTTCTGTATCTCCCTTAGGTGGATGGACTTGGACTCTTAGAGTATCCAGTTATGAGCTGGTTTAAGGATGCTGGCCTTTGTACCAGCCTGGAGGGATACCCTACATCACACCCATTCCACCACTGCTATATGACCCAGTAGTTTCTCACTTATGGAAATCTCATATATATTTACCTCTCACTACTTATTCTCGTACTTCAAGTTCATTGCTTAGACATGTTTGTTTCCTTGATTATTAATGTTTTTACAAAATTGTGCTGAATGTCAAATGACATGCCTCTGTTTTATTATGTTTGACATGTGCCTGCTTCTGCTGTCATGGCATTGCAGGCATCTTTGTATTCAATGTAATGTAATTTATTTATTTTTTTAAATTGAAGTTTAATATTGCCTTTAAAATGTGTAACTATTCTCACTTTTATAGGTTTTCTTGTGAATAAAATAGGGCCAACTTTGTCTGAATCAGACATCAATACCAAATACGATATACCCGCACTCCCTAAACACAAGTTCCACTATACAGTGTTGACTATATAGTTTCGCTTGGAGTGTTCCTATTCTGGATTCCCAGTCAGTGTCTGGATGCCATTACTTCCATTGCTATTTATCAATTCTTGAACTGGTCATAACATTTCTTCTTCTCCCTGGAAATCTCACACACTCTGAATGCCCTTACCATACTTTTGTCAATGTGTCATTTTCTACCAACAAGTAAAATATGTATGCTTTGCTAGTTAGAAGATTTAGAGGCAGCACCTGAACTACAAATGGAAGCATAAGGCTCTTATTTCAATACATCTGGACTAAAAACTTTGTTTAGTCTTTGTTTTAGTTGTCTTATCATGACATTTTTGTCATGCTTTAGTGATACACAGTATTGGACATCAATGGTTATTTTAACATGAGTCAAACTGAGATTGGGATGAGGACCTAATACAAACCAAAAAGAATGACAAAATCAGCAGTTGTGAGCATAGGTTCATGTACAGAAATTATGTACAATATGAGTACAATATGTTCAATGTAATAAAACAGAAATGCAATTGTATGACAAGCAACTAGCAGGTTCATAAAGTTACTTAAAATATTTCCTGTGACTCTGGAATACTTACAAATGAATGAATAGTTTACTCCTTGTTTATATTGTTGTTTTTTTTGTTGCTGATAAAATAGGCTGTTATATAGCTATACATACATGCAGACACACATGAACAATTAACAGGACGCATTTCTTACAAGCTTGTTTGCCATGGTTTTAAGTTGCCTTAGGGTACAGAATAACAACAATGACATTTCAGAGGGAAAATAGATCAATATTTAATGACTCAACAGGTCAAAAGGCAGATATGCGCTGTCCACAAATATTTTAAATTAAAATCCCCTCTGGCAAAAATTCAACACAGAGTGATATTTACAACGTTATCCAGCTAAACTATCCCCTAATAAAACCTAATCTTAAATAACCAAACAGGGCTATATTTCACACCCAACATTTCGAAGGTTACCTATCAAACATTTAAAAATCACAGAACAAAAATATAAAGTATGGTAAAAGATCTATAATTCATAGTGATATTCACAGTGAGCTGTTAGACCTCAAAGTAACAGTTTTGCCAGAATATTAATGAGCTCCAGAGATCTCATAAATGGGAAAAAATAGACATGTATAACATTAACTTTCTCTTTTATGCTTGAAGATATTCCCCCCTCATTACAGTGACCTTCCTGCCCAGTGTGTGTTACCATAAAAAGTAACCACGCTCAGTAAAATTAAAGGAACTGCTTAGCATTTAAATGTTTTATCTAAGGAAGACAGCATTGCCAAGCTAAACAAAGAGAGATTCAAGAATTTTGTTTCAATACCCCTTCACATAAAGGTTTTTTTTTCCTTCCAAATAAACACTCCCTACATTTGTACTTGTTTTGGAGACTGCTTTTTGAGAAACCGAAATTCAACTCAAAGTTATTCATGAGTATATCGGTTTTCATTTATAGAAAAACACAAATATATCTGTTGCAGTGGGCGATGGCTTTTGAAATTGTTTTCTCCATGAAAACGAATTTCATTTCTCTCCCCTTTTATTTAGGACTTTTTGTCTCTTATGTTGACAGAGATATTTTCAAAACATCAGAATTAAAATGTGTCTTTTCTCTGTCACTACTGTTAGGTACACATGGAAAATCAATTTTGTACACACTCCAGTAATAAAAGGACAAAGATACAGCAACACCACACAGAAAGGACTAAAATTCATTATAAGACTTATTATAATCACAATCAAATATATTTAAGGGAATATTAATGGGATACTAGAAGTGCTGGAATACAAAGCTGTATTACTGACTCTATAGTTCCCTCAACCTGGCTGAGCCTAATGCAGCCTCCTTACAATAGTCTAAATTTTTTAGCTTACCTTATTGCACTGTATGCTACACCTCCAGCTGTGTTAATTGCCCGCACTAGCCTCCTGTGTGTGATTAAAGTTCAATGAACAGAGCAGGGGGTAGGAACTTCTAAATTAAACATAATGTGCTATGAGTTCTGATTGAAAATGAAACTTTTTACTGGATGCCGTTTGATTTACAGGCAAGAGAGGTGGTGCTAGGGCTGCATAAATGGAAACAAAAGTGATTTAACTCCTAAATGGCAGATAATTAAACAGTGAGATGGCAGAAGTATGAACTATACACAAAAACTGCTTAATTAAACTAAAGTTGTTTAACGCTTAGAGTGACACTTTAGCTACACCATCCATTCCCCAATAAAGTATATGAATAGAAAAAATATATAAAGGTATAAATAAAAATAATTATAAAAAAATATAGATATATGTAATTACTGACTAATACAAAAATACACAGACTCATACATACATACACACATTCATACAGAGTCACTAATACGTTCTATAATTTATTATCCATCTTCTCCTCCTTGGATTAAAGGGGGTGTTACAAAGGCATAAGGGCGTGCCCCCCGCAGTTAATAACAGAACTGAATACAGCATATATCAAAACATGTGTAGTATATTAAATATTTAAAGGGAACACAGGTTTGCAGCTTGACAGAGAAGTTGGGCTGAAAAAGGGCTTTGCTTAGGATGCAAGTGTCATCTGTATGTTTGATGGGCGTAGAAAAATGCCAATAGGAAGAAAGATATAACTTGTAAGTTAAGGATGAGGAAATAGATTAAGTAAAGTGTTTCATTTTTTTGTTGATCGAGTGTGCATTTGGAGATTCAAAAGGGCTGAATGACAAGGCATAATAAATTTAGTGCACAAGAAGAAAATTTGTAAGATGAGAAGGGAAGGAGTACTGTGTGTGAAGATGTGGCTGGGGGGAAATTTATCAAGGAAAAACAAACTGGGTTCAGTTTGCAACATTCTATTTGGCTTCCATGGTGATTGGTTCTTAGCACTTTACCCAAAAACAACATCTATTTGTGTCATGATAAATACCTCACTTTGTTATCTTATTTGATTATCGTTGCCATTAAAATTGGTTGCAAAAGTGTTAGTTATATGTTTAATAGGAGGTTTATTTGAGACAGGGCAAAGTAGTATGTTGAATGTATTCATGGGCGTCCGCAGGGGGGGGCAAGAGGGGGCACTTGCCCCCCCCTGGATTTTTCAGCTTGTTCTGCTATTTTGTGTGAGATTTAAAATGAACTGCAATACCGGCGCCAGCCAGTAGGTGGCGCTGTGTATGGAGAGAGACAGGGATAGGAAGCTGCATCTTATCCCTGCGCTTCTCTCTGCTGATTGAAACCGCAGGGGAACAACACATGCAGCCAGAGACAGCCTACAGATCAGGTAAGTGAGGGATGGGGGAGGGTTTGAGATAGCCTATAGATGGGGGGGCAGCAGCTTATAGACTTGGGGCAGCTTATAGACTTCAGGCAGCAGCCTATAGATCTTCTGGGCAGCAGCCTATAGACTTGGGCAGCTGCCTATAGATTTAGCAGCAGCCTGTAGATTCGGGAGCAGCCTGTGATTTGGGGTGGGCAGCAGCCTATAGATTGGGGTGTGGGGCAGCAGCCTATAGATTTAGTGGGGCAGCAGCCTATAGATTAGGGGGGGGCAGCAGCCTGTAGATTAGGAGAGTGAGGCTGGGGGGAGACAGCCTATAGATTAGGGGAGTGAGTGAGGGATGGGGGGCAGCAGCCTATAGATTAGGAGAGTGAGCATAGACGTGCGCAGCCTATTGCATTAGGGTGTGCACCCTAAAGCACAAACACACACCATGTGTATATGTATATGTATGTGTATGTATATGTATGTGTGTGTATATATATATATATATATATATATATATATATATATATACTGGTAGTGTGCTATGTGTATGAGGGTGTTTTTGTGTGTGTTTGTGAGAGTGCTGTTAGTGTGGGAACTGGTAGTGTGCTGTGTGTGTGTGTGTGTGAGAGAGGGTGTTTGTGTGTGCGTGTTTGTTCGGGTCCTGTTAGTGTGCTGTTTGTGTGCTGTGTGTTGTGTGTTTGTCAGGGTGCTGTTTGTGTGTGAGGGTGCTGTTTGTGTGTGGGTTTTGTGTGTTTGTGAGGATGCTGTTAGTGTGCTGGGTGTGTGTGGGTGTTGTATGTGTGTGGGTGCTGTGTGTGCGAGGGTGATGTATGTGTGTAGGTGCTGTTTGTGGGCTGTGTGTGCTGTATGTGTGTAGGTGCTGTGTGTGTGCTGTATGTTTGGGTGGAGGTGGGGGCAGATTAGTTAATATCCCAGTCCTGCTGCCTTCCCTGGTGGTTCAGTGGAGAGTGAACTCTAGCCCGGGTTCTCTGCTGCCTCCCTCCATGCTGCTGTGGACCGGTGAGGTAGAACTTTGATCTCCCCACTGGCCCATGGAGGCTTAGACCGGAGCCGCCGCTCAGATAGCGTCGGCTCTACATGAGCCGACCGGGGAGACCCAGATATCTCCCCTGCCGGTCTCAATCCATTGGCGTGCCGCGGGGATTAGGGTGTGCCCATGCACACCCGACACACCCCGTGCGCACGCCTATGGAAGTGAGGGATGGGGGAGACAGCCTACATGAAGAGTCAGCAAGGAGCAGGAAGGTAAAGTAAGAAAAGGAGAAGGAACAGAAATGAGCAGGAAGGGACATCAAGGAGCAGAAAGGGGCAGCAAGGAGCTGGAAGGGACAGCAAGGAGCACAAAAGGTAAAGTAGGAGAAGGAGCACAAAGGAACATAAATGAACAGGAAGGGTCAGCAAGGAGCTGGAAGGGGCAGAAGGAGCACAAACATAAAATAGGAGAATTAGAGCAGGAAGGGCCTGCAAGGAGCAGGAAGGAGCACAAAGGTAAAGGAGCAGAAAGAATCAGAAGGAGAACAAAGGTAAAGTAGGAAGGAGCACAAAGGGACAGCAAGGAGCACAAAGTAAAGTAGAAAAGGGAGCAGAAAGGGTCTGCAAGGAGCAGAAAGGGATCAGAATGAGAAAGGAGCAGAAGGGCGCAAAATAAGCAGAAAGTAGCAGAAAGGTAAAAGAGCAGAAGGGGCCAAGGATAGAAAACAGTGTCAGAAGATAAAAAAAAAGACTGTCAAATGAAGGAGAGGAAAAGGAGATTGGAGCAGGAAGGACAAATGAAGTGAACCCTCCACTTTATTCTGGACACCACATCATAAGGCTTTGGTACCTGGGCCAGGCAGGGAAACGCTGGACCTTCTCATCTCCAAAGGTAAAAAAATATCAGTATTAATGTGTTCACTTTTATTTACTGAGTGTCAGGAAGCACAGAGTGCCATTGGGTAGGGGTGTTGCTGATTGGCTAGAGCGGTCAGCTGGCACTCTAAGCCAATCAGTAGCTCCCCATTCATAAAAAAGTAAAAATATTTTATGAACCGGGAACTAGCGATTGGCTTAGAGCGTCAACTGTCCACTCTAGCCAATCAGCGGCACCCATGCCTGATGTCAATCTGCACTTCCTGACA
Source organism: Pelobates cultripes (assembly GCA_933207985.1). Lineage (NCBI taxonomy): Eukaryota > Metazoa > Chordata > Amphibia > Anura > Pelobatidae > Pelobates > Pelobates cultripes. The sequence goes on from OW240912.1 coordinate 285,326,018, forward strand.
CTCTGTTTCAGAAGCCAAATACCACTGAGCGACCTGGAGCTGGAGGAAGCCTTTGGGGTTAAACCATTTGAGAGTGATTTAACCCCTTAAAGGAAAGCGAGCACCCAGGGGCTTCCTGGCATCATAGCATTTTCATTTAGGTGAAGTTGTTATGGTGACCAGAATGGTCCTTTAATTTGCTTAAAGGAACACTATAGTGTCAGGAATACAAACATATATTCCTGACACCATAGTTGTGAAAACGCTATTCACCCTGGCTTTATGTGATAATGGCTATGCCCCTTCCCTTTCATGACACTGTCAAAAAGGTACCAAGCATGGATGTCATTACAATTATGCCCCCCCCCCCTGGAAAAATTCCTGCGGACGCCCATGCCTATACCTTCTATTTCTGGATTTAGTCTGATGAGTTCAGGATTTATTGGTAGTCCTCATGGCCAACATAGAGGTATTCAGACTCTCAGAAGTAGTTGGGTATTGTGTAAACTAACACAACATTATTCAGCAGAATTGTGATGCAAAATGGGTTGGTGCTTGGGGTATTTACTGCTGTAGTGTTATTGTGTTTGACTTTAAGATACATTGCACAGTGTTTCTCTGCTCGCACATTTTCACAGCACACACTGGAGTAGACACACTAACTTTTTTAGACACAAAAAAAAATTCTCCCAACAGTTAACTAAAAAAGTAACTTTTAACAACTGTATACTGGTAGCCTAGTCTCACAGTAGGAAACATTACTCATTTCCTGCCAATCTTCTATCTCTCATTCAAAATAGTTTCAAGAACCTCGGCAGTAGCTGCTTGCTAGACATAGTACAAAGCTAAACCTAATTGCATACTAGCATCAACAATGAACCAGGCTAGGAAAGAAAATCTAGTCTCACACTAGAATCAGTGACACAGGTTAGGAAAGAGGAACTTTCTGTTTATTTGTTTCTGAGCACCACACTCCCCAGGAAAGGATAATCTTTCCTCCAAAATGTTAACTAACAAATAAAGTTTAATAAAATATTTTTTGCTACCTCTTGATTGGACAGTAGATACAGCCAGAGGCTTCTTTACAGTGTTAATTTTTACCACTTCAGCTGCAAGGCTATTCCATGCATTCACTACCCTCGCAGTAAAGTAATACTTCCTGATATTTTTTAAACCTTTGACCCTCTAATTTAAGACTATGTCCTCTTTTTGTGGTAGTTTTTCTTCTTTTAAATATAGTCTCCTCCTTTAATGTGTTGATTCCCTTTATGTATTTAAATGTTTCTATCATATCCCCCCTGTCTTGTCTTTCCTCCAAGCTATACATGTTAAGATCCTTTAACCTTTCCTGGTAAGTTTTATCCCGCAATCCATGAACCAGTTTAGTAGCCCTTCTCTGAACTCTCTCTAAAGTATCTATATCCTTCTGGAGATACGGTCTCCAGTACTGTGTACAATACTCCAAGTGGAGTCTCACCAGTGGTCTGTACAATGGCATCCTTCCATCTTTCTGCTGCTAAAACCTCTCCCTATGCAACCACGCATTCTGCTAGCATTTCCTGCTATCACATTGTCTGCCTACTTTTAAGTCATAAGAAATAATTACCCCTAAATTCCTTTCCTCAGATGTTGAGGTTAGGACTCTATCAAATATTCTGTACTCTGTCCTTGGGTTTTTTTACGTCCAAGATGCATTATCTTGCACTTATCCACATTAAATGTCAGTTGCCACAACTCTGACCATTTTTGTAGTTTACCTATATCATTTGCCATTTGGCTTATCCCTCCTGGAACATCAACCCTGCAATATCACTAATAAAAATATTAACTAGAATGGGTCCAAGTACAGATCCCTAAGGTACCCCACTGGTAACAAGCCCATGTTTTGAATATACTCCATTGACTACAACCCTCTGTTGTCTGTCACTCAGCCACTGCTTTACCCATTCAACAATATTGGAATACAAACTTAAATATTGCAGTTTATTGATAAGCCTTCTATGTGCAACAGTGTCAAAAGCCTTACTGAAATTTAGCTAAGCAATGTCTACTGCACCACCCTGATCTATTATTTTAGTTACCCAATCAAAAAAATCAATAAGATTAGTTTGGCATGATCTCCCTGAAGTAAACCCATGTTGTCTCTGATCTTGAAATCCATGTGATTTTAGATGTTCAACAATCCTATCCTTTAACATGGTTTCCATTACTTTTCCCACTACTGAATAAAGGCTTACTGGCCTATAGTTGCCCGGCTCCTGCGTACTACCTTTCTTATGAATGGGACACAACATCTTCTGGGACTACTCCTGTTAACAATGGTGCCTAATGCAATGTGCACACAATAGCATTTATCTAGAAACCTTGGCAGGTAACCGGCATGCAGTATGTATATGACAGATATATAGATAAGACATTTACTCTTCTATCGGTAATCAGGGAAAATGTAACTAATTCATACAGAAATATGAGAAAGCATGGCAAAAGTCTACCCAACTGAGAAGGGTACTGAGAAGGGTACATACCCCCAGAAAGAGAAAAACATACAAAACATAGTAAATACAGCAAAACATACAAGGGCTCAGGCACCAAGCTATTTTTTTTTCTCCCACATGCTACATTGTATCTCACAAATAAGTTTTTCTCAAGCCTAGGCCTTGAAACAAAAGGCTATTTTATAAGTGAAACATTGCTTATGAAGCATTATGGGCATAGGTGTGTGCAGCCTATTGCATTATTGCGTGCACCCTAAAGCACATATGTACAAAGGAGCGTTGGTGGGGCTGGGTGGGGCTGGGTGGGGCTGGGCGGAGCCTTGACAGAGGGGGAAGCTATAGTGCCAGGTAAACAAGTTTGTTTTCCTGGAACTATAGTTTCCCTTTGCAGTGTTGTGTTTTTAAGTAAAACAGTGTGTGTGAATTCAGAGGAAGCTAATCTAAGATCCACAGCAACAACAAAGTGCTGTGCTTAGAGTAGGCCTTTAATGGGCATCACTGTATGAGTTTTCTCTTTTTTTGTCACTTCAAATCTTCCTATTGCAATAATTGCCCTACCTACTTTTATCTCTAATTACCAGACCCACTTCTCTCTATCTTTCTTAGCTCTGACTTGTCTTTTTCTCTTTAGTAACTCACTTTCTCTCTCTTTAGTAACTCTCACTATATCTTTTTAGTAGCTCTCGTTTTCTCTCTCTTTACTAACTCTCACTTTCTCTGTTTTTAGTAACTCACTTTATCTCTTTTTAGTAGCTCTCACTTTCTCTCTCTTTAGTAGCTCTCACTTTCTCTCTTTAGTAACTTACTTTCTCTCTCTTTAGGAACTCTCACTTTATCTCTTTTTAGTAGTTCTCACTATCTCTTTTAGTAACTCTCACTTTCTCTGTGTTTAGTAATTCTCAAATTGATCTCTTTTTTAGTAGCTCTCACTTTCTCTCTCTTTAGGAACTCTCACTTTCACTCTCTTTAGGAACTCTCACTTTATCTCTTTTTAGTAGCTTTCTTTTTCTCTCTCTCTATAGTAGCTCTCACTGTCTCTCTGTTTAATAACTCTCACTTTCTCCCTCTCCAGTAACTCACTGTCTCTTTCTAGTAACTCACTTCCTCTCTGTCACAGCTCCCGGCATATCTCACCAGGTGGCTGTCCTTAACCCCTTAAGGACCAAACTTCTGGAATAAAAGGGAATCATGACATGTCACACATGTCATGTGTCCTTAAGAGGTTAAACAGAGCAGCCATGCTGTCAGAGATACTTAAAACTTACCTTGGGCTCAGCGGGCAGCTGTCTGGTCTCCCTCCTTTCCGGTCCCCAGCGGGTGCAACGTTCCTAGGAGCGCTATCCGCTGTGGACTGGGCTTGTATAAGAAACCTACCTTCGCCCATGTCAAAGATGACACCGACGTGAGTGCGGCGTCATGTCATAGATGGGCACGCACATTTTGGGGTCAGAGGTCAGACACAACCAATTACAGCCTAAACTCAAAATTGCATTTGGTCAGTGCCCTGTCATGGTTTCACTTAGCTGGTTATACGAGAGAGTATTCCTGATCGTTATATTTCTGGTATTTGACTTTGGCTTCGTTTGACTTCCCTGATTTCTGGTATCCTTAACTTTTGGCTTTCCCTCATCGTTGTGTCTCTTTCTGTATCCCTGACCTCGGCAAGTATTCTGACTATTCTTGGATACATTACGTCCAGGCCATTCTAAGGTCCGGTTATAGGTTATCCTTAGGCCTAGGTGTGATATTATTATGAGTGCTGGATCACTTAGTAATCCTGACACTCTCTCTTTAGTAACTCTCACTTTGTCTCTCTTTAGTAACCCACTTTCTCCCACTCCAGTAACGCACTGTCTCTCTTTAGTAACTCTCACTTTCTTTCTCTCTAGTAACTCACTGTCACTCTCTAGTAACTCTCACTTTCTTTCTCTCTAGTAACTCTCTATAGCTCTTTTTAGTAACTCTCACTTTCTCTCTAGTAACTCTCTATTTCTCTTTTAAGTAACTCTCACTTTCTTTTTCTCTATTAACTCACTTTCTCTCTCTTTAGTAAATGACCTCTCTCTTTCTCTCTAGTAACTTACTATATCTCTTTTTTTAGTAAATCTCACTTCCTCTCTTGAGTAACTGACTTCTATCTCTTTCTCTCTTTGGTAATTCTGCTCTCTCTTTAGTAACTTTCACTGGTGTGCGTCTCTCTGTCTCTTTTTCCCAGCCTCTACTTATGTCACCCTTCCTAATCCCCTTTGCTCTCTTGTCTCCCTCACCATTTATGTCTTCCTCCCCATGTCCCTCTATCCTTCCCTTTACCTTGTGGGTGCTGCTGTCTGTCCTCCATCCTCCCTGCACACATTGCTGACGTACCCTGGAGGAGCTGTGTGTGAAGTGGGCGATGTCAGATCCTGCCAGAGCCCCTCACACAAACAGGAAGTTCCTGCACTCCCATGTGTACCAGCTGGCAGGGTAAGCAGTGTAAGAGACTGTGTGTGCAGTCTGGGATGCCTGTAACTCACACTCAATTGGTTATTATTTATATAGCACCAGCTTATTCCTCATCGCTTTACAATAAGAGGGGAATTTACCAAATGAGACAATAACAGAATGTAACAGGAATAATAGGTAGCTGAGGACCCTGCTCAAATGAGCTTGCAATCTAGAGGAGCTGTATATATATAAAATGAGATGCCAAACAACAATATTTATTAATATTTTGTAGAAATACTTGGAATGATTAACAATTTACCAAGTGCTTGAACAATGTATATTCAGCTTCTCGATTTCTTATTTGTATTCTAGATGTGATCCATCATTGAGCCTTTTATCTAAGACAATATAGAAAAGATAGAAAAAGAAAAAATTTGAGAGGCACTACCAAGAACATGCATTATTTACTAGCCATTCTCCTGAAATGACTTATAGAAAGTACACACATAGAGATCACAAGCACATACAAAAAATAAGTAAAGCAGTTATAGTTTTTACTTTAGACAAGTGATTTACGGTAGTTTTAAAATCTATAAAACAAAAAATAGAATGTGTGTGCATGAGTGCAAATGTGAACGTGTTTGTCCGAATACTTATTTGTGCATTTTAGATGACGGCATAAACATTTATTTTTTCACCATTTCTAAGAACATGAGACTAAATTGGTGAAATCGTGGAGCTGAAGTCCAAATTGAACAAAAGCAGTTAAAAAAAAAGGATAATTTTTTAAATCTAAATTATAAATTTTAGCAAACATTTTTTCAAATCAGATTTCAATCTGCTATAATTTAATGAGACATCTCAATTGACACATCAAGTATATCCTAAAGTATTGTGTATCATTTAAAGATATAGATATAAACTTTAGTTCAACATATATGAATCTTAGCTCACTTTCTATAAAAAATAATGGAGATTCATAATGACACTATATGCCAACTGGGAATTATCGAGTGAATGTTTATTTTGACAAAGATCATTCTGTACTCCCTCAAACAGAGTTCATAAAAAAAATCTCTGCTAAAATATTAGTTAGCATTTCCTTTCACTGTCATTCAAGAAAGGTTTTAGACAGATCTGACTCCAAGACAAACATTCAGTGTATGGTATTTTTACACTGGATTAAGGCACAGACATAACTCTGCAAAGATCAGAGATACTGGCCTTTGATTTTCTATTTACTTTCTACAAGGTTTGACAATCCATTTGCTTTAAGTCAAAGAGTTACAACAAGGAACACATTTAAAAATGATTCTACAGGTTCGTTGCTTAGTATATTCTTTTCAAAATAATGCAATTTATCATGGTACGATGTCTGTCAATTTAATGGCAATTTGTTCAAGTCTCCCTACTAATTTGCACCTTTTCTATTGCAACCCCTAAAAAAATATATATATATAAGTATATATATATAAGGTTTTCTACCTTCAGTTTGTTATAGATTTTTAGTAATTTTCTGATATCCTATGAGACCCTCACTAAGTTATGGTCTTTGAGCATTCTGTATTTCACCACCTCCTTATTATCATTTATGTCATGTCACTTTACAATTTACATGGAATGGGATATTTAAAGGTGAGGAAAGCTTTGCTCGAATCAATTTCAATCTACAAGGAATTTAGGTAGGTGGATATGTATAATTATGTGTCTTGTCCAAATACACAAATGGTGAGGTGGTCTGATTGGGAATCAAACAAGGGTTTCCCAGATCTAAAATAGTGATATTGCCACTGTCCTAACCAGCCCCTTGGAAGTATGCTCTAACTCTGGTTATTGTAACACATCCATGTCCCTCACATTTTATTTTATTGTCTTCATCTGACCCACATTTGCATAATGGATTGTACTGCTTTCTAACAAATGTGCAGATTTAAAAAGAGTTTCCATCCCTTTTCTAGAAATGATACATAAGATCCAGCGCACTTTAGGTGAGTACAGCCCCTGGTTTCACATGTTCTAGAAATAAGCATTACACCTTAAGCAGTAAGATCTAGTTAGAAATACAGGTTGAGAGGTCATTAAGATTCATTCCTCACAACAAAATACGATTCTTTGAGTCATACCAGGCAGGTGGCCGTGGGCCGAGGCCGGCAGGGAGATCACAGGATCTCTCCTGCCGGTCTTTGCAGGGCCGGCACTATCCGAGCGCCGGCCCTGCAGTAGTCTACAGCGGGCTGGTGGGGAGATCAAAGATCTCCCTCACCGGCCCACATAGAGTATATTCCGGCCGCCGGCGGGAAGAGAGGGAGGGAGCCAGCCTGCCAGCAGAGGAACCCAGCGGAGCTCTAACTTATAGCTCCGCCAGGTTCCTCTCGCTATATTCGGAGCGTTGCCATGGCAACGCTCCGGTTCTCACGAGAGTGAACTCTAGCCTCACAGGCTAGAGTTCACTCACCACTAGGACCACCAGGGATGGATGGCAGCCCCAGCAGCAGGATCCCCCCTCCCAGGCATAAGGTAAGCAGGGAGGGGGGAAATAATCACTCAGGTATAATCACAGCAGCCTCACTCACAGATACCCTGCACCCCTAACACTCACAGCACACACACACTGCACCCCTAACACTCCCAGCACCCTCACACACACAAACTGCACCCCTAACACTCACAGCACCCTCTCACACACACACACTGCACCCCTAACACTCACAGCACACACACTGCACCCCTGACACTCACAGCACCCTCTCACACACACACTGCACCCCTAACACTCACAGCAAACACACTGCACCCCTGACACTCACAGCACCCTCACACACACACACACACACACTGCACCCCTAACACTCACAGCACACTCACAGCACCTTTACACACACGCACTGCACCCCTAACACTCACAGCACACACACTGCACCCCTGACACTCAGAGCACCCTCACACATACACATTGCACCCCTAACACTCACAGCACACACATTGCACCCCTGACACTCACAGCACACACACTGCACCCTGACACTCACAGCACCCTCACACACACACATAGAGTATATTCCGGCCGCCGGCGGGAAGAGAGGGAGGGAGCCAGCCTGCTCCCCTGACACTCACAGCTCACACAAAATGCACCCCTAACACTCACAGCACCCTCACACACACACACTGCACCCCTGACACTCACAGCACCCTCACACACACACTGCACCCCTAACACTCACAGCACACACACTGCACCCCCAACACTCACAGCACCCTCACACACACACACACACTGTACCCCTAACACTTACAGCACACACACTGCACCCCTGACACTCACAGCACCCTCACACACACACACACTGCACCCCTAACACTCACAGCACACACACTGCACCCCTGACACTCACAGCACCCTCACACACACACACTGCACCTCTAACACTCACAGCACACACACTGCACCCCTGACACTCACAGCACACACACTGCACCCTGACACTCACAGCACCCTCACACACACACACTGCACCTCTAACACTCACAGCACACACACACCAACCCCTAACACTCACAGCACCCTCACACACACACACACACACACACACTGCACCCCTGACACTCACAGCACCCTGACTAGCACACACATACACACACACTGCACTCCTGACACTCACAGCACCCTCACTTACACACACTGCACCCCTGACACTCACAGCACCCTCACACACACACACTGCACCCCTGACACACACAGCTTCCTCACACGCTCATAGCACCCTCACACAAACACAGCACACACACACTGCACCCCTGACACTCACAGCACACACACACACTGCACCCATAACACTCACAACACCCTCACTCACACACACTCTGCACCCCAACACACACACACACACACACACACTGCACCCTTGACACTCACAGCACACACACACACACACACACACACTGCACCCCCTAACACTAACAGCACCCTCAGTCACACACACACACTGCACCCCTGACACTCACAGCACACACACACTGCACCCCTAACACTTACAGCACCCTCACACACACACACACACACACACTGCAGCCCTGACACGCACAGCACACACACACTGCACCCCTGACACTCACAGCACCCTGACTAGCACACACATACACACACACACCACACTCCTGACACTGACAGCACCCTCACTTACACACACTGCACCCCTGACACTCACAGCACCCTCACACACACACACTGCACCCCTGACACACACAGCTTCCTCACACGCTCATAGCACCCTCACACAAACACAGCACACACACACTGCACCCCTGACACTCACAGCACACACACACACTGCACCCATAACACTCACAACACCCTCACTCACACACACTCTGCACCCCAACACACACACACACACACACACACTGCACCCTTGACACTCACAGCACACACACACACACACTGCACCCCTCTAACACTAACACAGCACCCTCACTCACACACACACACTGCACCCCTGACACTCACAGCACACACACACTGCACCCCTAACACTTACAGCACCCTCACACACACACACACACACACACACACACACACACTGCAGCCTTGACACGCACAGCACACACACACTGCACCACTGACACTCACAGCACCCTGACTAGCACACACATACACACACACACCACACTCCTGACACTGACAGCACCCTCACTTACACACACTGCACCCCTGACACTCACAGCACCCTCACACACACACACTGCACCCCTGACACACACAGCTTCCTCACACGCACACAGCACCCTTACCCACATAGCACCCTCATGCAAGCACAGCACCAATCACTCACACACACACACTACACCCCTCACACACACACATATATATATATATATATATATATATATAGTAAGTTGAATTCCTTGCACCCGTGGCTCAAAAGGTATCCTTGCTTAAAGTCCAGGGTTCATAATCTAGAAGAAATTGGCATATTAAGTTTAGGACTATCATTTGTTCCCACCGCCAAACCCAATCGCTTTCAATGGAACATAGATTTATTCCACTTCGGGAGGAACAAGCGCTTTAAGGAATTTTTTGATAAACCTGGTTCTCACCAACTACGGGACAATGAATCATCCTACAATAAGTACAGGCCAGAATCAGCGTTTGATC